>JACEEZ010003046.1:5000-38768 GCA_016584305.1 Chionoecetes opilio
CTCCTCCTCCGCTCTTACTATAACTGCTACTACTACTACTACTACTACTCAGCCAGCCAACAGCCTCCTCCGCAATTACTATAGCTACCATTGCTATAAATACCAATACTACCACTATTACTACAACTGCTACTACTACTACTACTAGACGAGATAAGAGACGAGGAGGGTACGCAGGCCGGGATGATGGAACATAGCAGTCACGGCTCGCCACCTCCCTCAATAGCGCGGGGCATACTCACACTGAGTCTTTGGCGGAATTTAAGAATCGAGCCTTAATGAGTCGTACGTTTGGCAGCCGTGATGCATCCGAATAAGCTGAAGCGTCCAAATAATCTACGACAGCGGCAGCTGTTGGTGTGTGTTTGTGTGTCTGCTCAGATATCTCCCCCAGCATTGACTCGTCCATATCAGTGTTACCAACATATCACCTAAAGATCAGTACCAACAGGTCTACTACATTGTATTATTAATGACTTCACAACTTAATGCCTATTATGTTGTATTTTGTGTTGCCAACATGTTTTGTCGCCAGTATGGACGCACCAACAAATGCTTAGACAGACATATGAAAACATTTTGTCTCAAGAAAGCCTATAACTTTTTGACTTATCTTTATCCAAGTTCACGACAGGTATCCCAGCTTCCTTTTCTCTTTGGCCCGCCCCGCTGTATCCACTCTTTTATTTATAAATACAACTCAGGCTTTTCCCTCTCACCGTTTGGTTCTCTTTCCTTCACTATTCCCTTTACTGCCAATCCAGTATCTCCTCTCCTCTTCCTTTTCATTCCTTCCCATCATCGTTCTACTGAAACTTTGCACTAAATGGATACTCTTCCCTTTTTCCTTAAACTCCTCCTACACCCCCTCAACGCTTTCCCATCTCGTTCTTTCTTCCTTGTCTTTCTTTCCTCTACCGTCCTCTCAGCCAGTACCTTTCCCTCTCATGTCTTCCTCCTTAATTTGTCTTCCTCTCTTCGACCCCTCCAGGCAAGTAGGCTGCAATGTCGTTTTCTGACCAATCGAGGGTCGTTGGTGGAAAAGATGATGAGAGCCGTTTCGAGAAACATAAACGGCAGTATATATTTTTTCTCTCTCTCTCTCTCTCTCTCTCTCTCTCTCTCTCTCTCTCTCTCTCTCCTCTCTCTCTCTCTCTCTCTCTCTCTCTCTCTCTCTCTCTCTCTCTTCTCCGCTCTCGCTCTGCCTCTCTCTCTCTCGATCTATCTCTTTCATGATTGCTTTCCTTTCTATATGAAGCATTATCAAGAGAAAGTGAAGTACGTACTGCATCCTTACATTCATTCCAGCAAAAGTAAGGTGACAAATAAGTAAAGAAAGTTATAAATATATGCAAAAAGAGGAATATGACGAGAAGTAAGTGGTGGAGGGACAAAAGCGGAAGGATTGTGCTGATGGAGGGAGGAGATAAAGAAGGAAAGAGGGGGACAAATCAATCAATCAATCATTGGGGGCATACGCCGGGGGCGCGTCGCCTCGCCCACCCTACGACGCCACTCCGGGGGTCACCACGCGCGAGTCTCCATGCAGGCTCTTTCCCATACCAAGCAGCTCTGGACAAGAAACATCAACTTACCCCAGCCACGAGCTCTGTGGGCGCCCCTTGGCCTCCTCCACGCCGGATTGTCTCTTACAGATACAACCCGATGGGAAGGATCGGTTTCAGAGTAGCGTGCCACATACCCATATAGACGAAGTTGGCGCTGACGGACTATGTTGGTAATAGGCCTCGATTCAGTGCCAGGCCTCTCACGGTGCAATCGCTGATTTGACACGTAATCATCCCAGCGATACCCCATGATTCTGCGAAGACACTTATACCAAAGGCATCGATTCGTCTCATCAAGTTGCTATTTAGTGTCCATGTCTCACAACCATAGAGTAAGACAGGGATCACAAGCGACTTGAAGATCCGGATCATTGTACTCCTGCACAGGTTCCGACAACGTCAAATACTCCCGCTGAGCGAGTCCACAACACAGTGGGCTATGCCAATCCGCCGTAAGACTTCTTGACGTGACCCGCCGTCATTATGGACTGCGCTACCAAGGTATGTAAAACTTTCCAAGAACTCAATGTCCTCGCTGCACGTATGAACAGACTGTACTGTTTCATCTAGTAAGCCTCCAAACACCTGGACCTTGGTCTTAACCCCTTCACTGCGGATATCAAATTCATAGGTCTACCACCCCAGTGCGCCAGGTTTAATTAAAAATATAAAATAATTATTGATCATATTTTAAAGTGCCTAAATGAATAGGATGCTCATTCCATACCAGAAAATCTATGTTTCGTCTTGGTGGAGGCTACCAGGTAAGTGAAGAGTTACGTCAAAGTGCAGCAACAGGGCCGTGACCGTGCTGCCAGGCGCACAATGAAACTACTTACTACTCAACATAATACAGCTTATTTTGGTACTTAAATGCTTCATTCATGCATTCATTCATTCATTCATACTTCTGTTTTATATCCATCAAGAATATATTGAATATCTTGACTATGTAGCCTCGCCATTGAAGTAGAGGGCGCGGCAGCGTCAACACGTCGTACTGTACCGCTTGACCTTATTAGTCATACTAACTCACTCAAGCAGAAAAAGAGGTTCTATTATATCGCAACACTTGACACTGTTGCCATACAAGCCTATCACAACGAATATTTACCCATAATATCATTGAGCGCACAGTTTAAATACAGAAACCATATATGATATATGTACCAGCCGCAGTGAACCCTTAAATACCTGAGAGACCGTATTTGTACCAGCCGCAGTGAAGGGGTTAAGCAGGAGACCTCAAGTCCCAAAGGTTTTGCCTCCTAGTTCAGCGCCTCGAGAGTTATCACCAGGACCTCCAGCGACTCAGCAAAGATTACTGCATCATCGGCAAAAGCAAAATCAGTGATCTTGGTGTTGCCCAGGGATGTTCCACAATCACTTTGATCTACAGCTTTACCCAATACCCAGTCCATACAAGTGTTGAAAAGTGATGGGGCAAAGATGCACCCTTGCCTCACTCCTGTATTAACAGGAAAGAAGCTGGATACCCCTCCCCCACATTTCACAGCACTCTCAGTCCCAGAGTACAGACCAGTCATCAAACCAATAGTCCTTGCAGGAATCCCGCGAAGTCGCAGAAGATCCCAGGGTGACTCACGATGCACTGAGTCAAACGCCTTCTTGAGATCAACATAGGCTGCAAGTATCCCTGTCGAAACTCACGTCGGCGTTCCACGTGAGGACAGGAGTGCTAGGATACCAGGACACGAAGTGCTAGGATACGGTCCGTTGTTGACTTCCCAGGCGTGAACCCAAACTCCCTGAGGTATCTGAGTTTACAGATCGCGGATCCGGTCAGCAATAGAGGGCAAACACCTTCCCTGGCACGCGGATGAAATACCGCGGTAATTTTTGCGCCTGAGGGTTTCCCCTTTTCCTTTTCCCAGATGGGGAAAAACCAGCCCCCGTTTCCAGTCGGAGGAATGGCCCTGATTCCCACACGGAAATCGGGACAGCATGCAACCCGCGGACCCAGGGGGGCCTCACCCCCACTTTGGGACCCCGCCTGATATTCAGACACCAGCTGCCTTTCCACCCCTCAAGTTTGCTAAAAAGCCTTCTGACTTCGTCAAGAAGGGTGGGGTTTCTCAAGGGAGGATTGGCATCCCCTGCCGAAAACCCATGGTGTAAAAGCTGCTCAGTTGGAGGTCCACCGTAAAAAATGCCCAAAGTAATAGCCCAACAAGCCATTTTCCCCATCCTGTCCGACTGAGGCCCCTGTGCTGCTAAAATGCACTCGCCCAGATGGAGATTGGAACGGAGCTTCTTCAGGGTCGGTAGGGGGGTCGGAGACATTACGTTCAAATGACCCTCGACATCCTCAGAGGCCCCTGAAAAACTTATCCTTGTCTCTCCCCAGGAGGGTTCTAGTCCGGCGTGACAGACCCCCTGTGCTGGTCCTGGTTCCCAGCCAGCTTGGTAGCGCGACTTCCTCGTTTTTCCCAACGTCTCCGTGGGAAACAAAACCACCCTTGACCTCGGGGCGCCCCCCAAATACACACCTGGCAGCCTTGGGTTTCACGTTTAAAGGTATACCACCTTTTAAAACGGGCACCAAGGTGCCGAGGGGGGATGAGGCAGGCGTGTGACTGGGTTGAGGCAGGCTGGGGCGGGGTTTAAGGCAGGCGGGGGGCTGGTGTGGGGCGGCGTAGACTTGGGGAAGCAGGCGTGGGGCTGTTGGAGACGGGTTTGGGGGGGCTGCGGTGGGGCAGGGTACGGGTGGTAGGGGGTCTCCCCCGAGGCATTTTGACCATGACCAAGCCGCAACACACAATTGGAGTTTGCACTCCATTGCGTCCAATATATTACTTACTAAAAACAAAATAAGGGGTCCGAGGGCCCCACAATCTTTTTGTCAAAATCTATACGAGCACAGTTTGCATGATAATGGCCCTATTGAAATGCCCCCCTTCGGATAAAGGGGGACGCCATAACTTAAGGGTTCCCTTTAAAATGTTTTGACCGAAAAGGGGTTCTGTCGCATCGCGGGCAAAGGGGAATTAACGATGGATCAAGCAGGCCCTTTTCCCCCTTTTTGCTGGCGCAATTCCCTGTACTTTTCATTCCTTTATTGTCCAACGAGCTCGCTCGCGGGACCCTTTTTCAGCCGAAATAGGTTTCATATGGGCTTGAAAAAATGTTTCCACTAATTTTTTTTTTTCTTCTTGTGACTACTTTTGTGGGCAACGGGTATACAGGCGAAGGGAAGAAATTTGGGCAAAAAAGGTTATATTTGTCTTTTAACTCATTTATGCAAACTTTTCCTATATGATAAACAAAAAAGATTTTAATGTATGTCTAAAGTTTTTTTATTTACAATTATGCGCGTAAAACTTTTTTTTAGGCTGTGCACTGTTTAGGCCAAAAAAGTTTCCCAAGTCAAAAGTTGCAGTTTGACGAAATTGTTTGGCTTCAAAAGGGGAAAAAAAAGGGATAAAGGGGGGAAAAAAAAAACCATTCAGTTCATTTTAAATATTTTTATGTCTTTTGCGTGTGTGTGACGGGAAATAGAGTAAAAAAGAGAGTGTTCTTTTCCAAAATAAATATTTTATGAGGGTGTTTGGCAACTGTGAGGGGGTAGGCCATGGCGGCAGCTCCCGGCCGCTGCTGCCGTGCAGGAAAATTTTTCCCTGATTAAGGGAAATTCAGGTCATACGGGAAACAGGGAAGAAAATTAAAAAATATCCCAAAATATGGGGAAAAATTCGAAAGATACGGAGAATAATAAACTTTTTGTGTAATATCTTTTAAATTTACGAGAAAAGAGAGAAGAGAGAGAGAGAAGAGAGAGAGAGGAAGGAAAAGAGAGAGGAGAGAGAGGAAGAGAGGAGAGAGAGAGAGAGAGAAGGAGAAGGAGGAGAGAGATATTCGCTGTAAGTCTCAAAATACCCTATCGTTCTCGTCCGGTTTTCGCACAGTGCGGTACGTAGTGTTCTGGGGTCCATCTCAGACCCCGTATTCATTCTCATTTCCCCGAAAGCTGCCGTCTGATTGAGTTTGGAAGTCTCTGAGGATTTATGTTACTGTGTTTTGATGTGACCTGTAGCATGTCTCTCCTCCAGCCGGGGTCCCCCTGGGAAATATTTTTCGGTGTGGGGGGGCAAAAATTTGTATTCCCAACCAGTACACAGAAAACCCGCCTGTTTTATCGTAGCGCTGGGGGAAAAATTTTTCCGCATCGGCTGAGGGCCCTTTTCAGCCTGATTTATTTTTGCTCTGAAACAATAGTTTTGGGCTTTTGATGCTTTTCAAGCATTTGTGAAGCATATGCCGAAAAAATAAAGGTTGGGGTGTACACGGTCGGGTGCGCGTCACATCGCTAGGTAGAACCTGTAATAATTTTTTAACTGATTGTTTTCTGTTTTCTTAAAAGGGAAAGGGAAAAATTTCGGAGGCCCCTGGTGGCCATGCCTCCTACAAGCCCAACGCCAGAGTACATAAAAGTCACTGATAAATGGGGAAAGTAAACCCCAAATTTTTAAGTTGGCTGATTAAGGGGTAAAGCCCCCTTTGGTTTTTCCATTGAAAATTGTGCAATTCTGACGGAAAAATGATAAAAAGGGACGGGAAATACGGGCTAAACAGGGGTTTTTTGAGGTGAATAAGGGAAATTTTTGGGGCACTCGACGGCAACACTGGGCAGCTGCTCGATAGTGTTTTTTAGGTTTTATTAAGGGGTCTTTTTTAAAAGGAAATTCACGCAAAAGGAAAACGTTAACAGGTTACAGAGGCACAGGGGGGGTATGATGCCTCGTGTATAATGGGAGTGTATTTGAAAAGGGGTGTATTGTCAATTATTAAATTCGGACAAAATTAAGAAGATTGTGTGCTGGATGGGGAAAAACTTCGGGCCAAAAAAAAATGAAACTTCCCAAAACATACCCCGGGGGATGTAAGCGGCACTTTCCTTTTACCTTAGGAATCATCCTCGGGGGACGATTGTCTCGTTTAGAAGCTGACAAAGGCAATTACTGGTCACGGGGCTAAAAAACCTTTCGGGAAAAATCTTTTTTTTTCAAATGCCTTTTTTAAACACGCCTCCCTGCGATAGCATAAACAAAATTTAACAAAGAAAGCAACCCCTAAAGTTACATATTGGGATTAATGGCTGCCATTTCAAAAGCACAGATTTCATTTCAAATGCGACAAAATTGGGGGTTTGTGGGCAGATTCGGATTTTGGCCAGTAATTTCAGCAAGATGCTAGAATTTTTGGGGTGCACTGATTGATTTGGACCCCAAGATCAAAGAACTGTTGGGGTTTCATATTCCAGGGCTTTTCCTTAAAGTTTTAAGTGTCTCTGGAACACTTCACCCTGAAACCATGCTTTTGGGACAATCTACGACTCTTTTTTATTTTTTTTTTAGGCAAAATCGGGAAGGTGTTGTTACCAAAGGTGTGAGAACTGCAAAACAGAGAGAGCTACAATAGTTGAAACATTGCTCCTCTCCAAATTTTGGTTGTCGTTGGCAGGTTTGAAAATTTTTTTAAACGGTCTTCACCATTTTGTCCTACTCTAAACAATGTGTTTGGAAAACATTTATCAATTGAAAGAGTTGTTGAACATAGGGTGAAACATAGAAAGGGGGCATTTTTTTCACATTGTTAAAAAGGTAATTTTTGGATAAGTGTAAGATGAAAGACGAGTTGAAAAATTCAATTGCCCAAATTTGGATATTTTTTTTCTTTAGGGAAAAAATTAACGTTAGAAAACAATGTACTCCTAGATGGTGTGGGTGCTGGCCCAAAGGGAAAAATAAATTCTCTCAAGGTAGGTATTAAAACCTTGTGTTTAGGGCCAACGATTTTGGCAAAAAAGAATGAACTTAGATGGCCCCCTCGAAAAAAAGCTTGGGAAAAAAATGAAACCTCTGTACAAACGGAAAACAGTTTCAAAAGGGAAAAAGGTCAATTTGGTAGGACATCGAAAAAAAGCTTACAAACTGGCAATATTGACCTCAGTACAAATGCACTTCTGATTTGTACCACAAGGGGTTTGTTTTTGAGTCCTCAGGCGAAGGTTGTCTCGGGGCCATAAAAAGCAAATTGTAAAATATTACCACGGTAACCTGAAAAAAAAATTCAAGTAGTCGACTGAATTTCAGATAGGACCTCGAAAAAAAGATTAACCCCGGGTAACAAAGATTCTGATCAGGGTACAATAACCTCGAATAAGTTTCCCCAATCCGGTGTCAACTTTTGAAAGGTATGATGGTAGGGTGATACTGTATGACTTCAGACTGAAACTGAAGTATTTGAAAAGGGGGGGACATTTTATGTGAAAAGCAACATGGCTACAATTTTAACACCTTAGAAAGTTTAAGTCTGAACATAACCAAAGTTGGTGACAATATGTTATGAGGCTTTCAAAAAAAAATTATTTTTAGAAATGGTAAAAAGATCATGCACAATTAGGTGAATGAACAAAGAACGACAGGGGACATTGCAAGGAATTTTGGGTTTGATCAAAAAATGGCCCAAAGACTGGTTTGTGCAAAGGTGTAACCATTGAAGTATAAGAAAAGTGATGTACCTGGGGTTTCTTTTGTTAATGACATGATTCCGGGGGAAGTACCGCAGGCATAAAAAATATTAAATCAGGTTGAACTTTCGCTATATGTTTTGATAATTCCATATATACATTTCTTCAAGCGAAAAAAAGGGTCTCTGGATTTCTGGACCTGTATAGCTTTTGAACAAAAGGTTGACCACTTACTTAACAAAATTTCCCTTGCCTAGGGCAGTTTCTTTGCTCCCCATAATTTTTTATTGAAAGGTCTGACGACAATCACAAAAAAGCATTAAAAGCAACAGGCATATATCATTGTGCTCAAAAAGGGTTTGGGGTTCAAAAAAATCCAATATGGGCTTTCATTTTTAACTATAGGTACTAACTGATATCCAGAAAGTGGTGGCAAGTAGAGGGAATTAGAAGGATAATTGATGATGAAAATTTGCTCGAGGTGCTGAAAAAACCCAAACCTGTTGCCCTTTTTATGAAAACGGAGATAGATTGTGTGCCCCTGTTGCTGCTCAAAAGAGGGTGATGATGGTGACATTCCCATTCCACCGTTGGAGAATTTTAGCAAGGGTATTTTTAATGAACATACAGAAAGGCTTTGATTCCTTCAGGGGTGGTTCCAAAGATCTTATGACCAATCCCTTTTGGGAAATTTTGCAGGGGCCTGAGCCTGCAAAATGAGTTCATGCCATTTCTTTTCCCAAAACTTTTCCTCATCTTTCCCTGATGGTGAAGGGGATTTTACTAAGCCAAGGTTTTTTTTTTTTTTAAACAAACCCACCTTAATGGACTGGGCTAAAAATCTATGGGTACGACAGAAGGTTTTGCAAATGATCCAAAATTTCCATAGTTGTAACAAATATGTACCAAAAAAGGCAAAAACTAACTCTAGGTAATCTTTTCGCACAGGAACATGGGTCATTTAAGTGTTAAAAAAACGAGGGGAAAAATTAGACCCAAGGGGACCCTGCCATTTTTAAAAAATTTTTACGTTTTTCTAGTGGCATCAGGGCATCAACAATTCTTTTACAGCATACTCAAAAAGATTGCTTTCTCGACATCTCAGAAAATTTCAATAGATGAAAAAATGTTTCCCTTTACTTGACTTTGACGTTCTCTGCCCAGCAATTTTTCACTGGTTGATTTGCATAGGTTTCTACTTTGGGTCAGAGGGGATTTGAACAAAAATGTGGTGAAAAGTTTGGGGGACATCTGAAGGCCCGGATCTGGTTAAATTTCATTTTATAAAGGACAGATTACTTACTCAGGGAAAAGGTTTTTCGGGAAAACTTGACTTGTGAATGAATTCTTCCAAAAGAGGGGAATTTGCTATGGGAATATGTCTTAAACCTGAACTCGGTGGGGAAAAACTACATAATGAAAATGAGTTTCAAAGGGAGGTGCTATCCCCTGCCACATGGTAAAATCTGTTAAAAATGGTCCAACGTTAAAAATGGATTCGGGTGAAATGCTTGTTTCCCCTAGTTTCTGACAAAGATGAACCTAAGGTTGTGGTAGAAAAAAAGAAGAAAAAGAGAAACTTGGCAGCGAAAGAAAAAGATAAAAAATTTAACTCCCATCTGCTGGTATAAGGTGATTCACCCCAAAATTGGGCCCAAAAAAAGGCTTGGACCTTTGGGAAAAAAAAGTGTACCCACCCCCTGACAATTCTTAGAAAAATTTAAAGATGTGGCCATTACAATGAGAAGCTTCTAAAACAATATGAAACGTTGGTTATCTGTAATGTTACACAAATGTAATTTGGGGTTTCTGTCAAAATTAAAAGGGAAAAAAAGGTTCCTGATCCTGAACACCCTTTGTCTAAACCTGGTAATCCCCCCAAAGGTCAAAGTCTTAGTTTGTTGGGTTTAAGCATCCTATGGGGTATCATGGCCATGACCTTGTTGCAATCAAAATGGTTGGTTGATTCTGTGAAAAGAAAGCCCCAGGATAAAATAAACTCTCTGTTTTTTTTAAAGGTGTTCCTATGTTAAAGACAATTGGTATTGGCAAGAAACCCCGCAAGTTGGTCAATAGTGAATTGCTATTAGTTGGGTGGGCCCAAAACCCGATCAAAAAAACTATTTCTTTATATGATCAACTTCTTAAATATGTGCTGAAAACATAAAGAACCAAGACCCTCAACTTCTTCTCTGCATAGCAAAAAATGTCCCCCTTCAAAAATCAATGATGATAACCCCTTCGGAAGGTAGCCACGAAAATTTGAAAGCCAAACAAAGGTCAAAGGACATCGGTAAAAGGTGTTTTTTGATTATTCAGGATTCCCATGTCAAAAACAGTAGAAACCACGTTTTTGCAACTTGAAAAGGGAAACAAAAAAAGGGAAAAAAAACATTCCCATGATCGGAAGGATTTTGGGACGAGATAATTGGCAGGATGCATACTGGTCCAGAGAGAGCAATGCAAATTTTTATAAACTTTGTCAGGATTTCCGCTTAGGTTCAAGTGGGACAAAACATCCAAAAAATATTTGTCTAGAGAATTCAGTGTAATTTCACCCCAAAAAAGGGGAAATCGAAAAGCAAGTTTTCCCTGCTTTCTACCCCCTTATAGGTCATTGTGCACAAAGGTGACCCAAAATATGAGGGCTACTGCAGGTGTTTGGTCATGGGCAAGCCTGGTTGTCTCTAGTATTTTTTGGGAAGGAGTTTGGCTCTTGTGAACCGAAGAAAGAGTTTGTTAAAAAACCCCTTTTTGGCCAGAATTATCCAAGAGGAGTTTTAAACAAGTCGAACCCATACAGAAGTGCCATCAGCACCAGAACATAATCCTCTTTATGAGTTTCATTTGAGGAGGAGGAACCAAAAATACAGATTAGATGAGTGGGTGGGGGCAGAAATATTGTAAATGCAGTTTTTTCAGGGAGTTGAAAAATTAAGTGTCGAGGTTGGCAACATCCCGAAATTGCTGAGATGTTTTTTGAGGGAAAATAAAGGAAGTCTTTGAGATGCCCAGGTTCTTGGATGACTGACTCTGATCTAAAGGATGCCCAAGGTTGGATTGAGGAAAAAAGAAAAAGCAGTTTGCCAGGGGTGACATTATGATGGTTGTGATCCTTTAAAGTAATTTCCAAACGAAAGTTATTTACAAAAGGTAAAGATTGGGGAGAAAAGAAGCTGTCTGACTCTAGCACTCCCCCTTTGCCTTTAAACTATTGGTAGGGCTGGCTGTGGTAAAAGCTTCTTTCTAAACTGTCTCCAATTCTTGTAGAGAGAGCGGTAAAAAATTTTTGGTAAAAAGGTGCTCCCACAGGGACACTGCATTCATATTTTGGGGTGTAAAACCCTTTCATTCTTTTTTTCAAGCTTCCAGTAAAAGTCGGTTTTTGGGAGAATATATCAGATTGTCAGGAGAGTTTTTTCAGGAGTTACAAATGAAATTTGAAGGGACCAAGTTTTTACAATTGATGAAAAGCAATAAAGGGCCTGCATAGGTTTTACATGACAAACAAAATATTGCAGGAAATCAAAAACAACAAAGAACCCTTGGAGGTATTTCATGATTTTTATGGGGGGGCTTTTCTCAAAATTTCCCCCGGGACTTTACTCAAACCCTAACCTTGTAAAAGCCCAAACTTGATTTTCCCTTGATAACTGGGCAGCCCTTGTTCAAACTTTTTAAAAAAACTGTGGATTAATGAAATCTGAGGCAAAAGGTGAGATCAAAAAAATTTCAGAATCTTGACCAAAAATTTTCCCAAGGGACTTTTAATGAATGACTGGGATAAACTTGGGAACGTGACTTAAACACAACAACTTTTACTCCTGTTTAAAGGAAAAAATTTTAAAAATATGCCTCTGTTATGTGCATAAAAGTGGACTTGCAAGAGCATAAAAGTCCGACGGATAGCTTTATTAGGGAACCCAATTGCTGTTTCAGAGCTGAGCACAAATGTATCACAAAACCCCATAGAGGCTTTTCAAAAACCAAAATGGTGGTTTGCCCAAAAACTTGTTACTTTGAAAGGATATGTTGTTGGTTGGGGGGTTAAATTTTTTGGGGTGAAGATGGTTTTAAACCCAATGGGACTAGAGGTGTGGCAGATCAAATTTTACAAATCTGGTGTAAGGCCCCCAAATTTCCTCAGTTGTCTTGGTAAATTTCTCAGTTCAAGGGAGACTCCCTTTTCTGGGGAATTTAAAAAAAATTAGTAAACCAATTTGTCCCAACAAAAAATGGTAAAGAAGGAAAACCCCCCGCATGAAACAAAGTTTCCAAGTTTTCCCCCCCATATGCCATCAAAAATTTAAAGTCAAAGGGGAGAGTCTTGATAGATTCTTCCAAATTAGGTGCCCCAAAAATTTGCGATAGTCCCTTCTTATACTGCCTTAGTAGATGCAAAAAATTTGAAAAAATTGGCATTTAAACCCTACCCCAAAGGGAGAAGGTTTTTTTACATGAAGTTAAAAGTGTTTTTTAAGGGAAAGGTTAAAGCAGTGAAAGAAAAGAAACAAAGTATAAAAAGTTGTGTATTTAAAATTGGGGGAGAGTTAAAAAAATTATATTGGGAAAAACAATTATGACAATTTGGTTTGGGTAGCTCAAACGGCATACTGACGGAACAAATAACAAAAGGAGCTGGGACTAAAAACCCCTGGGCGTACGGGGTTCCTGCAAGGTCCCCTAGACTATTCCCCTTTTCCCCAAAACAAAAACTAAACAAAAATTTAAAAACAAAATCGGGCAGGTATCCAAAGGCCCCAAAATCCAGGGGGAAGCCTACCAACATCTCATAAAAAAAATCAGGTAATATTTTTTAATACAAAATAATATATGAGTATATTTCGCTACAAAATTTTTACTGTTTTAGGCCCCGTCACCAAAGATGAGGGTTACCCTGGAATTTTGGGTCTGACCAAAAGAAGTTTTTAAAAGTGCTTGAGCAAGACTGAAACAAAACCAACAAAAATCCCCACAATTCTTGCTGATAATTTAACACCAGGAAACAAAGAACAGCAGATTTTGCTGGGGGTTTAGTAAAGTCTTTGATTAAAAAAATACCATCATGGTTTTAAAAAAAAAAAAACAATTTGCCCCTTTTCTTTTCTTGTAAAAAGTAAAAAAAAAAAAAAAAAAAAAAAAAAAAGGGGGTGGTGTAGGTTAGGTTTGGGGTTTGGTCAGGTTTAATAGAAGTATTTTTAAAAGGGGAGGGTATTTTAAAAAATTACTTTTCCTTGCGAGTTGGGGCCCTTCCACATCTTTTGTGTGGCGTCTATTTCCTTTATATAATATAAGCACATTTTTTTCCCTGACTTTATGTTACTTTTTTAGCTGTTTATTGACGAAATTAACCCTTTTTGCGAAAACAAAAATGGATTTTTAGGCATCTTTCTTAAAGTCGAGTATGCCAAAAAAATGCTGGGAAGTTTCCTTTAACCCCTTATTTCTCCCATTATTTGCTAGGAAAGTAAATTTCCCAAACTTAATGTTACTTTTTACTGTTTATTACAAGCCAACCTTTGTGCTGATAAAAAAGGTTGTTTTTAGGCCTCATTTTTTAAGTAGGGTTGATTACAGTTTATTAACTATTAATAGTAAACATTGTTAAAATGTGGTGTCGTTTGGTAATATATTTGGCAACCCCCCTTGACCGCATATAACATTGGGAGACAGTGACCTCGCCCTTGTCCACCTCAACTTTCAGTACCCAGGTCACCCCTTCACGCTCTCTGGGCATGCACGCGGTCTGCCCCAGCCCTGTCTGGCACATCTCTCCTTTGTATATTCAACCCTGTAAATATACCCCCAAAAAACGACAACTACTACACAGATTATTATACCCACAATTTTATAAGGACACAAACGTTATATAGACTAAACATAGTTTGACCGAACCCACGTGTCTAACTGCCATCGTCGCCACAGCACCACCGCCACTACCTCACTCTGTTCCGTGCTCTGCAGCACGGCAACTCCTTCATAACAAATTTATATACCACCCTTCACGTACAGAGGAACCAAAACGTGCTATAAAAAATGGGTATTATGCCAATAAAACTCGTTTTTTTCTGTTAATATTTTTTTTTTTTTACTTTTGTGCCTCTAGCGCCTGTAGGCATGACCTCCAGGACCGATGTAGCCTGGAGCTCACTTGAGGGCTGTGAGGTTGCCATCGCCCGTGTGGCGCAGGCAGGATTTTTATAGGGACGCCTGTGATTAGGGTATTATTTTGGTATTGACCGTAGATTTTCGGTAAAAGACATCCCTCTAGTTTAAAAAGTAATGACATTGTCTCTCTGATAGATTTTTATGAGTTGTGAATAAATCTGATGGTAGTAATTTGAATGGGGACTAGTTTCAATGCTGATAAGTAGATATTGAACCCAACATTTGATGTTTTATTTAAATAACTCATCAACCTATCACCCCATCATAATCAAACCTCACAGAATATCCTTAGTATTATTATAATAACACCCGTCTCTCAGTGAAGGACACCTATGAAATACTGAGTTGCCCGGTTTGCGCCATTACTCCTTCGGCATACCAACCTTACCGGCACCAACACAGGGACAGGGAGGAACGTTGTTAACCATTATATATGGTCCCCGTGTAGCTTTGAGACCCTTCTTTGCACCGTCATGACAAGAACGGCCGAACATTAACAATCCGGCAGTACGTAAATGTCGGAAATATGTATTTTTTTTAAGAATCTGTGGAGTAAAGAAGAGGACACCATAATTCAGAGGAATAGGAGAAAGGAAGAATAGAGAAGAAGAAGAAGAGAAAGAAGAAGAAGAAAAGAAAAAGAAAAGAAAAAAAGAAGAAAAAGAAAAGAAAGAAAGGAAAGAAAAAGAAAGAAGAAGAAGAAGAAGAAGAAGAAGAAAAGAGAGAAGAGACAAGAAGAAGAAGAGACAGAACAGAACAAGAACAAGAACAAGCAAGACAAGAACAAGAACAGAACAAGGAGGAGGAGGAGGAGGAGGAGGAGGAGAGGAGAGAGCGTTTATAAAAAGGAGAGAGGAGGACCATAATTAGCTGAAAGAAAGCGAGAAAGACGACTGGAAAAGATAGAGGATAAGGAAAGACGAGGTGAAAAGTAACATTAAGATGAAGAGAAGTTAGAGTTAATAGATATAAAGCGAGGAGGAAACGTAGACAGAAAAGTAAAACTATCGCAAAAAAAGCCATATGGAGGAGGAAGTATACAAAGGAATACAAAGGATTAACATACTACAACAGCCCTACTTGGTCTGAGGAGGAAGAGGAAGAAGGGGAAATCAAGCAAACGACGGTGAAGAGAAAAAGACAGGGGTAAAAAAATTGTTGAGAGAATAAAAGATAATTTTAAGGGAAGAGATGCCCAAGGAGGAGGTGGATGACTATGAAAGTGAAGTGAAGGAGAGGGGAAAAAAAATGATAATTAGAAAAGGGGAGGAGAAGAAGAGCATAATGATGGTGGAGCCAAATCAAAATAGAAGAAATGGAAAATATAGGAAAATAATGTCATTAATGATTAAGGAAGTTAAAGAAGGATATGAAAGCGATGACACAAAAAGAGGAGATACAGGTAAAAGATAAAGAAGAGTCAACAGATGGTTTACATCAGCAGAAGAAACAAAAGGATGGGAAGAGAAAGCACACCTGTAAGAATGTCATCATGTTGACTCAAAACTTTAACTAATCGAGTTCCTCTGATTTATGAAAACGTAAATGTTCAAATAAAACCCCTATATCATTATTTACATCCTTCCCTTCTTCGTTGCCTTCTCCGTTTCCTTCATCGTTTCCTATTTTGTTCTTTCTACGTTCCTTCTTCTACGAGTCTACGTAATGGATGGCGGTTTCCAGGTATAATCAATGACTTTACTAACACAGGTGCAGCAGGAAAGGGCTTGGTCTCAACGCATACATAAACTCTCTCTCTCTCTCTCTCTCTCTCTCTCTCTCTCTCTCTCTCTCTCTCTCTCTCTCTCTCTCTCTCTCTCTCTCT
The DNA here is from genome assembly GCA_016584305.1 of Chionoecetes opilio. Lineage (NCBI taxonomy): Eukaryota > Metazoa > Arthropoda > Malacostraca > Decapoda > Majidae > Chionoecetes > Chionoecetes opilio. The sequence goes on from JACEEZ010003046.1 coordinate 21,052, forward strand.
CTTTTTCTTCTCTAGTTTCACTACCGTACACGCTGTCTCACTTTAGTTTATCTTATCAACGTAAAAAAAAAAAACCACAAGTAGGGGAAGCAATGCTATAATAAAAGTCACCAGTCAGCATTTCTCCTCCACTAGTGCTTATTCCGTCTCTATCGTAAGCAGGACGAGAACAGGGAAGCAAAGTGTTTCTCGCTGAATCATTTTAACGATTTTTTTTTTCCAGATCTCGGAGCTCTTGCAATCCTTGTACAAATTATGAAAAAATCTTTCCCGTTGTCTACATGAAATGAGATAAGATGGGATGGGATGGGATGCTCTTTTGCATGTGGAAGGTGAAGTAACACAAATTGAAAGTATATATTGCAGTATATTTCACTCCCTTAATTTGTCTATATATTCATTGGTTTATATATTAGTATCTAAATCTCATCATATTAAGAGGGTCGCTAGTAAATCCAATTTGATTGAGATCGTTCGGCTTAAGAGGCCATTGGCTGCCACGTGAGGCGCGCTTAAGTGCAAGGTAAGCCTTCTCGGACAGCACGTTAACAGCTGCGCCTGTTTCTACCGCGAACGATGCTCTCACGGATCCTAATCTGGTTAGTAGAGCCAAAATATTGCCTTGACTGCAAGCGGCAATTAAAGATGAGAGAATTTCACTGTCATCCAACCGAGTTGCAGTATTATAAATTATACCAGTGTTTCTGCTAGCCTGGTCTGGTTTGTACGGGGCGCGCGGCTTCCCCCGACTTTGTGTTATCGCGACTCTGTCTTGGTTTAGTCCTTAAATTTGAAACGGTATTGCAGTTTTCCGTAGAGTGTCCGTAGCACTCGTGGATAACACAGTAGGAAATATTTTGTATCGCACCGCGGAAGAAAAACAGTGTTACCAGAACCAGTATTTCCAGTCTGTCTGGTATTACGCTTAGCAGTCGTCTGTAATCGTGCGCGATCATGTGTACCAGTAGAGGTTCTGTTTCCGTCTGTTTTACTTGAAGCAGGGAATGGCCCTGAGGCGGCTTCAAGTTTCCTTTGGCGACAAAAATCTTTGATTTGATGGAACACCAACTTGCAGTGTGTCCATCTCGTTGACAATAATGGCATGTCATGTCAAGATAGATATTGATGAGGACTAATAATGGCCGCAACTGTTGTATAATATATATATGTATCCCTACGGCTACATCAGGCTGAGTAGTGGCTACAGATAACACAGTTGTACGTATTTCGCCATCCTTCTCTTCTATCTTGTTTTTTAATTTCAATTCAAACTCATGCAGTCTTCTTGGGGCTATAATTAAGAGACAGAGTTTTTTTTCTGAAGTTACCTCTTAGTAACATTATATATCCAAAGAATTCAAGGAATTTGCGATTGTTACTAAGGGAAATGTTTTCTCCCTGGGTCCAACCATTATCCTGTAAATACTGAATGAAATCTACAGAAATTTGGTTTGCCTACACCTGTGCATCTAACAAATCAGTGGCAGCAGCACCGCTTAGCAGTCTCAACAGCTAAATTCCCTTCTTTCACTAAACTGTACTTGGCGTTACTCCCAAGGAATTACAAAAATTTGGAACGAAAGGTTTGGTAATCTTTGTTCGCTTGGGGTTCAGTAAAAGCACTAGCTTGCATGAAAAATGCAGCTCGTGAGCCTGGTTGTAGACGGAGGCAAACAAATGAAATTGTATCACTCATTAGTAATAAATTAATTAGCCATTATATCCTCGCATATGGCAATATACTCCCGTGCTGTGTAATCTACATCAACTCCCGAAAAAGTCCTAACAGCCGCGTTGGTAGGTAATAACTTAATCGCTCCACTGCCTGTGCAGAAGGTTGAAGATGCGAGGGATTGAACTACTAAAACCTGCTCCGGCGGAAGTAGCCATGCTTGGTAGTGTAGCTGTGGTAAGGAAAGGCTTAGAAAAACGGGTAGAAGCTGAAGTGTTGCGAACTGCTTCGCAGAACACGAGTGCTATCACTACTTTCCTCAAATTCAGATTCAATACCTTTCTGTGTATCAGTGCTATCGTCAGTAAATGTGGGTTTATTCTCACAACAAAGTTTTGCAAATTCTCCGTCATTTTTTAAGAAACGGTAGAATATATAGATTTAGCATTATGATTAGGTAAACCAATTTTTAAAGTGAATATTTTTCAGTGTTATCTAATTTATGCAATATATTCAAAAAAAATATTAAAACCGGAAGATAAATGTAATATTTTTCTAGATTTTCAAATAATTATGTTTATATATCATAATTAATAGATAATAAAATAATATATACTATATACAGATAGAAAATAAATATAAAATTATATAATTATATATATATATGCACTATATATATACTATATATATATATATATATATATATATATATACTATATATAATATAAATATATATATTCATATATATATATAAAAAAGAGAGGAGAGAGCGAGAGAGAGAGAGAGAGAGAGAGAGGAAGAGAGAGAGAGAGAAAGAGAGAGAGAAGGGGAGAGAGAGAAGAGAGAGAGAGAGAGAGAGAGAGGAAGTGAAGGAAGAGAGAGAGAAGAGAGAGAGAGAGAGAGAGAGATACTTTAGTATACTACAATAAAATAATTACTGAAAATGAGGTATTAGTAATAATACTATGTGATGAGAATATATTAAATCAATTAGAAATGTCTCATGAAAATTAATGTTTTCACATGGATATTTAATCAATAGAATGTGAAAGGAATTAATCACTAGCAATTTTATGTGCAACAAGGGATGTAATAAAATACATTTCAATTGAGTGTCAGCTCAATGCATGGAAGTCTCACCTAAGTATATCAGCGTCGTCGCAAATAGAAACTTCCTCGAAGCGAAGCCAGCGTCCAGGGTTAGAGGCGTCTAGAAGTTCAGGCCTGCAAGGTAAAGTATTGCGCTTAGTCCTTAACGACCTTGAGTCATCAAGTGGAGGAGGCGCATGAGCGCGGGGCGTGGGCGTGGGCGTGGGCGTGGGCGTCAAGAAGTCGACCAAGCCTACGTCCTTTCTCCACAGCGTTCCATCTTGGAGCTGTAGTTAGGTCTTGCTTCATTAATGAACTAGTATGGCAGGATCATCTCGTAGTGTCGAGAAGGGGTTGGGTGCACCTTCTATCCTCATGAACATAAAGATTCGTGTCATTCCACGCTAATTATATATTTAATTGCGATAGATCCGTCTTTTAATTGAGTGTGGTGGTAAAAATAATATGTGGATTATATGTTGACGACGAGTGAGGCAGTCGATGTAAAATGAAGGGCAAGTGGTTGTGAGGGTGTGAAGGTTGTGGCCAGGGTCTTTTCTAGAGAGGGTTAGTCCACTTCAAAGCCGTGCTCCGCCCACTGGATCGTGACGTCAAAGGATACTGAGACCGAGGGGTTGGCCGGGGTCACAGTTATCGCCTGAACACTGAAACTGTTACTGCTCTCCGCCGTCTTAAGGAGAGCTCTGTCCCCAGTCAAAGTTATCGTTGCCCGCTTTTAACCATGCTCTCTCTTGCTCTCTCTCTCACACACACACACCCACCCACCCACCCACACACACACACACACTTTATCTGGCTAAAAAAAATCGATACTGTAATAGTATTCAATATCTGTATTGTATTTTGGTGTTACTTTTATTATGTTTTGTTGGAGTCGGGGTTACCAAACTGTTATGCTTCATAACAACCTGGTTAAATTTCCAGTCAGGGCAGCTTTTAAAGTTTCTGAGCACCATTTCATGGCCATACTAATCTAGCGTTTTCCCAAAGGGATAGGTCAGGTCTCAGATCTCAAAGGGCTCAGGTATCCTCTCTCTCTCTTCTCTCTGATATCTCTCTTTCTAGCATCTCTCTTAAAAGACACTTGACACAGACCTCCTCCAGCAACTCACAAGCCTTCGTCACAACCTCCTCCACGCAGCAACTCTCCTCAGCATCCCCCTTCACCCAACCTACCACCTTTTACCCCCAAGTAATAAACCCATCAAAGCAACCCCCACCCCAACCCCACAAACCACATCACTTTATAAGCAAGTTACCAAAACACTAAACAACCCCGCCAGTCAAAAACAACACAGGTCCCCAAAAAACAACGAAAAAAACACAAACACACCTACCCCCCACCCCCACACTCACCCCCCCCCCCCCCCACACCCCCCCCCCCCCCCCCCCCCCCCCCCAAAAAAAAAAAAAACCATACACCCCCCAAACCCCCCCAGAGGTGGGCACCGCAAACAAAATCCACTTCCGCAAAACGCAAATCCGCAAACATCAATCCTTAAGTTCCGCAACCGCAAGTCCGCAAATTTCTTGAAGTTCATACTTCCGCAACCGCAAGTCCGCAAATCCGAAACCAATTATGTGATATTTACTCTGCATATAGTGCAAAAATAGAGGTTTAAAACACTTTGTAGTAGTAAATTCATATATTATTTACTAAATCACTTACGGCAATATTTATGATATATATATATATTATATAGATATATATATATATATATATATATATATATATATATATATATATATATAAAATATATTATGATTATATACATAGCACATATGTTATATTACATATAATATTATTATACCACTATAATCAAAATATATATATATATATATATATATATATATATATATATATATATATATATATATATATATATATATATATATATATATATATATATATATATATATATATATATATATATTTTATTTTATATATATATTAGTATTTGTTCTAAACTCAGCGCCCTAATAATTAGTACATTATACCTACCCCTCAATTAGACCATCATACAGTCAATGCGTATATTAGGATCTAAACATATTCTTAGCCACTAGATATTTTAGATTTTACCATATAACTTTATTATTTATATAATAATATATATTATATATACCGTGAATAAGTAATAAAGAGTTCCGACAAAACAAATTTAAAATTGGGGTTAAAAGGGTACTTTAGCAAACAAAAAGAAATGAAAAGACATAAAAGGATCAGAGGAAAACCAAAAAAAAACTCTGAGTTCAGGGATTGAATTTGAGTTGGGGTCAACTTCGTATTATTTATATTTTCATCAGCAGGAGTAAACCCAAGAAAAAAAGAACTTTGGCCTGATGAAGCAGTCATATAGATTGTATATTCCAATGCTCTAAGTACTGAAACCTATCCATCAATGGCTTTATAACTTTTGCTATATTGTGACAAATTAAGTGCTCATTTTGACTGTGACAAAACTGTGCTAACTCTGTTCTTGTCCATCTGATATTCTCGTCTTCACCTCTCCAGAAGATCTTTTGGTGTTGCATTTATATGTCGTACTCCTCATCTCCTCTGTTCTCTCTTGCTGTTTTCTCCGCATCTCTCTTTTCCTGCTCATAAAAAGGATGCCATCAGCATATGCCAAGTAACATTTAATCAAATCTCTTGTTTCTTATTATAATTTTGTGTTGGCCCAGACGGTGCTCATCTTATTTTTGTAAGAAAAAAAAAACTTTTTGAGATCGGGGGCTATTCATAAAACATTCGGGGCTACAGACCCCAATGTCCAGGCCTCACTACGTCAGAGTCAAAGAACTTGTCCCCATTAACATAATGAAAAAGCTGTATGATGCCCATGTGCTACCACATCTTCACTACTGTACCCCCATTTGGTGCAGCACCTACCCCACACATTTACTCCCTCTATTTAGACTACAAAAAAGACTCATTAGGATTATTACGGACAGCGATTTCTATGAACTACTCAACCTCTTTTTAAACAATTACACTCACTAAACCTTTTGATATTAATAAACTTGAAATTGCAGTATATATATTTAAAATAATCAACTGTGAAAATATAGCATTACTACAACAACCACATCACAGCTATCCAACACGCACCCATCATAACATCCGTATACCATTGCATCATCTAACAATTTTTCAACATTCACTATCCTATCTTGGTCCCAAAACGTGGAATGCTATCCCTGATCATATAAAAACTCTACCCTCACTATATTCTTTTAAAAAACAACTAAAAAAGTACATACTGGAACAATACTAAATGCAGTTATTGAAAAAGTAATAATAAAACATCATGGATATGTGCATGTGTATGTATATGTATATGTGTACAAGTGCTGTGTCGGTTATTATGTGTAAGTTACTATGTGATTATATGTATTCTTGGAGTTGTGCCATCCTATTGTTGGCAGTCAAAGGGTTTGGAAGGGTTGGGAGTATATATATTTATATACCTCATCAAGAATGTATTTTAATATTAGGTCTCACCTATAACCATATTTTCATCTACTGCCCAAAAAGCATGCTTTATATGGGCTGCCTTAATGTATACTGAAAAAATCTTAACTATTTTGTACGTTTATAAGGCATAATAAAATGTTTCAAATGTTTCAAATGTTTCTATGATTATCAGATCCTTAACCTCAGACTCCTCATTCAGAGACCTCTGTTGACAATGCCATCTTGAGCTGTCCATGTTCCCCTTTATGAAGACCAATCTCTCAAAATTATCGGAGGTCAGACTCGCTCCCTTGGCCTTCATGATGACCACCTCCTGGGAGAACAGTCTCTCCGCGGCTGCAGAGCTGGGTATGGCCGTGTTGTACTTAACAAACACATCTACCCAGGCGGCACGGGAAAGGGTGGGAAACATGGCCTGCTCCAACACCTTACTCCTCTGCTTCTCTGAGCACCAACTCTCATGCTCTTTCCCCATCTTGTTGGAGACGCGGGTAGAGTTGAGCCCTCTGTAGCTGTGGGTCCTGGGCTCCTCAAAGGAGGCCAGGAGCGACCGTCAAAGGACGGTCGCCCCGACCGTCACCACCTATAACCTGCCCACCCTGCTGGCGGCGGCAGACTTCCCACCCTCACGGCAACACGCTGTCATCCGCCTCACTGGGCCTTCCTGAGGAAGACAGGTCAACCACCACGCCTGTGATAGCTTCATAGGACATCACCAGGGCTCATAGTGTTCCCCAAGGGATCCTCGCAGCCCTAAACAACACCAAGACACCAAGACAAGACAAGTATGGCTCACTCTACCTGTCAGTTTGCGGCTGTGTTTACAAAGCTTGCCACCCAACATGGCCGCGCTCCCAAAATACCCTTATGTGTGACGTCATAAGAATACTATCTATTGGGAGTTTACGGAAATGTTTGCGTTTGCGGAAGTGCTTCCGCAAACGCAAATCCGCAAACATTTACACTTCCGCAAATCCGCAAACGAATTCGGACTTCCGCAATTTGCGGAAGTTGCGGTTTGCGGAAGTGTTTGCGGAAGTGCCCATCTCTGTCCCACACACATACCCACCCCCACCTGACACCCACACCCACCCCCGTCGAGCATGTTGTATACGTCATTAAAAAAGTCTAGCAAATTTGTGTGGCAAGAACGTCTATTACCGATCAGCCTGAAAGATGTGAGGCTTATCGGTCTGTAGTTGCTCAGTTGCGTCAAAACTTCTTTTTGTTTTGAGTAAAATTAGCAAGTTTTCAATCACAAGGAACTTTACCGCAACTTAGGGATTTGTTAAAAAAGTATTGAAAGAAGTTTACAAATATGGTGTTTCGCTTCCTTTAAGACTCGCGGTGCAATCAATACAGTCTGGCCCGGGGGATTTGTTAACTTTACGTTTATCTATTGTTTTAATATTATTATTGTGTTCTCAAGGAATTCGCAATTGATCAATGTAATTACATTACTTTGGTCGCAGCCCACTTCTTCCAGTCCATTTATATTTTCAACTGTAAAAACATAAGCAAAGTAATCATATAATACTTCAGCCATCTCGATTTCGTTACTAGTATGTTTACCGTTTTCAAGGAAGGGAAAGAGGACCCATGTTCGCTGTGATAACTTTCTTCTTGCGCACGTAACTGATAAATTATTTGGGGTTCGATTACTCGAGTTCGGTTACTAATACTTGCAATATATTATTCAAGATCTTTCTTTCTTTTCTTTATCAACTTTGTCGTATCGTGCCGTAGTCTTTCGAACTATATTGCATAATTTTCATTATCAGATGACAACAATTTACGGTAGGGTTAGATGCACCTTCTATCCTCAGGAATATAACGATTCAGTCATTCACGCTAATGCTATATTTAATTGCGATAGATCCATCTTTTAATTGAGAATGTTTTCTTCTGAAAAAAAATCAAATTCAATTTGGCTGTTCCACCACTTGGGTTTATTCTTTATATTACGTGGACGTCTTATACCGAGTGGAATGCAAAACCTCTGTATTGTGAACCAACGAACACAAGTTGGACTTAAAACACATTTAATCAATTAAGACAAATTATATTATATCACAGTACCAGTACCAGGTCGGATTCGAACCACTGGACAGGTCGTCTTAGCCACCCCACTATACGGAGGTATAAAAGGTAATCATATGCACCCATACATATTTTTACTCTAACCTCATCTCGATAGGGGCAGCAAAGTGACTTTTAAACTATCGCGGCCAGGAGAGTCAACTTAATTGATTAAATGTGTTGACTGTCCTAACCGCGATATATTAAAGTCACTTCCTGTCCTTATCGCGATGAGGTTGGGGTAATAATATGTAGGGGTGCTTATCATTATCTTTTATATCTCTGTAAGATCAATGTATCTGATAGTAAGATGGCTAAGACACCCTGCCCAGGGGTTGAATCAAACCTGGTAGTATTATACAATTTGTCTAAATTAATAACATTTGTTGACTGTCCTGGCCACGATAGATTAAAGTCGCTTGCTGCCCATATCGAGGTGAGGTTTATCGCATATCGCGAGAACGAGGACGATATAAAGATAATCCATGGGTTTGAATCCGACCTGGTACTTTTATTCATAATAATACTTGCTGCCCATATCGAGGAGAGGTTGGGGTAATAATATGTAGGGGTGCATATAATTACCTTTTATACCTCCGTATAGTGAGGTGGTTAAGACACCCTGTCCAGGGGTTTGAATCCGACCTGGTACTATTATACAATACTACTACTACTACTAATAATAATGATAATAATAATAATAATGATAATAATAAGAATAATAGTACCAGTAATGATATTAATAAAAATGTTAATAATAATAATAATGATAATAATAAGAATAATAGTACCAGTAATGATATTAATAATAATGATAATAATTATATTAATAATGGTAATAATAATAACAATAATAGTATTAATGATAATAATGATAATTATAATGATACTACTAATAATGATAATAATAATAATAATATTATAATAACAATAATAAAAATATCAATTCCTATTATTATTATGTAAATAATAACAATGATGAAAATAACAATGATGAACTAAATAATGAAAAATGTGATAATATTAATGATGATAATAATAACAAAAAAAAAAATTATAGCAAACTCCCCTAATAAAAAAATTTGGAAAATGATTGTGGGGATAAAAAAATATAATGATAATACAATTAAAAAACATTTATAATGAACAAAGCAGCAAGGGTGCCCTCCGGGCCCCTTTTCTCCTAGCCCCTGAAGAGGGGCTGGGGGCCTGGGGCCCCCAATGGGGGCTTGCGGCCCCGCATTGGGCCGCGGGGTTTTCCCATTTTTTGTTTCGGTTTTTGAGCCGAAATTAGTGGGGAAGTGAGAAAAACAGGCAAGTCTGATAAATAAAATAATTTGATTTACTAAGTTTAAAAAAAATTTTATCCCATTAATGTTTATTCCTCGAGTTGAATTGTAGAGAAAATTTCCAGCAGAGACTATAGCAGCCAAAAGCCATTTTTAGGTTGGGTTTTTTCTGAACCACCCAACCCCCAGGGTCGGCAACGCCCATCAAAAAAAAGCCTAGGTTTTCCGCTGGGTTTATGAGGATTCCAAAAATATGCGGCATGTGGGGTTTTTGGGCCCTCTGTAGCCGAGCCACAGCCGTTTTTTGGTTGTTTTTTCTGGCCACGCCTACGGGGAAGGGTCGGCCCCGCCCCTCGAAAAAAATTTGCCTTTGTTTTTCCGCTGGGTCATGAGGATTTTCCCAAAATGTGCGGGATGTTGGGGGTTTTGGGGTCTGTTTTGCCGAGCCACAGCCGTTTTTTGGTTATTTTTTTTCTGGGGCCCCCACCCCCGGGCGGTCACCCCCCATCGAAACATAGCCCCAGGGTTTTCCCCTGGGTCATGAGGATTCCCAAAAATGTGTGGGGATGTGGGTTTTGGCCATTTTGTAGCCGAGTCTATAACGAAAAGACACACAGACAGAAAAGACAAACTTTGAGATTTAATATATAGATAGAAATATGTAATAATGATAAGATTATATAAGTAGTAATTGATAGTAATAATGACAAAATAATAAAATTTAAATAATAACAAAATAAAAATTATTATAATATAAAATATAATGATGATGATAAAAAATTTAGCAGTGATTCTCTTAACTTTAAAATATCAAGGTGACAGTATCAAAATTTTAATTTACGTGCATCGCATTAAAGCAAATGTACAAACAAAAGGGCCGTGCACACACGCACGACCAACACACCACACACACAACCCCCAAACACACACACAACACACACACAAACACACACACCCACATACATGCACACATATACAGCAACACAAAAACCACCCCCCCCCCTTGAGAAAGGGGGAGGGGGTGTGTGGGTTGAGGCCCCCAGCATTGAAAAAGATCGGTAATAATGAGCCCAAGCTCGCTTTGAGAGGTGAAACTGGCGATCACGAGCCAGCTCGCGTGGACAAGAAGGGTGAAAACACAACACACACACTATGTGCGTGGTACAATTTTGCCCGGGTCAATCTGGGTTTAATTAAAGGGAAAAAAACACTGAAACATCATTTTTTTTATGGTAAGTATTAAACATCCCTCCCTAAAAAAACATACCAAAAGTGGGGGAAAAAAGGAGATGGGGGAAAGCCCCACCTAATTAGCATAAATCCCCAAAATCCCAAAGCATTACAAAGGCCAGGCCATTTCAGGGGGAAAAACCCTAAAAAAAGGGCCCATCTTTATTTAAATTATTGGAATGAGGTATCTTGGGTTACACATATGTTTTCATGAAAGATAGGTTTTTCCATGAACTGATGGTGAATATATGTACATGCTACAGATAACATTTTAGTCAAATTTGAAAAAAACACAATTTATATTTTTTCTGGTTCTGGTTTTGAGATAGTAGTATTATAATGACACTAGAGGAAAAATGTGGTTATTCACTGTAAAATTTTTATATCCCAGGTACATTGTATAGGGTTTTCTTTTTTTGTAGTACATTTTATATTATTTATTTTTTTTAGGATATTTTATATTTACATTGTACATTGTATGTATGTCATCTTCTCAGTTTTGTAGGTAGTGGTAGCTTTGAGGGGTGTTGGGGCTGTGGTGTCCCCATTACGTCACATTGTTGACAGGCTTATTTGTCATTTTGCCGATGGCATCATGTCTGTGTTGGGGAGATTTTGGTCAGCGATACTAGCGGGTATCGGGGTGGCTGTTTTTATCTGAATTGGAAAATTATTTGCTTTCTGGTCGAACACCCTTTTTCTTGTATAATCGTACAGTCATCCAAAATTCGTAACACGCGGAGGAGGCAAGCCACACGTTTCATATCTCTTCCTTGTCTACAAATGTTTGCTCAGTTCCTCTTGAGACCCGTTCCCCCCCTACCGCCTAAAAACCACACCTGTTTACACCTTCCTGGCTTTTTAGCTCCCCTGAGTCCCCTCCCTGAGCCCCCCCCCCTAGCCTCCCCCCGCCTAAAAAAGCCAACCTGTTCATACCTACCACACACACCCCGCACACACAACCCCCACACAACCACCCCACACACGACACACACCACGCACACACCACACCAACAAACACACACACACACACACACACACACACACACACACACACACACACACACACACACACAAAAAAAAAACACCACGCCCACACACACAAACCACACACACACACACATAAAGGAATTACGAACGATTTAAATAAGACTAGTTTTATAGCCAAACGCATGCAGTAGTAATAGTGTGCAAATAGCGGTGGTTTTGTAGTGGCTTTTTTGGCAGTAGCTGTTAATGAATAGAATTATATTTTTAAGTCCGAAATTACACTAATGACATTTTAACAGCTCCCTCCCCCTCCCTCTCCCTCCCTTGTGTGTGGGTGTGTGTGTGTGTGGTGGTGTGTGTTGTGGTGTGTGTGGTGTGTTGTGGTGGTTTGGTAGCTTTTTTGATTTTGGGTAAAGGGGTTTAAAAAAGTTTATCCTTTTGTCCCAAAAGAAAGGGCTTACTGACCCATTTAAACCCTATGTGCTAAGGGGAGTGTCAGGGCCAGGGACTCATAAAAAAAGCTGTAGGGAAAGTGCAGCACTTAGCCTTCCCCAGCACTTCAGTCCCCGTATTCGAAAATTTATCTATGATTAAATATCTATGATTAAAGTTTTTTTAATGTTACATTAGATATTCCTCTTTGTGGAATGAGGTCAGAGAGAGAGAGAGAGCGAGAGAGAGAGAGAGGAGAGAGAGAGGGAGAGAGAGAAGAGAGGGGAGAGAGAGAGAGAGAGAGAGAGGGAAGAGAAGAGAGAGAGAGGAGAGAGAGAGAGGGCGAGGAAGGGGAGAGGGCCCCCCGTGGGAATAACAACACCCCGGGGGAAGGGGGGAGGAATGATGGTCCAGATTTGTTTGGGGAAAGGAAGGGGGGGGGGGGGGGGTAAAGAGAATATGAACGATAATTTATTAGATAATCAAAAAAGGAAAAAGGAAGGAGATGACCCGACCCCCGGGTGTATACGAAATTTGTGGAGGGGATGTACATACTGTATACTCTGTTACAGAGTATACATACTGCATAACTCTGTACAAAACCATTGAAACAGATGTTTCAGCTCCAGAACAACACCCATATTTTTTGGGGACATGTTCAATGCAGGGTTCATGTCGTACGACGTAGGACCTTTTTTTGGGGAGGATTTTCATCTATTTGGTTATGAAAAAGTCTGATGAGAAGTATGAAGACTAGGTGGATAAGCGGGTCGTGTGAATGTCTGAAGCACAAGTACCCGGGGGCCATGCCTGCATGTGCCAATGAATTGGTTTGAAGAGTTCGGAAAAACAAGTTAGCAACTTTTAAAACAGCACAAAGAAGCCACAAATGAAAAAACAAAAGAAAGATAAAATTGACACCTTTCATCCGGGTTTTCTCCAAGAAAGAACCTCTTTGCACTGACCCGCTACTGCGAAACACCCCCACAGGCAGTGGCGGCTCGTGAAAAAAATAAAATCGAGGGACTAAAGCTTCACAAAACAGTATGAACTTTAAATTTTGCCCCAAACTCAGGTAGATTGTAATGGGGGTTTTAGGGATCTCGGCAGGTAGTAATGGTGGTAGTGGAAGGGGTGGTGGGGGGGGGTATGTGGTAGTAGGGGGAGGGTGAGGTGGTGGTGGTAGAATTACAGTACTACTTGAAAATAAAGTCGGTACCCCTTTATTTCGTCTTTTCAATTAAGTCGCTGGGGTAGTTGATGTTTTTCAATCTTCACCGATTTCCATATCAATCAATCATTGGGGGATACGCCGGGGGGGGCGTCGCCCCGCCCCCCCTCGCGCCATCCCCGGGGTCACCAACGCGCGAGTTTTCCCCTGCAGGGTCCTTTCCCATACCCAAACAGCTCCGACAAGAAACACAACTTTCTCCACCACGAGCCTTGTGGCGCCCCCTTGGCCTCCTCCACGCCGGTTTTCTTTACAGAACAACCCCATGGGAAGGGCGGTTTCAGGGTAGCGGCCCCTGCCCCTAAGCCGAAGTTGGCGCTGACGGACTATGCCCGTTAATAGGCCTCGATTCAGTCTACGGGGCAATCGCTGATTTGAAAGTAATTCCCCGCGATACCCCGATTCTGCGAAGACACTTATACCAAAGGATTGATTCGTTCTTCAAGTCACTATTTTGTGTCATGTCTCACAACCATAGAGTAAGACAGGGATCACAAGGACTGAAGATCCGGACTTTGTCCTCCGCACAGGTACCGAAACGCCAAATATTCCTGCGGAGCGGTCCCTAACACCGGGGGCTTGCCAAACCGCCGTAAGGCTTCTTGACGTGACCCGCCGTATTATGGGCCCGGGTACCAAGGGATGTAAAAATTTTCCCAAATCTCAAGTCCTGCCCCACGCATGAAAAGATGTACTGCTTTATCTAGTAAGTCTCCAAACACTGATTTTCAAGTCATAGGGTAATTAAAAAAAGCACGATGCCCACACCGTAAAACCGAAACTGAAACACGAGGGGGACGGGGCTTAGCTCCCTCGACCGCAGTATTGTGTTCAAAAAGTGGCGCGGCGGCGGCGCAGACATGAAACGTAAGCAAAAAGAAAGTAACTTAAAGTTCGTCTGGGTTTAATGAAATTCATTAGTAACGTTTTGAAAAAAATTTTAAATAACTTATAATGATTTTTATTGTGATAATTTGTATAAAAATTGTCTGTCTCTAAATGAATATACACCGGGCAGTGAGGTTGGGGGTTTTGCAGCTCTGCAGCCTACCCCACCAGCCCCCACGGTCCAGGGTCACAGTGACCAAACCGTCAACCCCATAAAAGCTGCAGAGGGGCAGAAAGTTTCTCGAAAGTATGGGGGGAAAGAAGTCATGGAGAACTTTTGCGGGAAAAAAAAACCCAAGTGTAACCCTTGACACAGGGGTCTGGCAAAGGAAGATGGTGAAATGTTTTCATTTTGATTCCCAGTGCTTTTTCAACGTCTCAAATGGAGCCCCTGAGTTTGGATATATTCATGGCATCTTCCAATATGAACGTTTTTCTCCTTATCATTTTTGTTTGCGCCAACGGACTCTTCGCGAACCCAATAAACCTTCACCGCTGATGCATTTTGAAAAATGTGACAAGGCAAGAAGTCAGTCACCAAGATGAAGATGGATGTGTAGGAATGATGGTGGCTTCTTCAACGTGCCGCCATGGTCGCGGAATGTCATATTTTTTTTCCTGCCACGCTAGTGACTATGTTCCGAATGGTACAAAAAACCCACATTTGTATTTGACGTTAGAAGCAGACCTTCTAAAAAAAACACACAATAAGTGTGGTCCAGGGGATATCGGGGCAATGAATTTTGTTAAAGGAATGTTTTTGTAAAAAAACAAAGAAAAAACGTTCGGCGAATAAAACAAACAAGAGAGGTTCTTTTGGATGCTGAGGAGAAGTACGGAGAAAGGAATCAAAACAGTAATTTTCATGCAGCGCGACGAGAGTATAATTAAAACCCGATAGCAGACATTCGATCAATGTCCTACTACCCCATTTGAGAGGACACCGATCTCCTGGTGTGCCCGATGCAGCCCAAAAAGGGGAGGGCAGTTCCACTGCTCTTCAGGCAGAAGGGGGACAATATCAAAGATGAAAAAAATGTGGGACATCAATTGGTAAAGAGGGAATTGGCCCCGATCCCTGCGTTTTGTAGGCATGATGTGGTTTAGTAGTTTTTTGACAAAAAAAATAAATCTATACAAAACATAAAGTAACAAAACGAAACAATACGAAAACTTTTTTTTTTCCAAAAGAAATTAAATCAAAATTCCCTTTAAAATAGTAGAGGGCCAAAAAACAATGCTAAATTTTAAATGACACTATTGTATGTGTACCTTTCATACAAAAAACAACATAAAATAATTTTTTCCCCATAAAAAAAAAAAAACACTTAAAGAATATAACATAAAAGCAAAAAAAAAAATACATGAAACACATACAAGAAATGAAAACACACAAAAAAAAAAAAAAAAAAAAAATTAAAGACACATACAAACATTCAAACAGAAACTGTAATAAAAACACATGAAAATACAACACTTTATACATGGAGCATGACAGAGCAACACATTCAACACATGGAACATGACAAAATGAAACACTTTTCAAGCATTTAACACATGAAATATGCATGAAACACATGACACATTCAACAGTTTAAATTTGGGTTTGTAAGCAAGAGCACAAATCCTTCAAATTTATACATGTTTAATTTTCATTATTCATGTCCTTTTTAAAGCTTTGAAAAAAGTCACACAACCTAAAAAAAACTTTGTATTGAGTCAAAGTCTGCATAAAAAAACTACGGGGAAGGCACCCCTTGGGGGGACTTAAAAAAAAATGTTTTCCGTCCGTATCTCATTTCCCCACACATGTACAATACCTTTCTCTGGCGGGGTTTGCTCCACCCTTTTGTTTCCACCCTTAGGATGAGAATTGTCGTAATCTAGTAAAAATTTCGAGTAAGTCTGGTTATATGAATTTGCTGCTATAAATTCATGTACTGTCAAAGGGAAAGGGTTTTAAAAAGCCAAAGTTTTAAAATTTTGTGGCGGTTTTGGGCTTATTAAAAAATTTTCTTTAATCCTTTTCTAAGGGTAAACACTGTCACTAAAAAATGCTTTTTTAAGGAACGAAATTTGGGGGTGTTTTTTACCAAAAGGGAAAAAACTAATGAAAGGGTCATCCCGTCTGCATTCGCAATTCCCTTTTCAGAAAAAATAGTCTCATTTTTGGCCATGACAGACTGTATGGGGGATTCTGCCCCCACACAGATAGGCTAGTATCGTGTATTTTTTTACCCCCAAAAACATTTTAACAACATATTGTATTACTAAAAATTTGGATTTGGGGGTTTTTGTTAACCAGGTCTCCGGCTGACAGTAAAGATGACGAAACAGCAGCGAAATTTGTTTTTTATACAAAAACGGCCCCGTAGTGTTTGAAAAACACAAAAAAATAGAAAAAGATTCAATAAATTTTGAGTTCTTAACTCATGTAGTGCAAGAGCAGACTGAGTTTTTCCCTCGTCCGAAAAAGGCACCGAGAAAAAGATAACACACAATACTTTTTTTCTAAATTCGCGGTAGATGGGATTTTCTGTATTTTTCATTACCATTTACTACCATGAATTTCGATTTTTCATTCAAAACCATGATATTCACCCGTAATTTTTAAAATTTAAGTTTTCTTGCACTTTTCTCGTGACTTGTAGAATTACAGTATCTCCATCAGATTTTAAACAAGAACTCCCTAGAAAGCCCTCGTGGACGGCGGGTTTTATCATCTTTACCGCTGTCAGCTATAGGGCGAACAATAGACAGGGTTTGGGGCACCCTTCTTACCCGACTGAGTTAATATTTTAGTGTTGAAGAGACGTGTCATGTATATAAAAGGGTTTTTTAAACTGTTAACACACGAAAAAACCCGAATGATTGAGGGGTAAAAAAAATTTCCCCCCCCCGGGACTCTGTCATAAGCCTTTTAAATTCAAAAAAAGAATGTAGATTTTCATTTTTTGCATTTTTCAAAATCCATCAATAGTCACTGGTCGACAAAAAAAAAATCGAAAATATGGTTCTGGACTAAATGAAGCTGATTTTAGGTAAATCGCCCCGCGAAATCGAATCTGAGTTCAATTAACTCTATCAGTCCAGTTTTTGAGAACCAGACCAATTCATGAAAAAAAAATGGGTTAAAAACAGCAGAAATAGGTTTCACCCAAGTTTTTATTTTTTAAAATCTTAACTTTTTTTTCTCAAGCCTTTTAGGGCGGCAGTGTTTTTGATCAGTGGGTTTTTGCAGGAGCAGGGGGAGGGTTGTGCGCGCTGGATTGGGGGAGGGGGTTTGCAGGCTGTTTTAGTACATTTTTTCCCCACTGA
>JACEEZ010003047.1:10000-27500 GCA_016584305.1 Chionoecetes opilio
CCTTTCCAATTATATATATCTCCTTTTAATCTCTAACTTATTCTTCTCTATTCTTTCAGCCTTTTTTTTTTGGCCTTTTTGCCTATCCATTCTTTCCTTCATCATCCTTCTCTTCACCTTTCCTCCTCCCTTCTTCCCTTCCCACTAATAAATGTCTCTAACTAATTCTCTATATTTGTTCTTCCTTTTTGCCTATCCCTTCTTCATCCTTCTCTTCACCTTTCCTTCTTCCTTCTTCCCTTCCTTCATGTCGTCTTTATCCTTGCTTCTGCCGTCATTCCTTTGTTGATGTCCTCTTCCTTCCCTAATAACTTCCCTACACGTAGAGTATATAATTGCTCGTTAGTTATAATAAATGAGCGCAAAAGCAAACTCCTTTACGCAGCGATGGGTTAGTTGGCTGTGACGCTTCCTTAAGGATCAAAAGACTTGAGCAGCGCCCCAGATCATTTATTCATAAGGAAATTAGTATTGATGGATGTAATTACGCTGAGAAAATGTTTGCCTTTATGGTTGAGCGTAGGGAGAGAGAGAGAGAGAGAGAGAGAGAGAGAGAGAGAGAGAGAGAGAGAGAGAGAGAGAGAGAGAGAGAGAGAGAGAGAGAGAGAGACGCAGATGTGACTCAAATCCTGTTTTGTCTTCGTCACGCGACAAAACCTTGCTTACTTGTATGAGAAATTGACTCCTCCTCCTCCTCCTCCTCCTCCTCCTCCTCCTCCTCCCTCCTCCCTCCTCCGCCTCCTCCTCCTCCTCCTCCTCCTCCTCCTCCTCTCCTCCTCCCCTCCTCCTCCTCCTCCTCCTCCTCCTCCTCCAGCAGTGCTCAGGCCCACAGGTCATCTCCTTCACCTCTCCCTATACCTCATTCTCCTACTCCTACTCCACTCCCTTGTATTATGTCCCCTCGGCCTATTCATCCACCCCCTCCATTCCACTGTCCCAACATGAGATACTCGTCTTCGCGTGGACAGGAACACGTGAAGGAAAAGTGTAGGATGATAATATGAAGAAAATACTAAGACGCTACAACGTTTCCCATATAAAAATTTCAGACACTTGATACTTTTGTTAATTACTGATTAGTGTAAATTTCTGGTCCATGAGTGATTGGTATAGTATGTCCTTTATTTTTATACAGTTTTGTGTGGACAATAAAATATCTATCTATCGATCTATCTATCTACGTACAGGCAGCCCTTTCGCAGTGGGATGTCATTAGCCTATCTTGTTCCGAGAGTGTGATCTGGCGAAGTCCTATTTTTGTGACTTCGGAAGTAGGATTTGTTATTGTCGCTGAAGAATTCAATGTTTTGCTCGAGGTGTTTTTGTGCGGAGGGGGATTTGTGTGTGTGTGTGTGTGTGTGTGGGTGTGTGTGTGTGTGCGGTGTGTGTGTGTGTGTGTGTGTGTGTGTGTGTGTGTGTGTGTGTGTTTGCAGGTTAAGTATACTTTTATGTGAGTGTGTGTGCATTTTAATCTCTCTTCAAATGTATGTGTGTGTGTGTTTGTTTTTGTGTCTGAATTTCAATCTTCAAATGTGTGTGTGTGTGTGTGTGTGTGTGTGTGTGTGTGTGTGTGTGTGTGTGTGTGGGTGTGTATGGGTGTGTGTGGGTGTGTGTGTATGGGTGGGTGGGTGAGTATGGGTGTGTGTTTGAGAGAGAGAGAGAGAGAGAGAGAGAGGAGAGAGAGAGAGAGAGAGAGAGAGAGAGAGAGAGAGAGAGAGAGAGAGAGAGAGAGAGGAAACAGAAAACCAATCAGACAATACATTCACGTCTCCTGTCTAATACCAACACTGAGGGAAATAAACAGTAACCTCAAGTCACTTATTTTTCCATCGTGTCTATATTTACCGCCTCCCACAAATCCACGTCGGGGGCAATAAATCTGTGGGGCAATTCTTTCCACCACGCCTCTTCGTTTGGGGCGTGTGTGGCTTGGCTTCTTCGGCCCCCCAACGCTTGCCTTTTCCCTACCTGGCGATAAGGAAGCAGGGGGGATGTAATTTGTGGGGATTTTCGCCCTTAGACCTGCTCTGAAATATCTCTCCGTTGGGTCTTAGGGTAAAGGCTGCACTATATCACAGCTGTCGATAGTGTGTAAGAGAGAGGAGAGAGAGAGAGAGAGAGAGAGAGAGAGAGGAGAGAGAGAGAGAGAGAGAGAGAGAGAGAGAGAGAGGAGAGAAGAGAAAGAGAGAGAGAGAGAGAGAGAGAGAGAGAGAGAGAGAGAGAGAGTAGTGCTGCAGCAAATACACAAAAAAACAGTATTTTTAGCCTTACCTTAAAACATTTAGTAATTAATGACTGAATATTTTAATTGTAATCACGTTAATCAGTGTCTTTCTTCACTAAAAAAAAGTCTGCAGTGATCTACTTAACCATGGCAACTTTCACTATTATCATTATTTTGTTTTTTTCTCTCTAAGCTTGACATGTAAAGCTTGACATCCACCTATGCTCATAACCTAACGAATACATAAACTTTACATCATCGTGCACTGTGTCGTCTCATGTCTTGTCATAACATCATGTTTTTTCATCCTTGTTTTTTTGTGAATTTAGCGCGTGAATTCTTTTTTCCACATGAGGGTCCTGATGGTTGTCCTCGGCCGTGATGACGCAACCTTTAATAATAATAATAGTAATAATCATTTTATTCTCGCCCGGAGGCATACAGACAAAAAACATAGCAACAAGAACAACTCCTACTCTTTACAACTACTACTACTTTAACCTTGCTGCCTCTGTTATTACTATCACAGCGATTTAAAGGACTTATTTAGCTCTGTTAGATTTTTTCCTATTTTTTGGGAGTCCCGTTGGAAAGTTTTCATCGTGACGTCCCGGAGATGGCTGACGTCACGATCACCGCGACGCGTGATTGGCTCAATCCAGATTCTTTGCGCGTTCTTCACTTCTAAATATAGATTGCAGAAAAACACGGGTGGTGATAAATATAGATGTCAACGCAGACGAATTTGGTATTTTAAAAAGGTGCGAGTGGTATTTTTAGCAGTGGTAGGAGGAGGAGTAGTAATAGTAGGAGTAGTGGTGGTAGGTCGTAGTAGTAGTAGTAGTAGTAGTAGTAGTAGTAGTAGTAGTAGTAGTGATAGTAGTAGTAGAAATAGTGATAGCAGTAGTAGTAGTTGTTGTTGTAGAAATAGTGATAGCAGTAGTAGTAGTAGGAGTAGTAGTAGTAGTAGTTGTTGTAGAAATAGTGATAGCAGTAGTAGTAGTAGTAGTAGTAGTAGTTAGTAGTAGTAGGAGTAGTAATAGTAGGAGTAGTGGTGGTAGGTCATAGTAGTAGTAGTAGTAGTAGTAGTAGTAGTAAGAGTAGTGGTGATAGGTCGTAGTAGTAGTAGTAGTAGTAGTAGTAGTAGTAGTAGTAGTAGTAGTAGTAGTAGTAGTAGTAGTAGTAGTGGTGGTGGTACCTGGGCGTAGTTTTGGGAGGCAATGGGCGGGGGGGGGAGTGAGAAAGCACCTGTCTGGAAACACCAATTAGCAAGACCCACCTGTTGCCTCGACTCCTCTGCCCCCCCTCTCCTTCCCCCTCACCTCCCCCCTCCCCCTCCTTCCCTCCCTTCCCCTCTCCCCTCCCCTGCCTTCCCTCCCTCTTCTACAAACTACGACACACAAATGAGTGTTACTAATCAAAGTCTTTTTCCATTCTCCCTTGCTTCATTCTTTTCTGTTCTTTCATCTCATCCCATCCCTCATCATCTCATCTTCATCTTTCCCTTCTCTTCTTTCTTCTTCGGTCCCTTCATCCACAGCAGCCCCATTATCATCGTTATCTCCTCCTCTTCTTCCTTCTTCTCTTCCTCTTTCTCATCGTTATCGTATTCTTTCCCTGTTCCCAATCTTATTTTCTCGCCTTCCAGTCTTAGTTGTTTTAAGTCGTCCTGGTAAGAAATTTCTCCATCCTGATTGGGGCGAGAGCATTTCCCCTTTTCTCCTGATTGGTTGGCCGTAGATGGGAGTTTCATGATTGGAGATAAAAAGGAAAGAGCAGGAAAGTATAGAAAAGCGAAAGTTTCAATGGTTGGGAGATAAGATAAAAAAAAAAAGAGAAAGGGGAATTGGGTTGAGTCAAGGTAAAATAGAGGTAAAGGAAAGGAAAGGAAAGCGAAAGTCGACCTACTAAAACTGTTATTTCGGAAGATAAAGAAAAAAAACAGAAATTAGGTAAGAGTGAAGGATGAAGAGACTGAGGAAGAAGGAAAAAAAGTTGAAATATAGAAGATGAAAAATAACCGTCTAGCTAATTGTGTAGATATAGTGCATTGTGTAAATGTGTAGCCAAAAAAACTAGCTAATTGTGTAGATATAGTGCACTGTGTAGCCCAAAAAACTAGCTAATTGTGTAGATATAGTGCACTGTGTAACCCAAAAAACTAGCTAATTGTGTAGATATAGTGCACTGTGTAGCCCAAAAAATTAGCTAATTGTGTAGATATAGTGCACTGTGTAGCCCAAAAAACTAGCTAATTGTGTAGATATAGTGCATTGTGTAACCCAAAAAACAAGTTCGTTGGCGGAAAAGACGGACATTAGGATATAAATACTCGGCAATTCAAGGCGAGGCAACGAGGGAGGAGTAGAGAAAGAAAGGAGGAAATTAAAGATCGAAGAAGGAGGAAGGCAAGGACAAGCAACAAGGGAAAAGAGAATGGGAACAAAATAGACACAAAAAGGAAGGCAGGAAAACACGCCTTTAAAATGTATACACAAGTTCTGCAGATTAGGAAGAGAGAGAGAGAGAGAGAGAGAGAGAGAGAGAGAGAGAGAGAGAGAGAGAGAGAGAGAGAGAGAGAGAGAGAGAGAGAGAGAGAGAGGAGAGAGAGAGAGAGAGAGAGAGAGAGAGAGAAAGGGCTAAACCACTACTTAGGAAAAGGCAGAAAGGTGGAGAGAGGAGAGAGAGAGAGAGAGAGAGAGAGAGAGAGAGAGAGAGAGAGAGAGAGAGAAGAGAGGAGAGAGAGAGAGAGAGAGAGAGAGAGAGAAAGAGAGAGAAGCTTGATAAGTTAATTTTAGGGCAAAAAGAAATAGAGAAGTATTTTTTAAGTATACATTATCGTGTTGTTAATCATGGTTTTTTAGAAGAATAACCGGCGAGCAATGTTGTTTCATACTGCTTACTCCAAATTATGCAAACATTAATGTGATATCTTTGAGCATATTAAAAGCATAAGTATTTTTTAATTAGTTGTGAAGCGAAGATGAATCGTGTGTATGAGTGTGTGTGTGTGTGTGTGTGTGTGTGTGTGTGTGTGTGTGTGTGTGTGTGTGTTTGTGTGTGTGTGTGTGTGTGTGTGAACGCATATTCTTTCTTTTAAGATGAATCCGTTAAGCTTGTTTTTCCCTGAGTTTGACTTATCGTAAAAGTTACATCAAAACATCTTTCCCATCATGCAGGATAAGCCTTCAGGTCATGGGCGTGCGGGCGTGTGCCGTCGCGGGTCATCATCATCATCAGCTGTCAGGTCATATTTAAGTTGTTTCACTTTAAGATTAGTTACTCGCTCAGCCTGTCACTCTATCGGCACAAAAATACCCTATCCGCCCTGACATACACACTGGTGATGAAAATAGTTGGAAAGTTAAGCTCATAGATTGTCAAACATGTCGCCGGCAAGACAAGAAGAGAGAGGCTGATGAGACGTCGGCGTAACTCCCGACATCCAACACTTGACGGGGAACTGACGGATACGATACTAGTTTACGAAAGAGATTGACGGCGAACTGACGGGTACGACACTAGTTTACGAAAGAGATTGACGGCGAATTGACCGGTACGACACTAGTTTACGAAAGAGATTGACGGCGAATTGACGGGTACGACACTAGTTTACGAAAGAGATTGACGGCGAATTGACGGGTACGACACTAGTTTACGAAAGAGATTGACGGCGAATTGACCGGTACGACACTAGTTTACGAAAGAGATTGACGGCGAATTGACGGGTACGACACTAGTTTACGAAAGAGATTGACGGCTAATTGACGGGTACGACACTAGTTTACGAAAGAGATTGACGGCGAATTGACGGGTACGACACTAGTTTACGAAAGAGATTGACGGCGAACTGACGGGTACGACACTAGTTTACGAAAGAGATTGACGGCGAACTGACGGGTACGACACTAGTTTACGAAAGAGATTGACGGCGAATTGACGGGTACGACACTAGTTTACGAAAGAGATTGACGGCGAATTGACGGGTACGACACTAGTTTACGAAAGAGATTGACGGCGAACTGACGGGTACGATACTAGTTTACGAAAGAGATTGACGGCGAACTGACGGGTACGATACTAGTTTACGAAAGCAATTGACAGCGAATTGACGGATACGATACTAGTTTACGAAAGAGATTGACGGCGAACTGACGGATACGATACTAGTTTACGAAAGAGATTGACGGCGAACTGACGGGTACGATACTAGTTTACGAAAGAGATTGACGGCGAACTGACGGGTACGATACTAGTTTACGAAAGAGATTGACGGCGAACTGACGAATACGCTACTAGTTCACGAAAGAGATTGACGGCGAATTGACGGATACGCTACTAGTTCACGAAAGAGATTGACGGCGAATTGACGGATACGCTACTAGTTCACGAAAGAGATTGACGGCGAATTAACGGATACGCTACTAGTTTACGAAAGAGATTGACGGCGAATTGACGGATACACTACTAGTTCACGAAAGAGATTGACGGCGAATTGACGGATACGATACTAGTTCACGAAAGAGATTGACGGCGAATTGACGGGTACGACACTAGTTCACGAAAGCAATTGACGGTGAATTGACGGATACGCTACTAGTTCACGAAAGAGATTGACGGCGAATTGACGGGTACGCTACTAGTTCACGAAAGAGATTGACGGCGAATTGACGGATACGCTACTAGTTTACGAAAGCAATTGACGGCGAACTGACGGATACACTACTAGTTCACGAAAGAGATTGACGGCGAACTGACGGATACGCTACTAGCTCACGAAAGAGATTGACGGCAAATTGACGGATACGCTACTAGTTCACGAAAGAAATTGACGGAGAATTGACGGGTACGACACTAGTTTACGAAAGCAATATATTTCGTACCTATTAAAACATTGCATGCCGTTTTGCGTGGGTCTCCACGTACAAGATACCGTGTAAGAATGACGCGGAAAATATACAGAATAAAAGTATCGTACGTTTCTTTTTATTGTTTCATTAGGGAAGGAATTGCGACCTTTTGGCTGCGTCTTTTTTAGGTTTCGTCTTTTGGAATTCTTTTTAGCAGTCTGCAAGAAATGAGATACGCTTGACTCGTGGAAATAGATTTGATTTGAGAGAGAGAGAGAGAGAGAGAGAGAGAGAGAGAGAGAGAGAGAGAGAGAGAGAGAGAGAGAGAGAGAGAGAGAGAGAGAGAGAGAGAGAGAGAGAGAAAAAAAAAAATGGGGATAATTACGGAAAGAAATTATTAGTATATCCATATAAATGTTCACAACTATATCTAACATGTATATCTTTGAAAATAAATAAATGAAAACTCTATAAGATGAAGAAAACTGGGAACTAATGCCTCGGGTCTCGGGGAACTAATGCCTCGGGTCTTACATGCAAATAGCTATATAGTGTCTTACATGGAAATAGCTATATAGTGTCTTACATGGAAATAGCTATATAGTGTCGTACATGGAAATAGCAGTATAGTGTCGTACATGGAAATAGCTATATAGTGTCTTACATGGAAATAGCTATATAGTGTCTTACATGGAAATAGCTATATAGTGTCTTACATGGAAATAGCTATATAGTGTCTTACATGGAAATAGCAGTATAGTGTCTTACATGGAAATAGCAGTATAGTGTCTTACATGCAAATAGCTATATAGTGTCTTACATGCAAATAGCTATATAGTGTCGTACATGGAAATAGCTATATAGTGTCTTACATGCAAATAGCAGTATAGTGTCTTACATGCAAATAGCTATATAGTGTCTTACATGCAAATAGCTATATAGTGTCGTACATGGAAATAGCTATATAGTGTCTTACATGGAAATAGCTATATAGTGTCTTACATGGAAATAGCTATATAGTGTCTTACATGGAAATAGCTATATAGTGTCTTACATGGAAATAGCTATATAGTGTCTTACATGGAAATAGCTATATAGTGTCTTACATGGAAATAGCATATAGTGTCTACATGGAAATAGCTATAAGTGTCTTACATGGAAATAGCTATAGGTCTTACATGGAAATAGCTATATAGTGTCTTACATGGAAATAGCAGTATAGTGTCTTACATGGAAAAATAGCCCGTATAGTGTCTTACATGGAAATAGCAGTATAGTGTCTTACATGAAATAGCAGTATAGTGTCTTACATGGAAATAGCTTATATAGTGTCTTACATGGAAATAGCTATATAGTGTCTTACATGGAAATAGCTATATAGTGTCTTACATGGAAATAGCTAGTATAGTGTCTTACATGGAAATAGCTATATAGTGTCTTACATGAAATAGCTATATAGTGTCTTACATGGAAATAGCTATATAGTGTCTTACATGGAAATAGCAGTATAGTGTCTTACATGGAAATAGCTATATAGTGTCTTACATGGAAATAGCTATATAGTGTCTTACATGGAAATAGCTATATAGTGTCTTACATGGAAATAGCAGTATAGTGTCTTACATGGAAATAGCTATATAGTGTCTTACATGGAAATAGCTATATAGTGTCTTACATGGAAATAGCAGTATAGTGTCTTACATGGAAATAGCTATATAGTGTCTTACATGGAAATAGCAGTATAGTGTCTTACATGGAAATAGCTATATAGTGTCTTACATGGAAATAGCTATATAGTGTCTTACATGGAAATAGCTATATAGTGTCTTACATGGAAATAGCTATATAGTGTCTTACATGGAAATAGCAGTATAGTGTCTTACATGGAAATAGCAGTATATAGTGTCTTACATGGAAATAGCTATATAGTGTCTTACATGGAAATAGCTATATAGTGTCTTACATGGAAATAGCAGTATAGTGTCTTACATGGAAATAGCAGTATAGTGTCTTACATGGAAATAGCAGTATAGTGTCTTACATGGAAATAGCTATATAGTGTCTTACATGGAAATAGCTATATAGTGTCTTACATGGAAATAGCAGTATAGTGTCTTACATGGAAATAGCTATATAGTGTCTTACATGGAAATAGCAGTATAGTGTCTTACATGGAAATAGCAGTATAGTGTCTTACATGGAAATAGCTATATAGTGTCTTACATGGAAATAGCATATAGGTCTACATGGAAATAGCTATATAGTGTCTTACATGGAAATAGCTATATAGTGTCTTACATGGAAATAGCTATATAGTGTCGTTACATGGAAATAGCTATATAGTGTCTTACATGGAAATAGCAGTATAAATGTCTTACATGGAAATAGCTATATAGTGTCTACATGGAAATAGCATATAGTGTCTTACATGGAAATAGCTATATAGTGTCTTACATGGAAATAGCAGTATAGTGTCTTACATGGAAATAGCAGTATAGTGTCTTACATGGAAATAGCTATATAGTGTCTTACATGGAAATAGCTATATAGTGTCTTACATGGAAATAGCTATATAGTGTCTTACATGGAAAAGTATATAGTGTCTTACATGAAATGCTTTATAGTGTCTTACATGGAAATAGCTATATAGTGTCTTACATGGAAATAGCAGTATAGTGTCTTACATGGAAGTAGCTATATAGTGTCTTACATGGAAATAGCAGTATAGTGTCTTACATGGAAGTAGCTATATAGTGTCTTACATGGAAATAGCAGTATAGTGTCTTACATGGAAGTAGCTATATAGTGTCTTACATGGAAATAGCAGTATATAGTGTAAGATGATATACACAAATAACCGAGGACGCAGCGCACCTGAGGGTAAGGGAGCCAGCCAGGTAGGTTTCCGCTCCCTCTTGTCAACTGAGTCTTTTCCTTTCTGACTAATGAGGTTACCTGTTCCACCTTTATTCCCTTTGTATCCTGTCTCCATATAGACATTTATCCCTACTCGTAAAACTCTTGACTCCTCTTCTCTGGTGATATTTTTTACTTTATACTGGTAACATTTTAAACTCATTTGGTGACATTTTTCTTTCTTTTTAGTCAATATTTTTGATTTTATAGCTCACTGGAGAGAGAGAGAGAGAGAGAGAGAGAGAGAGAGAGAGAGAGAGAGAGAGAGAGAGAGAGAGAGAGAGAGAGAGAGAGAGAGAGAGAGAGAGAGAGAGACGGCGCTTTGTCATCTTTCTGAGCAAACGTGAAAGCGAGTCATGTCTCCAGAAAATGTTGCTGGGGGCATGTGCATGTGTGTGTGTGTGTGTGTGTGTGTGTGTGTGTGTGTGTGTGTGTGTGTGTGTGTGTGTGTGTGTGTGTGTGTTCCCCACTTCTTTTCATCCTTCCCTCTGTTCCGCCCTTCCATATAATTATCACCCTTCTTATCTTTTAATTCATCTCCTCACCCTCCCTTCTCATTCTCACGTTCCTCATTCGACCTCTCCATATCACCTATTCTTTCCCCTCCTCACTTCATCCCTCTCTTTATTTCTTACCTCATATATTCACAAAACTTTCTCGCTCCTCTTTCACAAAATTTTCCTATCCTATTTCCTGCCTCGTTTTCACCTCAATGTCTACTTTTAATCTGTGTCTTCCTCTCTCCCTCACCTCTCCCTTCCCCTCCCTTCCCTTCCTCTCTCCCTTCACCCCCCCCATTCCCCCCCGTCTTCTCCTTCCTTCACCCTAGCTTCCCTTCCCTCCCTTCCCCTTCTTCCCCCCTTCCCCCTCCCCTTTCCCCTCCTTTACCCTAGCTTCCCTTCACCTCTCCCCTCCCTTCCCTTCCCTCCATTCCTTCTCCTCCCTTCCCCTTCCCTCCGTTTCTTCCCCTCCCTTCACCCCATCCCTTCCCTTCCCTTCCCTCCGTTCCTTCCCCTCCCTTCCCCTTCCCTCCGTTCCTTCCCCACCCTCCTTCCTTCACCCCTCCCTTTCCCTTCCCTTCCCTTCGTCCCTCCGTCCCTTCCCCTCCCTCCCTCACCCCTCCCTTCCCTCCCTCCTTCCCTCCGTCCTTTTCCCATCCTTCCCCTTCCCTCCGTCCATTTCCCTCTCCCTCCCTCACCCCTCCCTCCCTCACCCCTCCCTTCCTTCCCCTTCCCTCCGTCCCTTCTTCTCCCTCACAAGACAATATAAGACACCAAGCCTGAGGGACGTGAGCCAATCACACGCACCACAAGGTTAAGTAGCTTTTCGGGCGACGCCACAGAGTATCAGAACCCCTTGTTAGTTTGCCTTGGTTGCGTCCCCGCCTCGCCGCTCAAGGGACCACCAACACGGCACTAATTTCAGACCAAGTTTGTCACATATTATAACTCGGGTGTTCGTTTTCTTGTGTTTTGCTGTTATTTTCGCTCCGTTTTTCCTTCTCTTTAGTATTATTGTTATTATTATTATTGTTATTGTCTCTGAGTTTTAGAGGGACAGGATAATTCGTGTGTCCACATTTCCCTGCGTTTAGTGCCAGGCGATGTAAAAGAACAAGGTCTGTATTAAGGTGTTCTGAGACACTTCCCCAGAAAACTTCATATCTCACGAGACGCCAAGGAAGGAGAAATAACTTTAATTTCTCGGGTTGGTTTTGTTTTTTCCTACTCGCTTTTCTTCTTTTGTGAAGTTTTGTCTTAATTTGACGTCACCTCACATGTGTAGCACAAGTCAGACAATAAAGAAATACTACTACTACTACTACTACTACACTACTACTACTGTACTACTACACTACTACTACTACTACTGCTACTACTACACTACTACTACTACTACTACTACTACTACTACTACTACTACTACTACTACTACTACTACACTACTACTACTACTACTGCTACTGCTACTACTGCTGCTGCTACTACTACTACTACTACTACTACTACTACTACTACTACTACTACTACTACTACTACTACTACTACTACTACTACTGTACTACTACTACTACTACTACTACTACTACTACTACTACTACTACTACTACTACTACTGTACTACTACTACTACTACTACTACTACTACTACTACTACTACTACTACTACTACTACTACTACTGTACTACTACTACTACTACTACTACTACTACTGTACTACTAATACTAACTACTACTACCACTGTACTACTACTACTACTACTACTACTACTACTACTACTACTAACTACTACTACTACTACTACTACTACTGTACTACTACTACTACTACTATATTATATACTACTACTCTACACACACACACACACCCACACACACTGGTACTCCGTAGTGTAGTGGTTAGCACGCTCGGTTCACAACCGAGAAGTCCCGGGTTCGATCCCCGGGCGGAGCGGAGAGATTTGTCTGCATAAAACCCGAGGCCCTGTCCACCCTGCAGTGAATGGGTACCGGGTGTTAGCCGGGGGCTTGTGACCCGCCTCCCGGGGGCATATTCCCGTTTTATGGAACAGTATGTCGTGTTTACTCTTGAACACGTCAGGTTAGGTTACGTTAGGTTACGGTTAAGGTATATAGGATAAGTTTCCTAAACTCTTACGATAACTTTGTGCGGGAATCATAATGAGGGTATTTTCGAGAAAATCCTATGGTTAGTTTCGGAGCTACAGCCAAGCTTCTTCACTCGGAAACCACATACTCCCATAGAGTTGGGGAATATGCCTCCCATGGTGGTGGCTTCGGCCAACACCCCGGGTTGTATAGGGTGTTGTAGGGGAGGGGACCCCTCCAACCCCGGTCGGAGGGGTCCTGTAAAAATACAACTAGATGAATACACACACACACACACACACACACACACACACACACACACACACACACACACACACACACACACACACACACACACACACACACACACACACACCTGTAACCCGCCACTTTCCACTCACCACAACTTTCGTGACCTTCATATTTCGTCTTGAAAATTACGATACAGATAGCAGACTCGTGTAAACAGGAGGGGAGGCCCGTCACCCAGAGGCCCGTCCTGGGGTACAACGCTTTAAAAAAGGCGGAGGCACGGCAGGGGCTCCTTAATGACGCCGGGGGTCACAAAGCTCACCCCCTAAACTGTACGCTAACATGCTCCTTATTTTCTTTATATTCTTATGTTTCAACCTTAGTCTCTCTCTCTCTCTCTCTCTCTCTCTCTCTCTCTCTCTCTCTCTCTCTCTCTCATCTCTCTTCCTCTCTCTCTCTCTCTCTCTCTCTCTCTCTCTCTCTCTCTCTCTCTCTCTCTCTCTCTCTCTCTCTCTCTCTCTCTCTCTTTTTTTTTACCAGTTTGCTTTAAGAAATTAGGTAAATGTTAATACAACTTTTTTTCCGCTCGATTGCGCTTCCTGAAAAAAGGTCCCACGTTAGAAGTCTTCCTTTTTTTTTCTGCTCCGCCTGTTGGCATGACGTGACCTCGAATGACTGCATAAAATAAACATAATACTGTAGTTTTATTTTATTTTTCTAGACAAGAGACGGTTCATAGTCTTCTACTCTTTTGTTTTTTACTGAATACTCCTACTTTTTTTTCCCTCGATTGACCCATAAAATTTTTCTCACCATTTTACTTGAACTAAATAGAATGAATCATGAATTAGTATCAGAATAGTAGACTTCTTAAAACAAAAACAAAAAAAAAGAGTAAAGCAAATTATGTTCTCGATAGCAAACCTTATACAGCCAAATTCCCAACATCCGACCTCCAAACATCCGACTAGTCCAAACAACCGACTTTTTTCACCACCACATTGTGTCTTGTTTTCGCCATTTATTTTACTTACTTTTTTTTTTAGTTTTTAGAAAACATTGATTTGTGGCTTTATTTATCCATTAATTTTACTTTCGCTTATACCACTGGATCGGCCTTCAAGAGCTGCATCTTTTATGTTCTATACCATTTTGTCCTTACGTTTATGGTTACTGTGATATCCGAACATCCGACTATTCCAATTATCCGACCTACCTTCGGTCCCCCCAAGGTCGGATAATTAATACTTAGCTGTACTTGGAAATAATAAAAGGCAAAATAGGTCAGTGGGGGAACGAAATCTTTGTTGGTAATATAAAAAAAATCCATTATGTTGTTTTATTTATTATAGTTGTAGCCATAGCATTATTTTCCTTTATTTGCCTCACCCAGCCGTCTTTCTCCATGTCATTTAATCCTACCTTACCCTTCTCCCTTCTTTCTTTGCCTCCTTACCTCCCTTCTTCCCTTACCTTCCCTTCTTAATCCCCTTCCTACGCCTCCCTTCCCTTCCTCCCTCCCTCCCTCCCTCCTCTCCCTCCTCCCTCCTTCCTCCTTCCCTCCCCCTCCCTCTCTCCCTCCCTCCCTCTCTCCCTCCCTCCCTCTCTCCCTCCTTCCTCCCTCCCCCCTCCCTCCCTCCCTCTCTCCCTCCCTCCCTCCCTCCCTCCCCTCCCTCCCTCCCTCCCTCCCTCCCTCCCTCCCTCCTCCGTTGTTTTCCACTCACAAGGTGTTTTTTCGGAACGTTCTCAGAATAGGTAAAGCGTTCAAAATAAGTAATATGAACGTTGCTAAGGTATAAATTGTTCTCCTCCCACTCTCCTTCCTTCCTCCTCCTACCCTCCTTCCCTCCTTGCCTCCTACCCTCTGTTATTAGCTTCTTTTCCCTCCCTCTCTCACTCCTTCTTCCTCCTCCTACCCTCCTTCCCTCCTTCCTTCCTTGCCTCCTACCCTCTGTTATTAGCTTCTTTCTCCTCCCTTTCTCCTTCCTTCTTCCTCCTCCTTCCCTCCTTCCCTCCTTCCTTCTTCCTCCTCCTACCCTCCTTCCCTCCTTCCTTCTTCCTCCTCCTACCCTCCTTCCCTCCTTCCTTCCTTGCCTCCTTCCCACTGTTATTAGCTTCTTTCCCTCCCTCTCTTCTTACCTCCTTCCTTCTCCCTCCTACCCTCCCTCCTTCTTTCCTTGCCTCCTACCCTCTGTTATTAGCTTCTTTCCCTCTTTCCCTCCTTCCTTCTTCCTCCTCCTACCCTCCTTCCCTCCTTCCTTCTTCCTCCTCCTACCCTCCTTCCCTCCTTCTTTCCTTGCCTCCTACCCTCTGTTATTAGCTTCTTTCCCTTCCCTCTCTCACTCCTTCTTCCTCCTTCCCTCCTTCCCTCCTTGCCTCCTTCCCTCAGTTCTTCACTCCCTCCCCTTCCTCTCTCACTCCCTCTCTCTCCTCTCTCTTCTTCCATAATCCTTACAATCCCTTTCTTCTCTCCCACCTCCTGTTCTCCTCCTCATCCCTCTCGATCCCTAGACACACCTTCGCCCATCCCTCTCTTTCCTCCCTTCATACTTTCCTCATCGTATTTTCATATTTTCTCTCGTTTTTTCATCTTTCCTTTCTCATCGCAGTATTTACAATTTTTTTTTACAATTATTTTCATATAATCCATTTTTTTCCCGCCTATTTTGTATTTTTTTGTGTTTGGTTAAGCATTGTGATCTTTTTTAGGGGCTTATTCTTTTCTGTCACTGTTAAGTTAATCGTGCTGTTGTATTTTTATTTCTTTTTTTCCAGTTGTATTTATGTGTTTAATTGTTTAGTGAAGCATTCTGGTTTTTACTTCGTTTTTTTTTTTTATGTTGTTACTCATTAATCTTCCACTTTTTTTTTTTTTTTGCCTTTTTCCCGCGTTTTTTTTGTTTTGTATCATAATGTCAAATGTAGCATTGTTTGTTGTGGTTGTTGTTGTTGTTGTTGTTGTTGTGGTTGTGGTTGTGGTTGGTTGTGTTGTTGTTGTTGTTGTTGTTGTGGTTGTTGTTGTTGTGGTTGTTGTTGTTGTTGTGGTTGTTGTTGTGGTTGTGGTTGTTGTGGTTGTTGTGGTGGTTGTTGTTGTTGTTGCTGTTATGGTTGTTGTGGTTGTGGTTGTTGTTGTTGTTGTGTTGTGGTTGTTGTGGTTGTGGTTGTGGTTGTTGTGGTGGTTGTTGTTGTTGTTGCTGTTATGGTTGTTGTGGTTGTGGTTGTTGTTGTTGTGGTTGTGGTTGTGGTTGTTGTGGTTGTGGTTGTGGTTGTTGTGGTTGTTGTTGTTGTTGTGGTTGTTGTTGTTGTTGCTGTTGTGGTTGTTGTTGTTGTTGTTTTACTTTTCCCAGCCACTCTTTAATCTTGTTTTACCTGTCTTTCCCACGCCCAGGTCTTGATTCCCACGCCCACCTCATTAAAAAAAAAAGAACGCGTCACCTCTTCAACCCTTACTTATAAATGAACCATACATATACATAGGTGAATATATACATAGGTAGAGGTGCGTTAACCTGCTCCACGGAGAATGCTAATGAAAGCCACGCTAATGAAAAGCTATTAATCAAACGTGTGTAGTATTTCCTTAATTAAACTGAAATGAAATGACGTTCGTGTATTATATTTCCATCCCTTTCGTTTAGATTTTTATTCGTTTTACTTTTTTTTATTTATTTTTTCTTAATGGAGAAAATACATCATGATTAAAAGCATGTCGCTGACCCGTTAACGCCTTGAGATCCAGAACGTGATTTCCATTGTAATTTGGGTACCATTAGACGATTTTTAGTGACTATAAGCAATATTTTATAGCTATGACCTGTTTAGTATCCTTGTCCACTAGCTTATTCGGTATTTTGAGTTACTTTTCGTAATTTTATGGCTCGACAACAGACAATTTTCTATAGTAAAGGAAAGATCTGGGTGTGACGGGGTTAAAAGCATGTCGCTGACCCGTTAACAGAGGTAATAAAACGGCACTAGAAAACGGGAGTGTGAAAGGGATAGGGAGTGTGTGGACGTGGCGTGGTATAAATGGTATTGCTCTGATATTGTTTACACTCGTGTGTGTATATTGTGTATTCAGTATATGGAAAGTTTTGCGTCTCTCTCTCTCTCTCTCTCTCTCTCTCTCTCTCTCTCTCTCTCCTCTCTCTCTCTTCTCTCTCTCTCTCTCTCTCTCTCTCTCTCTCCTCTCTCTCTCTCTCTCTCTCTCTCTCTCTCTCTCTCTCTCCTCCCTCTCGCTCGCTCGCTCGCTCGCTCTTCTCTCTCTCTCTCTCTCTCTCTCTCTCTCTCTCTCTCTCTCTCCAATCCAGCACGAAACAAAAGGAGAAAGAGGAGGTGGATTTTCACTCGTGTATGAAGTAGATACATTACAAGGCTTCATCCCTTCTCTCTTTTACGCCCAACAACCTCCACATCGTTACGCGAACAAAAGAAAGTGTTTTTTCCTTAACTTTCCTCCTCCTCCTCCTCCTCCTCCTCCTCCTCCTCCTCCTCTCCTCTTCCTCCTCCTCCTCCTCCTCCTCCTCCTCCTCTTCCTCCTCCTCCTCCTGCTCCTATCCTCTTTAGGGACATGGTATCATTTTCCAACTGTTTTCTTACAAGTAGTTGATAGTTAGTAGTATGTAGTTCAGCAGATACCCTCGCTATG
>JACEEZ010003047.1:35000-37500 GCA_016584305.1 Chionoecetes opilio
TTCACCTCCCTACGCTGTACACTCTCCCTTCCTTCCTTCCTTCCTTCCTTCCTTCCTTCCTTCTTCTGCCCCTCCATTCCTTCACCTCCCTTCGCTGTACACTCTCCCTTCCTCCTTCCTTCCTTCCTTCTTCCTTTTCCTTCTTCTTGCCCCTCCATTCCTTCACCTCCCTTCGCTTTGTACACTCTCCCTCCCTCCCTCCCTCCCTCCCTCCCTCCCTCCCTCCCTCCCTCCCTCCCTCCCTCTTTCCTTCCTTCCTTCCCTACCCTCTAGTGGAGGAATCTTAGGCTTAATATAGTCAATCGACCTAACAAATTAGCAGGAAGTCGAAACTTGGTACACATGTAAATTGAACCCCACTGATGAATATATTGAACATCCCAACAAATCCAAGATGGGCTCCAGCCGCCATCTTGGAAAATAGTGGCCGATTTTCGAATTTTTGAATAGTAGCCGAATTTGAGTGAATAGTGGCCCGAATAGCGGCCGAATAGTGGCCAAATAATAAATTCGAATTCGAATAGTGGCCGAATGTTTTTTGGGGGGTGGGGGGGGGGGGAATGTTTTTGGGGGGTGGGGGGGAATGTTTTTTGGGGGGTGGGGGGGGAATGTTTTTTGGGGGGTGGGGGTGGGGGGATAACCTCAGAACCGTATAAGTTAGTAATATTACCACAAGACCAATATGCATTCTACATAAAAAGACAAACATTTTATGATCCGAACTTTATTTTGTACAATGAGAAATAAAAAAGTTACGCAAAATATCTAAAAAAAAGTCTGAATTTTATGAATCAGTGCAAACACGACGTTCAAACTCAGGGTAGCGGGGTTGACATTTGAATATTTGTTGTGATTTATTATTTCAGAACCATCACAGTTTCATTTTATGGGCAGTTTGGTAAAAAAAATAATATATAATTAAATATATTTAAATGTACAGCTTTAGCAGTAAGGCGCTGTGTGACTCTCTAGTGTTGAATACAGTCATCTAAAGCCCCGTCCACACTACCACTCACCACCGTCGGCGCTTGCCGTCGGTGCTTGCCGACGGGAAGCGCCGTTGCCAGGGTGTGTCCACCGAAAGTTTTGTTCGGCGGTCAGCGCGCTTCCTGATTTCAAAGTGAGAGTCATGTTTTCTGCATATCGTGTACTCTCACTCGAGATTATGAAATAACCACAGGAGGTTTGAAAAACTGACCCAACTATCTACTTCATGACACATTTCGCATATCATAAGCAAGAAAAATACGAAACATTTTGTGTATTCAAAAATATAGCAAAAAGAAATAGTGTATAACTTTTTCTCACTTTTTTGTTTCAACTGCTGCAATTTCCGACCATTTCTACCTTTTAATTTTTGATCACATACTCGTAATCAGCTGACTTTCTTGGTTCTGATGGTAAACGGTACATAGCAATGCAAACTATCTAGATAGTGAAAACTGCCGATAACTTGAAGCTTTGTGTTTGGCGCTGACCCGTGAGTTGACGGGAAACCAGCCCAATATTAAACCTGCTGAATGTTGGCGCAGCGCCGACGGTTAATATTTGCTCGTCGGCATCGTTCCACACTGCCACTTTTGAGTGACGAACACTGTTCGACGGGAAGCGCCGACGGTGGTGAGTGGTAGTGTGGACGGGGCTTAACATGATCTAGGAAATAAAATGTCAGCGATGTGTGGAGGATGTGAAGGAACTGCCTGCGACAATTCTTGAAAGGCTACTGGACAACTGATAACCGAGTGTCTTGCAATATGACACTACACGTAATGCAATAAATGTAAAATCTAGCTTAATTTTGCGTAGTAATTAGGTAATTATTGGCAGCGAGCGAAGCAAGCTGCCGCTTACCATAAGACCCGTGGAACCAAGTTTCCGCCAAAAAGTGTATAACTACTCCTAAATATTGTCGGATTGAGCTGAAATTTGACATGCAAGTAGTGGCAAGAACTGAGCCAAAAGCAAAGGGGCCAGAGGCTGGACGTCTATACTTGATACTTAAAACATGGAGGGAGGCACAATTGCATGTTATTCCCCAGCTCATGTTTGATGACTTTATTCAACATTAGAGATGTCACACAGTGCCTTAGTGTCCAAGCTATATATTTATTGGCAGCGAGCGAAGCGACCTGCCGCTTACCATAAGACCCGTGGAACCAAGTTTCCGCCAAAAAGTGTATAACTACTCCTAAATATTGTCGGATTGAGCTGAAATTTGACTTGCAAGTAGTGCTGCCCAAATCAATGGGGGTCGTCGCAAGAAACTTTTTTGCGTAAAACAAGCCCTTAATGAGTAATTAGCGTAAACTACTCCTAATTATTGTCGGATTGAGCTGAAATTCGACATGCAAGTAGTGCTGTCAAAATCAATGGGGGTCTGTAAAAATAACTTTTTGCATAGAACAAGCCCTTAATGAGTAATTCACGTAATGAGTTAATTGGCTGGAACGTGGCTCGCTGCCACGTTCCAGCCGCAAGAACTGAGCCAAAAGCAAGGGGC
>JACEEZ010003047.1:47500-57500 GCA_016584305.1 Chionoecetes opilio
GGGATTTGAGTGTAGAGACGTAGATGTACACACACACACACACACCACACACACACACACACAGACACACACACACAGACAGACACAGACACAGACACACACACACACACACACACAACACACACACACACAGACAACACAGACACAGACACAGACACACACACACACACACAGACAGACACAGACACAGACACAGACACACACACAGACACATACACACACACACACAGACATACACACACACACACACACACACACACACACACAACCCCCCACACACAAACTTTCATATGTATGTTTAAAGTGCCGGCTGAAAATATCTCTGATGTGTTAAATCTCACTCATATTGAACGGTTACCAGTTGTTATATTTAAGACATATACACACATACAGGTGGACAAGGAGTATGAGGCACGTGTGGTGGTAATTAGGGAGGGCAGGTGACTCAAGTAGGCGTGAGAGTAGGACAGAAGAGGTTGTTGAAGGAGAGGAAAAGGTAGAAGTAGTCTGAGAGTATAGCAAATATAGAAGAGAGGAGGGATGAAGGAAGAATGACAGGAATGAGAAGAATGGAAACAAAGAAGTATGTATATGGAGTTACGGTTGTTGACATCACGAGTAGATAATAAAGGGAAAGAAGGAATGGTGTTAATATGTATTGTATGCATGTATGGTGTTATGTATTGTATGCATGTATGGTGTTATGTATTGTATGTATGTATGGTGTTATGTATTGTATGCATGTATGGTGTTATGTATTGTATGTATGTATGTTGTTATTATGTAGTATGTGTTCGTTTGTGTGTATGAGGGTGTGGGTGTGGTTGGGTGTTTGTGTGTGTGTGCGTGGGGGGGATATATGCGTGGGTGTGGGTGTGTATGTGTGGGTGTGGGTGTGTATGTGTGGGTGTGGGTGTGTGTGTGTGTGTGTGTGTGTGTGTGTGTGTGAGAGTGTGGATGTGTGGGTGTGGGTGTGTGGGTGTGTATGTGTGGGTGTGGGTGTGTGGGTGTGGGTGTGTATGTGTGGGTGTGTATGTGTGGATGTAGGTGGGTGTGTATGTGTGGGTGTGTGTGTTTGTGTAGGTGTGTGTGTGTAGGTGTGTGTGTGTAGGTGTGTGTGTGAGTGTACAGGTGAGAAGAGGTAGAGATCTCCTGCTAAGTCAAATATTGAGAGGCAGAAATACGAAGTGGTCAGTGGTCAGAAATTGTGGTCAGTGGGCAGACATAGGAAGTGAGAGTGGAGGATCTAGTATGTGAGAGTGGAGGATCTAGTATGTGAGATGGAAAGGGAAAGTAATCATCATGGAAGCACGAAGGGAAATAGACGTTGAAATGAAGAACAGGAAAATGAATTAGAAGAATAGAGAGAAAGTAGACAGAGAAGAGAGGAAAAGGTAGACATAAAGGAGAGGAGGAGCGAATATAGTAAAGAGAAGGAAGAAGAGAAGAGAGAGAATGTAAACGGAGAAGAGAGAGGTAAAAGTAAACAAAAAGGTGAGAAGGAGCAAATATAGTAAAGAGAGGGAGGAAGAGAAGAGAAAAGGAGAAAGTAAACAGAGAAGAGAGAGGAAAAAGTAAACAAAAAGGTGAGAAGGAGCATATATAGTAAAGAGAGGGAGGAAGGAAAGAAAAATATACCATAAGTACACATAGACTAAGAGATCAACGAAATAAAAACAAGAGTAAAATAAAGATTAAAATAACAAACAAACATCATCCTATTGACAGGCCATTGCAGTGACATATATCAAAAGAGGACAACTGAAATATTCGATGAAAAGTTAATCTAAAAATATAATACATATATTTTTCCCCTTGTCAGACCTGTTACTCTTCATATCAAACAGGACGCTAACCTGTTGCATGCAATCACAACATTGCTTCAACAACAGAATGGATGTGACGGACGTATGTGTGTTCGTTTGTGGGTGTGGGTACTATGGTGGGTGTGGGTGTGGGTGTGGGTGTGGGGGGGATATATGTGTGGGTGTGGGTGTGGATATGTGGATGTGGGTGTGGATGTGTGGGTGTGGGTAGGTGTGTGTGAGTGTATGTGTGGGTGTGGGTGTGTATATGTGGATGTGTGGGTGAGTGTAGGGGGGTATATGTGTGGGTGTGGGTGTATATGTGTGGATGTGTGGGTAGGTGTGTGTGAGTATGTGTGGGTGTGGGTGTGGGTCGGTGATTGTGTGGGTGTGGTTGGGTGTTTGTGTGGGTGCATGTGTGGGTGGGTGTATGTGTGGATGTGGGTGTGTATGTGTGGGTGGGTGTATGTATGAGTGTGTGGATGTGGGTGTGGGTGTATATGTGGGTGAATGTGTGGATGTGGGTGGGTGTGTGTATATGTGGGTGGGTGTGTGCGGATATCAACAGGTCCGGAAGGGCGGTCACTGCTGCCTGGCCTACTGTTTGTTCCCCTTCAAGGTGTGTATGTGTGTGTGTGTGTGTGTGTGTGTGTGTGTGTGTGTGTGTGTGTGTGTGTGTGTGTGTGTGTGTGTGTGTGTGTGTGTGTGTGTCTGTTCGTTGCGTAACCCTGTCCCCCTGCATGCCTTCCCGTTAAATCAAAGCTGCCACACACACGCCAGCGGCCCTCGGAACTCAGACAGACACACGGACACACATACAGAAAGGGGCGTGTGCACTCCCTCAAGGCACGAAGAAGAGGAGAAAGAGGAGGAGGAGGAGGAGGAGGAGGAGGAGGCTTAAGGTTTACTTCACAACCCCCTCCTTCCCCCCTCTCTCTCTCTCCCCTCTCCTCTCTCTCTTTTCCTCTCTCTCTCTCTCTCTCTCTCTCTCTCTCTCTCTCTTCTCTCTCTCTCTCTCTCTCTCTCTCTCTTCTCTCTCTCTCTCTCTCTCTCTCTCTCTCTCTCTCTCTCTCTCTCAAACCAACCAACTGTAACATGAAACACTGTAAGACTGACCGAAAGAGCCTGGAAACTTGAAGCCAGCCTAGAAAGAGAGAGAGAAGAGAGAGAGAGAGAGAGAGAGAGAGAGAGAGAGAGAGAGGAGAGAGAGAGAGAGAGAGGTGGGGGGATGTCAGAGATATTTTTAGCAGCTGAAGTCTTGTGGTGAGTATTGAGAAACAGTACAAAGGAATGTTTTTCAACTACTCCTTCCAACTTCTCTCTATTTTATTTCTCCTTTCCTTTATTTCTCACCTTTTGTGTTTCTTTTATCTCTCCTCTTTCTTCTTTCCTTCCTCGTTCCATTCTATCCTTTATTTCCTCTTTTGTCTCTCTGCCTTTGACCTTCGTTGCCTTGCCTGGCCTGGATTGCCTCCTCCATCTAGCCAGGTAGTTTTTTGAGTCTCTTTCGATGTTTCATGTCAGTTCGAGCGAGGCTTCAGGGCGTGTGTGTGTGTGTGTGTGTTTGTGTGTTCGTACGTACCTTGTGATGGAGAGAGGAGAGAGAGAGAGGAGAGAGAGAGAGAGAGAGAGAGAGAGAGAGAGAGAGAGAGAGAGAGAGAGAGAGAGAGAGAGAGAGAGAGAGAAGAAGGTTAAAAGGAAATAGAAAAAAGTTCAAAGGAAGTAAGTGAGACGAAGAGACTTCATTGTGTGTGTGTGTGTGTGTGTGTGTGTGTTGTGTGTGTGTGTGTGTGTGTGTGTGTGTGTGTGTGTGTGTGTGTGCGTGCGTGCGTGCGTGCGTGCGTGCGTGCGTGCGTGCGTGCGTGCGTGCGTGCGTGCGTGCGTGCGTGCGTGAGAACATTTCTTTCACTTGGCTGTTCCACTTTATTTTTTTCTCACTTTCGTTTTCCGTCGCACGTCGCCTCCGTGGTGTAGTGGCTAGTGCGTCTGGCTACGAATCTGCCGGCCTTGGTTTGAATCCGGGCCAGGGCAAGTCGACGGCGGCCAGCCAACCCAGCTGTTCATCCTCCCTTCCGGGGTTGGTCAATAAATGGGTACCTGGGGAAACAAGAGGACGGTAACTGGTAACCCGGATGTCACACTAGCCCTGTGTCCCGGGGTAGCGGGTTGTCACGTACCACAGCAGGTTCAAGGGCTAATACGACGGAGATGTGCACCTAGGCCACGCGCAGCATACCGTATGGCCCCATCTTTATCTTACCTTACTCTTGTTTTCATATCATACCGGGTTTTTTTTACTTATATATATGTTTTTCTACTTTATTTGGTATTAGCCGAAAAGCCTCCCTCCGGGCGGACTATTTGGCTAGCTCCTGCGGAGAGCTATTGGTGGGCCTTCGGCCCACCAAACACAGACTCTCCAGGTAGCCCCTTCTAACTTTCCTGAAATCATGGATGTAGAAATGTATGTATTAACGCCAACCCATTCACATCACCCCCAACCCATTCACTCACCCATTACCCATCACCCCCCACCCATTCACTCACCCATTATCCATCACCCCCCACCCATTAACTCACCCATTACCCATCACCACACCCATTCACTCACCCATTACCCATCACCCCCCACCTTTTCCCCATCACCCATCACCCCCAACCCATCCCCCACCCATTCACTCACCCATCACCCCCACACCCATTACCCATCACCCCACCCATTCACTCACCCATTACCCATCACCCTACATCAAGGTTTCCTCAATTCTCGCAACCCACTTTTTGTTTTCACAATTCTCGCTAATAGGCTACTAAAAATAAATAAAATTAAAAGTGATCGGATCATCCCCAAAGTGGCCTTAAAATGTTCCCCTGGTCGACCTGGTCCAAAACTGGCCATTGTGGGTTTGTGCCACGGGGGGCAAAAACCTATCGGGACAACACCCCAACGGGACAGAACACTTTCGCTTATTTTTATATAGAGTGTTGTTTCTTTACCCGACTAAATCCTCTCTCTCTCTCTCTTCTCTCTCTCTCTCTCTCTCCTTCTCTCTCCTCTCTCCTCTCTCTTCTCTCTCTCTCTCTCTCTCTCTCTCTTTTCGCTCTGGGCCCCAGCGTGCGGGAAAAAATAAAACATTTTACGTAATCCCAACGCCGTGACTGATCTCCATATCAGAGAGAGAGCGAAGGAGAGCGAAAAGGGGAGAGAGAGAGAGAGGAGAGAGAGAGAGAGAGGAGGAGAGAGAGAGAGGGGAGGGAGAGAGAGAGACTTTCTACTGATCCAGCCTTATAACGTTTCCTTTCTTTATTTCAAGCTCCTTTTTCAAACATTTTTTCTATTAATCTGGTTGAGTTATTTGTTCTATTAATCTGGTGCTAACAACCTGGTCTTTTCTCTCTTCTTTTTTTCCTTTTATAGTTATACGTCTTGATGTTATTCTTGATGTAACATTTTTTCTTTTGATCTACGACACATATTGTTATTCCTCGCACCCTTCCTCCCTCCTTCCATCGCTCCCTTCCTCCTTCCCTCTCTCCCTCCCTCCTTCCCTCTCTCCCTCCCTCCTTCCCTCTCTCCCTCCCTCCTTACCTCTCTCCCTCCCTCACCTCTCTCCCTCCCTCCTTACCTCTCACTCCCTCTGTACTTCCATCATAATCATCAGCAGTTTGTTACTTCCTTCCTTCGGTTTCCCTTCACCACCAATAAAGAGAATGAGGAGGAGGAGAGGTAACAAAGGAGGGAAAATGGTGAGAATGGTGAGGCGCAGGGCTGGTGATGTCATAGGTGTTCATAAACATAATGATATGAGTGTCATTAAATCCGTGAATCATGAATGGTGTTGTTCAGGTGGTGTCGTTGTTATGGTGTTGGTGGTGAGCCTCACTGCCCTTTAATGACCGCCCATACACGCCCAGTACAGGTATACTACAGGTGCTGCGGCGTAGTATAGGGACAGTTATCACGCACACAGGTATATACGTACTTGTTAATTAGTGTGTGTGTGTGTGTGTGTGTGTTTGTTTGTGTGTGTGTGTGTGTGTGTGTGTTGTGTGAGTGTGTGTGTGTGTGTGTGTGTGTGTGTGTACCCCAGGCCCAGGTACACACACAGTAAGTAAAGGTCGGTACACACAAGCTCCGTGGGATGAGATCGTCTTTCCTTTTAGATGAATTAGGCCTTTGATCCATGTGTTTACCGAGGCGAGGAGGTGGAAGGCCGAGGAGCGCGTTAGGCCCCTCTTCCACCCAACCTGTGCTCTTTACCTTCAACAAGGGGAAAAAATGTTATGTAGCTGAAAAATCCGACATTGAAATAATTCACGCATAAAAAACTATAAGGTTTACAAAAAATGTGAAGAAGGAAACTGTGTAATACATAGTAAAGGATCCCTTCAAAGGCAACTCTAGATTAGTAAAGTTTGTAATTAGTGTACACACGTTAAGACTAATTATGTAAACATACACCTGTTTTAACAGTGGTCAAAAAGTTAGGTACGAGTTAACTCCAACGCTGCTTTATTCTGAGCCCTGTCCAAGGGTATCACTGCCCCCCCCCCCACCCCTGCCTGGACTGCCGTACCCTGCCTCCCTGTCGTTCCTCCCTGCCCCCTGTTGCACCTTCACCACCATTGTGTCCTGGCTGGTATTCCCGCACCCCTGCCACTCACGTCCCCTGCCACTCACGTCCCCTG
Source organism: Chionoecetes opilio (assembly GCA_016584305.1). NCBI lineage: Eukaryota > Metazoa > Arthropoda > Malacostraca > Decapoda > Majidae > Chionoecetes > Chionoecetes opilio. Next base: position 53,995 of record JACEEZ010003047.1, read on the forward strand.
CCACTCATGGTCCCCTGCCGCTCACGGTCCCCTGCCCCTGCACGTGGAGGGGAAGGCGAAGGTCTGCGCGTGGTGTGTGGTTGCCATGGCGACACAGCGAAGCATCACACTGGTGACGGCGGCAGTGAGGCAGCTCTGGGTGGCAGCCTGTGACAGCCTGTGCCATACTATTGCAGAAGTTAGAGATGGCTGGGTAAAAGATTTTATATGTCAGTATAAATAGAGTTCAAATTCATATGATGGATAAGTGAAATTTTAGATTCGTAAAATATTTTCAGAGAACAAACTTCCTCCGCGAAAATACATCTATACTGTATTCGTGGTGTATTAAATCTGATATGAAATGTAGTATAACATTGGCAGGGAATTCATCAAAAGGGAATGTGTTTTATGTAAAATTTATGTGGGTGAAAATATATTTTTCAACATTTGTGCCTGGAGCTGTACAGACACTTTTCGGGCCCGTCGCCCCCGCCGGCCTGCTGGTGTGACGCCACAATGGATCGCTAATGGTCCTGCACAGACAAACTTTACAACACAACTTACGTGAAGGGCCGCAGCGTAAACACATCGTCCTCACTCTGTCTAGCTGTCTTGACGCCAAACAACCGGCTGTTTGTTTTGCTTGTCTTCAAAGTGGCGGATCAGAGTTTCAGCAGAAAATGTAGACAAACTTCATGCTATGATTTATAGGAGCTGAAAGTTTCGCCATTTCAAGCTATTTATTATTTTAGACCAGACAAATGTGTTATACGTACCCCAATAACAAAGTACAAAAAAACATATGATAAAAAACTCCTGAAAAATTGTATGTAAGTCATTTAGAAGACAAAAACCCAGTAAATGTAGACCCCATCCTTTCTGTGTAGGTTCCTTTTTAACGTAATCACTCGAGTCCTTCAGTTTTGTGGCGTAGGATAAGATGATAGATGGTGCAGGTAGATGGCAACCCAGCATCTCGAGAAGCGCCTGCAGGTTGCGTCACAACAGAGAGAGACCCGCAAGACTGTACCTTTCTGTGTACATAGTAAATAGACATCCCCTCATAAACAGACACTTGTCTACACGACATCGGTATATGACGGCTACACGAATTCACTTACCCTACTCGTCTCTCTCTCTCTCTCTCTCTCTCTCTCTCTCTCTCTCTCTCTCTCTCTCTCTCTCTCTCTCTCTCTCTCTCTCTCTCTCCGAACTCGAATCCTTGCAATGCCATGAGAAAAACCAGCGTTCTAGTGTAATCCATAAATACATAACCTAACTTTCCTCCTTAGCTAACTTTTTACTCTTACATTTATGCATTTATTGAACGGTAGAAGCGGAGGCGAAGTCAGGGAGTGAGTTTTCGCAAAAGTAAAATCGATATTGAAAAACAAAACAGGATTTGCAGGTATATGAGAGAGAGAGAGAGAGAGAGAGAGAGAGAGAGAGAGAGAGAGAGAGAGAGAGAGAGAGAGAGAGAGAGAGAGAGAGAGAGAGAGAGAGAGAGAGAGAGAGAGAGTTGTAATCTGAGTAACATTAAGAAACATCAAACAAATAATACATTACCATCAGTTCTCCCTTTGATGAGGAGGAGGATGGAGGAGGAGGAGGAGGAGGAGGAGGAGGAGGAGGAGGACAGCGATAACAAAAAGAAATAAAAATGAATGACAGGGAGAGGAAGGAGAGGATGAGAAATAAAAAGATATAATTCATTCTGCGAAAATACAGAAGCAAGTAGTTCCAAGAAGCATACAGTAGTCTTTGAAGGCAACTGACGAATTTTTTTTTTTTAGAGAATGACGCTGAGGTTGGCCTTGGAAGCCTTTACCTTGGCCTTGACTTGGCGTGGGAGATGGTAGTAGTAGTGATTGTAGTAGTAGTAGTAGTAGTAGTAGTACTGTAGTAGTAGTAGTAGTAGTAGTAGTAGTAGTAGTAGTAGTGGTGGTGGTAGTAGTATGTAGGTAGTACACTGTAGTAGTAGTAGTAGTAGTAAAGTAGTAGTGGACGTGGTGGTGGTGGTGGTGGTAGGTAGGTAGGTAGGTAGGTAGGTAGGTAGGTAGGTAGTAGTAGTAGTAGTAGAAGAAGTAGTGGTGGTGGTGGTGGTGGTAGGTAGGTAGGTAGGTAGGTATAGGTAGGTAGTAGGTAGGTAGTAGGTAGGTAGGTATACAGTAGTAGTAGTATAGTAGTAGTAGTAGTAGTAGTGGTAGTAGTATGTAGGTAGTACACTGTAGTAGTAGTAGCAGTTGTTGTAGTTGTTGTAGTAGTAGTAGTAGTAGTAGTAGTAGTAGTAGTAGTAGTAGTAGTAGTGGTGGAAGTGATAGCATGTGCTGTCTGTAAGCGGTACGAATATGAATAATAAACCAGCTTCATTGATCCTTATGAATAACGACGAAGAATGAAAAGTGAGGGTCGTGGTGGCTGGTGAGTGGATGAATGTGGATGAATCAGCTTAGTATTCTAGGTGGTGAGGATGAGGAGGAGTAGGGAGGGAGGGAGGCTCAAGTCATTCATATTAATAAGGTGGAAAAAAAAATGAGGATGATGAGATGCGGACAGTTATTGTGTGTGTGTGTGTGTGTGTGTGTGTGTGTGTGTGTGTGTGTGTGTGTGTGTGTGTGTGTGTGTCGAGAACGCAAAAAAATGAGGATGAATGGAAACGGAGAGAAAACGGAAATAATTGTAGAGAGAGATAAAGAGGGGGGAAGGGAAAACACACACACACACACACACACACACACACACACAACACACACTTGGATCGTTCAGTGGGTGTCAGTTAACAGTCAGTGTGGGATGAAGGTTGAAATATGACGTGGCTGTTATCTGGAGGGAAGCTTTACCTCATGGGAGTGGAGAGAAGGAAGGGGAGGGAGAGATACGTAAGAGGCTTTAAGGAGGCAAAATAGAGGGCTGGAGAAACGAGATACGGAGAAGATGTAGCACAAGACTTAGGTAAATACATGAAGACCGAGTAACAGGAAGATGGGTTTGTAGTCTTCGTAATTAACCCCTTGAGACCCAGAACGTAATTTCCATTGTAATTTGACTACCATAAGACGATTTTTAGTGACTCTAAGCAATACTTTAATAGATATGACCTGTTTAGTATCTTTGTCCACTAGTTAATTTGGTATATTCAGTCACTTTACGTAATTTTATGGCTCGACAACAGAGATTTTTTTTATAGCAAAGGAAAGATCTGGGCGTGAAGGGGTTAACAAGAAAATATAAACTTATCACATCAGATACTCCCTTTGATGTATGGGGGGGGGGGGGTTTTCCTATTTATCTACCTATTGAAAAGTACATCTAAACATTTATCTTGTTCTACATACATCCCATTTCCGTAACCCATCGTTCCTTATCAAAACATTTCAGATGGAATTATATTTTTTGGAATTAAAAAAAAAAAATCCGCATCATCAACTGGGTTTTTCTTTCCTATTCATCTATATATACATCTATTTATTTATCTTTTATTTTCTACTTCCCATTTTCTGTAACCCATCGTTCCTTATCACAAC
>JACEEZ010003047.1:62500-70667 GCA_016584305.1 Chionoecetes opilio
GGGGAAAAAAATGGAGGTAGTACTGGAGGGAAAGGAAAAATTACTGATGAAGTAGAAAGTAGTTATTAGTTTTACGTAGAAGTAGATCAAAGAACGGGAAGGATGGCTTAGTTAGAAAGACAGTCATATTATTTTTCATTATTGTTATTATTATTATTATTATTATTATTATTATTTTTATTATTATTATTATTATCATCATCATTTGTCATTATTACCGTTACCAATATAATAATGAGAACTTGGATAGGTTCATTATGTGTGTGTGTGTGTGTGAGAGAGAGAGAGAGAGAGAGAGAGAGAGAGAGAGAGAGAGAGAGAGAGAGAGAGAGAGAGAGAGAGAGAGAGAGAGAGAGAGAGAGAGAGAGAGAGAGAGATAAGATAAGATTTTCATCCTATCTAGACACTTTGCAAGTACCAACTACAAGGTTATTGACTATACAAAGCGCCGCCACGTCAGCACGAACTAGGCGGACTCGAACCGCTGACCGAATGCACAGGGACGCTGCACATTGCGAACTCACGTCTCTACCAACCTTGCCACCCTGGAGAGAGAGAGAGAGAGAGAGAGAGAGAGAGAGAGAGAGAGAGAGAGAGAGAGAGAGAGAATATACTCAAATTCCATGAAGGTTGGTTTAATTCTATGAGGAGGTGGAGTGGAATGAGTAAGTGGAAGGTGAGAGGAGATGAGTCATGAGTGATAAAATGGCGAAGGGAGTTGCGCTACAGTAGAAGTGGATGAAGGTGGCAGGGAAGTGGATGGGGAGACAATGTGGAGTGATAAATATAGACTTAAGTGGAGTGAGTGAATAATAATGAAATGGAAGAGAGGAGCTAAAGAGTGGAAGAAGAGGACGCAGGTGGAAGAAGGGGAAGTGGATGGGAAGGCAATGTGGAGTGTTACAGATCGACTAGTGGAGTGGGTGGCTGAAGTAGATAAGAATAAGTGGAAGAGAGGTGTTAGGATAGATTGTAGGTTTTGGAGATGAGAACAAGTGTGGAGGTAGTGGAGAAGAGGTGGAGGGAGATAGGTAGTGGAGGAGAGGTGAAGGAGAGGTGGAGATAGGAGCGAGAGAGGATTTGTATAATTCATCCTCACCTGTATGCTCGAGTGTTACCTGTGTGTGTGTGTGTGTGTGTGCGTGTGTGTGTGTGTGTGTGTGTGCGCGACTTAAAGGGGATGAGGTGTGTGTTTTCCCCATGACCCGCGTTCTCTCACACACCAAATACTTTCCCGCCAATTTTATCTCTATATACAATTATTAACCTGAGTGAAGTCTTAGAGAAGGGAAAAAGGCAAACTAGTTATAGTCAAAATATAACTTTACTTTCCGATCCTTTCTATTCATTTTGTTCGCTTCTTGTTTTACTTTTTTTTCATACTTGATGCTTATGAGATTCCTTCTTCCTCATCATTCTTCAGTTTTCTCGTGTGTGTGTGTGTGTGTTGTGTGTGTGTGTGTGTGGGTGTGTGTGTGACTGTGTGTGTGTGTGTGTGTGTGACTGTGTGTGTGTGTGTGTGTGTGTGTGTGTGACTGTGTGTGTGTGTGTGTGTGTGTGTGTGTGTGTGTGTGTGTGTGTGTGGTGTTGTGTGTGTGTGAGAGAAGAGAGAGAGAGAGATAGAGAGAGAAGAAGAGAGAGAGAGAGACGAAGAGAGAGAGAGAGAGAGAGACGGAAGGGAAGGTTGATTTCTTCCTTATAAACTTCATTGCTCATAATCAATCTTTGTACGCTATCTCTATCTCTCCCTCACATTCACCTCGTTAAGATAAAGCCTCCCTCATAATCCCATCTAATTAAACCTTGCCTTTTCTGCCATGGTAATTCCCTTAGTCATGTTTAAATTCTCTCATAAGTCATACGAGCCTTATTTTTTTACCATTAACTTTTTTGCCCCCTCATGAATCTCCCTCACGTCTCCCCTTCCCTATGACTCATCCCTGTAGACCTTACCACTCATAATTCGCCTCATACATTTTTCTCACAACTCGCCGTCTTCTTATAGCAGAATCATTTCATCTCCGTCTTTTTTCACACACACACACACACACACCACGACACACACACACACACACACACACACACACACGCACGCACGCACGCACGCACGCACGCACGCACGCACGCACGCACGCGCACACACACACGCACACACACACACACACACCACACACACACACACACACACACACACACACACACACACACACACCACACAACAACACACACCACACACACAAAACACACACACCACACACACAACACAGTTTTTATTCTAATTTTACCTTCCTCTTATGTACATACTACTTATCTCTCTCTCTCTCTTCCTCTCTCTCTCTCTCTCCCCTCGTCTCTCTCCTCTCTCTCTCATCTCTCTCTCTCTCTCTCTCTCTCTCTTCTCTCTCATCTCTCTCTCTCTCTCTCCTTCTCTCTCTCTCTCTCTCTCTCTCTCTCTCTCTCTCTCTCTGTTCCATGTTCGCCACAATTAGTTTAAATATCCATGAAGTCTTTTTTATCACGTATTTCACCTCCAGGTCGTTTGTTGCTTTGTTACGACGCGGGTGTGCTTGAGTTACGGGGGGGTGGGGGGGGGGGTATTACTCTCTCCTCTCTCTCTCTCTCTCTCTCTCATCTCGTCTCTCTCTCTCTCTCTCTCTCTCTCCTCTCTCTCTCTCTCTCTCTCTCTCTCTCTCTCTCTCTCTTTTTCTCTCTCTCTCTCTCTCATATATTCTTTTAACTTAGCTCATAATTCCTTTAGTCTTTACTCTCTCGTTTCGTCTCTTTTCTAGTCGTGGCCTCTGTTCTCTTTGTCCTCTAATTATTATCAAAGTGAGGCAGCAGACACATTTTGTAGAGGAGAGGAAAAACTTCAACTATTTTGTGTGCTGTCTGAAGCGAAAATTACGTAGACATCCTCCCCCTTCCCCCCTCCCTTCGCCCCTTCCTCCCCCCTCCCTCTTCCTCCCTCTTCGCCCCTTCCTCCCCCTCCCTCTTCCTCCCCCTTCGCCCCTTCCTCCCCCTTCCTCTTCCTCCCTCTTCGTCCCTTCCTCCCCCCCCGTCGCCCCTTCCTCCCCTTTCCTCCCTCTTCGCCCCTTCCTCCCCCTTCCTCTTCCTCCCCCTTCGCCCCTTCCTCCCCCCCTCCCTCCCCTTCCTCCCCTTCCCCCCCTGCAGCTGTCACACTTACCTACCCCCTTACGCACTGTTATTTCTTTTATTTACTTATGTAGTAGTTGCATTAACGCATATGACAACAAATATATACCTACAGAAAATTAGTACTTTTTTTGTGATTAGATACGAGATAGTACACTTTTTTCTTTGTTCTTTATTAATTAACTTGGTAGATGCATTAACGTATATGGCGCAAAAAATATCTTGAAAATTAGCCTCTTTTTATATTAGATATGAGATGGTCGTTTTTTTTTTTTTTATTATTATTCTAGATAGTCGTGTTATTTTGCCTACTAAAGTTAAGGTAGTTAGTAAAGTAAAGTTAAGTAGTGTGGTCTTAACCCCTTCACACCCATATCTTTCCTTTGCTATAAAAAATCGTCTGTTGTTAGCCATAAAATTACGAAAAGTAACTGAATATACCAAATTAGCTAGTGGACAAGGATACTAAGCAGGTTATATCTATAAAAAATTGCTTATAATCACTGAAAATTGTCGAATGGTAGTCAAATTACAATGGAAATTACGTTCTGGGCCTCAAGATGTTCAAGATGTTATATTCTATGTGCAGAAATATAAACACTGTTAGCCCAGAAAGCTGTCTAAACTCTTTGTAAAATGCAATACTTCATTCTTCCCCTGACACCGTAACTCCCCAAGCTATCAGACACTGCTCTAAATATTCTGCCAAGTAATTACAGTGCCAATTAGCAATAAATACGTTACTTTTTTCTTTGTTCTTTTTCTTATATATAATGTCAATACTTATATTTTATGGATTTTATGTCGTAAAGTATGTTAGTATTATTCTTTTTGCGTTTTTTTGTGAACTAATTGTATTTTGTAGTAGTGGTTGTAGTAGTGGTTGTAGTAGTGGTAGTAGTAGTAGTAGTAGTAGTATGGCTGTAGTAGTAGTAGTAGTAGTAGTGGTAGTAGTAGTGGTAGTGGTAGTGGTGGTGGTGGTAGTAGTAGTAGTAGTGGTGGTGGTAGTAGTAGTAGTAGTAGTAGTAGTAGTGGTAGTAGTAGTGGTAGTGGTGGTAGTAGTAGTAGTAGTAGTAGTAGTAGTAGTAGTAGTAGTAGTAGTAGTAGTAGTAGTAGTAGTAGTAATGGTGGTAGTAGTAGTAGTCATCAGGATTAGCAATGCATCTTCCATCGTTCCTCTCCAACTTCGTGATGTTGCCATTACACTTCAACAACTTTCCTGATCCTCCTCCTCCTCCTCCTCCTCCTCCTCCTCCTCCTCCTCCTCCTCCTCCTCCTCCTCCTCCTCCTCCTCCTCCTCCTCCTCCTCCTCCTCCACCTCTTTCTGCTTTACTATCCCTTCCCTCACTATCAACTGTGTATGCTCTTGTTGTTCTCTCCTTCATTTCCCTCACTTTCCTTTTTATGTTCCTCCTCCTCCTCCTCCTCCTCCTCCTCCTCCCCTCCTCCTCCTCCTCCTCCTCCTCTGCGCACTCTTCCCTGCAGGCTTCTCGTTGTAATTATCTTCTGCTGTCATTTCCACACTTTCCTTCCTTCCTTTAGTCTCCCTTTGCGAATAATAATGACGGTTTATCGCATAAGGAGAAGCAACGAGGAGGAGGAGGCATGAACGCACCTCGCTGCCCTGCACTCTTAGAAAACAAGGGTAGGAAAAGGGTAGATAAAGGGTATTTGTAGTGATGAAATACTGCTACCCTTTTTCTACCCTTACAAATATACCCTTTCGGATCGACGCAAATATACCCTTTTCCAACCCTCTCGTCTAAAAAGGGTAGATAAAGGGTAGATGAAGGGTATAATCGGCAGCATCTACCCTCCAGCCTGGACATAGGGTTTAAAAAGGGTAGTGATGGTGCGATGTAACAATTCTACTCTTAATGTACCCCCCATTTCTGAGAGTGTGACAGATCGAAATGGCTTATCACACAGGCGATAATTTCCTCACACGTAACACGACAGAACATGTTAGTGATTAGCCAAGTGCTGGGGAAAACTACAACACTGCCTCAATGCCTCGGGTCACTTTGCTTGCGTGTTGTCCTTGGAAATGGTGAGATTCTCTGTGAAAGGTCAGGTCAAGTGGAAATCAACGCATTAAATCCACTTCCATATTCAATAACAGTTGTTTTAATGTGAGAAATATATTATGTATCGTCTGTTTCCAATGTAATAATAATAATAATAATAATAATAATAATAATAATAATTTCTCGCCCGGAGGCATACAGACAAAAAAAACTAAGCAATAAGAACAAGTCAAGGAGTAAACTTAAGTACTAGAGCAAAAACAAAAAACGAGAATAAAGTGCAGGCACATTAGGGGACATAGTATCAAAGTACATAGAAAAGCATACATGGACACCTGTGCTACCCCACATTCTGCACAAATAATGACAGACAGACAGGCAGACATAATGAAGTATATAGTGATTGCTATCGTGCTCGTGGCTACAATACCTGTTTGATAATGAGGATGGGAGCAACATGAAAGATATTGTGGATACTACTGTCATATATCTCTTGCTTGTTACATGTGCAATTCAATAATACACATGTAGTGAAGGAAACAGTGTTGGGTTTACAGAACGACTACTGTTATTAATGAAGAACCATGAATTGTTGGAAATGTAAGGAAGGTCTTTGGCGAAAATGATGTGGGAAAGGACATTATTCTGTTCAGGGAAATCGATTTTTTTTCCAATTAGTACCGACGGAAGGCACTTGTACGTATCGGCATAAGCTTCCACGCAATTCCTCAATGACACTCAGCTGTCTTCCTCCTCTATACACTGAACAGTCTTGGGCTGTCTTATACAAAAAATCTGAATTGGAAATCTCACATCTCATCTCTTCCTAAATCAGTTTCTTATGTATACTTTTAGGTAATCATAAAAAAAAGGACATTTCGTGAATGTCCACTACACTACACTACGCCTACACTAGCCTTCTATTAACCCCTTGAGGCCCAGAACGTAATTTCCATTGTAATTTGGCTACCATTAGACGATCTTTAATGACTATACGCAATATTTTATAGATATAGCCTGTTTAGTATCCATGTCCACTAACTAATTTGGTATATTCAGTCACTTTTCGTAATTTTATGGCTCCACAACAGACAATTTTTTATAGCAAAGGAAAAATCTGGGCGTGAAGGGGTTAAGCGAGTGGCTACTTTAGTATACGAGACAGCTTTGAAACGAAAATCAGACACACGAGAACAACAAACATAAATAGTAAAGCGTTGAAATTAAATCAAAGAACCTGATACTGAGTAAATAAAAAAGGAAATCACAGCAAGGATCATATTGTTAGTATTTTGGGGAAGAATAGTAAGCATGGGGTGGTATTGCAGTGAAGGGCTGTTGAAGGGGTGGAGGCAGTGAAGGGCTGTTGAAGGGGTGGAGGGCTGTTGAAGGGCTGTTGAAGGGGTGGAGGCAGTGAAGGGCTGTTGAAGGGGTGGAGGGCTGTTGAAGGGGTGGAGGCAGTGAAAGGCTGTTGAAGGGATGGAGACAGTGAAGGGCTGTTGAAGGGATGGAGGCAGTGAAGGGCTGTTGAAGGGGTGGAGGCAGTGAAGGGCTGTTGAAGGTGTGGAGGGCTGTTGAAGGGGTGGAGGCAGTGAAAGGCTGTTGAAGGGATGGAGACAGTGAAGGGCTGTTGAAGGGGTGGAGGCAGTGAAAGGCTGTTGAAGGGATGGAGGCAGTGAAGGGCTGTTGAAGGGGTGGAGGCAGTGAAGGGCTGTTGAAGGGGTGGAGGGCTGTTGAAGGGGTGGAGGCAGTGAAGGGCTGTTGAAGGGATGGAGACAGTGAAGGGCTGTTGAAGGGGTGGAGGCAGTGAGGCTGTTGAGGGTGGAGGCTGTTGAAGGGGTGAGGCAGTGAAGGGCTGTTGAGGGGTGGAGGCAGTGAAGGGCTTGTTGAAGGGATGGAGGGCTGTTGAAGGGATGGAGACAGTGAAGGGCTGTTGAAGGGGTGGAGGCAGTGAAGGGCTGTTGAAGGGATGGAGGCAGTGAAGGACTGTTGAAGGGATGGAGGCAGTGAAGGGCTGTTGAAGGGGTGGAGGCTGTGAAGGGCTGTTGAAGGGGTGGAGGCTGTGAAGGGCTGTTGGCCGCCAGACTGTTAAGGAAGATGAGTTTTGTTAGGGCGGTCATTTTGAGAGTAGTTTCGCTTGTGCCTCGATTTTATAGCAAATGTTCGGTGAAAGCTGCATGAGTGTTCCGGAATGTCTATTGTGCCTTGAATGGTGGACGTAATAACTGCTTTGATGGTGTAAATCGTATGTATGCCAGTGTTTGTGTGTGTATATGACTGTGTGTGTGTGTGGGGCTGTGTGTGTGGCTGTGTGTGTGTGTGTGTGTGTGTTTGTCGCTAGGTAGGGAGGCACAGCGTGTAAATCGAGTATCATCCACACTTTTAACGATCTCATCACAGAACGATCAAACTTTTGCTCCTTGTTAGCGCAACTACAATATTCAGTCCAGTGTCACTATTCATCGCCAAGCTTCACTATTCATCGCCAAGCTTCACCATTCATCGCCAACCTTCACTATTCATCGCCAAGCTTCACCATTCATCGCCAAGCTTCACTATTCATCGCCAACCTTCACTATTCATCGCCAAGCTTCACTAATCATCGCCAAGCTTCACTATTCATCGCCAAGCTTCACTATTCATCGCCAAGCTTCACCATTCATCGCCAAGCCTCACTATTCATCGCCAAGCTTCACTAATCATCGCCAAGCTTCACTATTCATTACCAAGCTTCACTATTCATCGCCAAGCTTCACTATTCATCGCCAAGCTTCACTAATCATCGCCAAGCTTCACTAATCATCGTCAAGCTTCACTAATCATCGCCAAGCTTCACTAATCATCGCCAAGCTTCACTTTTCATCGCCAAGCTTCACTAATCATCGTCAAGCTTCACTAATCATCGCCAAGCTTCACTAATCATCGCCAAGCTTCACTTTTCATCGGTGAGAACAAGACACATCATTCACCACCTGTACCACGCTCCA
>JACEEZ010003048.1:0-2500 GCA_016584305.1 Chionoecetes opilio
AAAAGGTGGAAATTGGAGAAAGGCGGGGTATGTTCCATGACAGTTTTCCCCGCCTGCCCCACAAGCTGTAGTTGAACTCGTCAAAATGTCTGCAAAGTAGGGAAAGGGAAATAGGTGTTGTTGAAAATGGCTCCCTGTACCCCTCGTAAATGCTAGGCAGTGTTCCCAAACGCTTTTGGGGAGGACTTTTTCAAAAGGACATTGATAAAAAATGTTTGATTTTACGTCCGATTTTGACAGTATCGCAAAATCGGCTTTCGCAAATACTAACCGCTTTGGGGGGGGGTTGGGCGCGGGGTGGAACTCCCCAGTGGAACTCCACTGTCGTCAAAACCGAAAAAAGGGGAAAGACAACCCTTTAAACTTTATTTAAGTATGCCTAGCAAAAAAAGTGGCATGGAAAAAGTCTTGACGGCTTCGTAATAGAAGGGGTGAGAAAAAAAACAAAAAATAGAGGTTTGGGTTATACCAAATCGGACGTAAAAAAATTTTTGAATCAACCAAAATCGCTCAAAATTTTAGTAGGAACAGTATTCACGTGTCTGTAAAAAAGAAAATGTTGAAATTTTTTGCTTGTGTTACCAGAGACCAACCCTGGGGGTGCCAAAAGAGGAATCCCCCCCCAGAAAGGGGGTGAGGGGTCTGAAATTGGGCCCCCCCCATCTTTTTCTTTTAAAATCGATACCTATAGAAGCCGAACTGCAAAAAAAAAAAATTTTAGCACAAAAACCCTGGGGAATCAGGGCTCCCACTAAAAGGGGGCTTTAGCCGTGGAATGACATCGACTGGGGAAAAATTGGGGAAAAGCAACGTTTCCCTTTTATTCGAGAAAACGTTATTGAGGGAAAAAAATCCCATTTCATCAGGCTTCCCTGTGGGGGCAAACAGATTAAAAACCATTTATAATGCCGCATTAAATGTGATTTTAGGGCATACTCCGAAAAAAAAAATTCCCGAATCAAGGGGGCGGGGTCATACTCGTAAAACTCTTGCGAATAAGAAATGAGCATCTTCAAGTAGATACGATTCCCCGCAGATATCTTCGATCAAGTATAAAAAAAAAAGTTTTAGGATTTAAAAAAAGAGTTTATCATCAATAAGCTGCTGGAAAAAAACCCCAAAGTTGCGCAAAAAAAAAAAAAACTTATATCTCCAATCGTTAAGCAAAAAAGAAACGGATAATTGCTTGGGGAAATCTCTTTGGGGGTTTAAAAAAAATATCCATGGCAATTTTTGGGTTTGGGTTAATAGTTACAAGTAAAAAAAAGGGAAACGCAATAAAGGTAGTATTTTAAAACCATTATAACAGCCCCAAAAAAGAGTAGAGGGTTTTATTTCATAAGACGTAAAAAATACCAAAGCCAAATTTTTACATTTTCCAAAGAACAATAAAACATGTTGTATTTTAATTTTTACAGAAGCATAGTTTGTTTTTTAAAGGGGGTAAATATAATTTACGGGGGTTTAAAAGCTTACCAAGCTAAAAAAAGCTTTCTCAACCAATATCGGGAAAACGAAGACCGAATCGTGTCCCATGAAAAAAGCCCTATGAACTAGTGTCATATAAAACCGGTGTAATAAATTTTTCTGAAATTGTGAAGGGTATGCGGTTTTTTTTTTCAGGTCACAGCAATAACCAGTAACATAAATACTTCGAGGCTTCCAAACGTCAATCAGCACGGAAACTTTTGGGAACTGATAATGAACTCACGGGATTATGAGATAGGACCTCTGAACACGTACTGTACCCGGCAGGGGCGTATTTAGGATCTTGAAACATTGGGGCTTAGCCCAGCCAAGAGATCTTAAAATTTTTACTGGATAATTTTCGATTTATTTAGAGCATAATGAATATAATATGTGAGACACTATGCTCTACCAAAAGGCTCCGGTAATTTGCTTAGGATAACTTTCGAAACATGAAATCAAAATAAAATTAAAACAATCTGAGTTGGGGTTCAACTTCGTTATTATTTTTATTTTCATCAGTAGGAGTTAAATAAACCCTAAGAAAAAGAGAACTTTGGCGTGATGAAGCAGTCATATAGATTGTATATTCCCAATGCTTTGGTCAATACTGAAATCTGACCAACCTCGGTCTTATAACTACTTTTTTTTTTACATCACAAAGGACTGGCCAAAGACACACAAAAATGCACTTCGAAAAAAAATGCACTGCGAAAAAAATGCAATTCGAAAAATGCACTTCGAAAAAAATACACGTCGAAAAAAATGTACTTCGAAAAAAATACACTTCGAAAAAAATGCACTTCGAAAAAAAATGTACTTCGAAAAAAATACACTTCGAAAAAAATGCACTTCGAAAAAAATGCACTTCGAAAAAATTGCACTTCTGTTAACTCTGTCTTGTCCATCTGATATTCTCTTCTTCACCTATCCAAAAGGTCTTTTGGTGTCTCCTCTCATGCACTCCTCATCTCCTCTGTTCTCTCCACCTCTCTCATGTCCTGCTCATAAAAAGGATGCCATCAGCATACGC
>JACEEZ010003048.1:7500-32500 GCA_016584305.1 Chionoecetes opilio
ACGAAATTCTACCTGACAGCTGAGGTCCGAAGCATGTTTCTCCTGCAGCTAACGGAGATGAGGGGCTTGGGTGGAACCAGACTGAACCATCCAGGTTTGCAAACGACCAGGATCCAGAAGCATGAAGCGGACATACAAGCCTTGATGAATCTCATGATGGAGAACACATGGGTCAATCCACTGCAAAATGACTTAGATGATATAGTCCACTTAGCCACAGCAGTAGTTGTCAATGATCTCCTCATAGTTCAGCGAGTAGGGAGGCATACCAGACATTCAAATCAATGCGTCTTGAGAAGGATCCACCATATGTCAAATTTCATGACACAATGAAGAAGCAAAACTTAAAAACCTTCTCAGACATAATAAAGAAGAAGGTAACATGCATATATCAATCAAAAGTTGTGATCCGCAAAGCAGACCGAAACTTGTTCGGGTACATGATCACTGGTGCACAGAGTAGGTAGTTAAAGATAAGTGACATCTTTGCGCATCCATTGGGACCTCTGCCGTGGGCAATATCCAATGCTAATGGATTTGTGCGCAAAAGAAACAAAGCCATACTAGCAAGACAACTGGCAAACAAGGCAGCTCCAGCAGAAATCATGGCAAAGCAGTCAGCATGCATTATTGATGGAATGGGTCTATTTAAAAATAATAAACGGCAACAATTTGACATTTTCACAACTTGCCAAATCTGCCCTGACCAAGGTACTTCGTGAGGGTAGAGTCGCAGAATTGATGTGATATTTGATGTGTACTGTGAGGAGTCCATAAAAAATGCTGAAAGGCGTAAGAGAGGATATAGTTCAGGCTTTCAGTTTAAAAACCCATGGCACCAGGTCACAAAATCGAGCAGTGGCAAAAGTTTCTTGATAGCTCAAACAACAAATCCAGCTTGATCGACTTCCTTATCACTGAGTGGAAGTCAACAGAAAACATGGATACACTCTCAAACAAATCACTTAATGTAACCAACAAAGATGCCTGTTTCAAAATTGGACGAGAGGGTTAGGAAGAGATCGCAGATTTGACATCATCACAGGAGGAGGCAGACACCCGCATGCTACTGCATGCTCTGTATGCCAGTAATCAAGGACACAAGGCCAATACATAATCATCAATACGGAAGATACAGGTGTCTTCGTTCTTTGCTTGTCCGTCAACAAAGATATTTTTTCCTCGCTGTACATGAAGTGTGCAGCTCAGAACAGGACAAGATTGATAGACATTGGAAAACTAGCCTTGGCGATTGGAGATGGTGTTTGCCAGGTCCTTGTCGGTCTTCATGCATTGACATGATTCGATTTAGTAAATGCCTTTGTAGGTTGTGGTAGGCCATAGGTGCTCTGAAAAATTGGAAACTAATCAACGCCTAGAAAACCTTCAGTGAGCTAGGTGAATCCTGGGACCTACAAAGATAATTGTTTGATGAACTGCAACAGTTTCCTAGGAATCAATGTATTGAGACTAGAAATCAAGCTAATAGGGTGTTGGGATTCATTACCAGGAGTGTTAAACGTAGAAGTGCTGTGGTTATTCTAAAGCTTTATTTGCCTCTAGTTAGGCCTCGCCTAGACTATGCGGTTCAGTTTTGGTCTCCGTATTACAGGATGGATATAACCTTGTTAGAATCAGTGCATAGAAGGATGACCAAAATGATACAGGGGATGCATAATTTTACTTATGAGAAGAGATTGAAATTTCACTCACTCGAGAGGCGTAGAGTAAGAGGCGATCTGATAGAAGTTTTTAAATGATGAAAAGGATACAATAAGGATACAAAAGAGATGTAGGAAAAAGTTCTTACGGCTTGTAACCAGTATAGAACAAGAAGCAACATATTCAAACTAGAAAAGCGTAGATTTAAAACAGAAATAGGGAAAAACTGGTTCAAAAATAGGGTGGTAAATGACGACGACCACTAAGCTACTCATCTCAAGTGTTATCATACCAAATCATTATCTTGAGGCATAGACCTTTTGAAAAAAACACAATAAGATTTAGTAGAATTTCTGGTACCAAAATTTGAACAATCTAGCAGTGGCCCATGGACTATTTGTAATTATGATAGACTTGTATTTTACCATTGTAACCATTACGTACTGAAACCATACATAACTTTACCGTGGCAGACGTTGACAATGTCATTTCTCCCTGGCGTTTCTCCAATATATGTTTACTGATGACATCATCCATCCAGTGTGTAATCAGCCCACTTTCAATAAACCTTTGCAGAGCATTGTCAAAACGACCAATAAATGACGTTCCACGTCTGAAAATAATGTAATCGTAAATTATGATGATGATGGTGTATATTTGAGAAATGTTTCGTATTTATATATATATATTACTACAAAATTGAACATTTATATTAGTGTTCTATTTACAGGAACTACCTCGTGTAGGTCTCACGGCCTCTTGTAGCTTCCTTATATTCTTATGATCTTATGTTCTATTGATAAATGTAATAGAGTTAAGGATATACAAACAATAATATCGAAAATGAGTAATTAATCAGATATTGTATTTAAGACGAACAAAATCATTTTTATTCGCAAATTTGCCTTTAATGTGCAAAAACCCTGCCTGGTTTCATTGCCTTCGTCTTTTTATAGGCATAATCAGCGGGTCATTGGTGAAACAGCCGATGGATATAGAATTATATATTATTTTTATTACGAGAGAAGAGTGAACTTTTTGCGCCGGGATTTCACTTGATGATAATATTGTTCTACTGATTATATTCGCAAATTTCATTTTTTGTTGCTTTCAAAGTCTGGATCTTACTGTTTATGTGAGGGCTGGAGAGTTGGAAGAATGAGGAATAGAAGGGAAAGAAGGATAAATGGGGAAAGAGAAGGAGAAAGAGAATGAAGGAAGAGGCAGAGAGTACTGATGATGGTGGTAGATAGAGAGAGAGAGGCAATAGTGTTATGCCTACTCAAGCGAGTCTTATCTACCACGAGGGGAACTAACGCTGACAGAGGTAGCTCAGCGCCCACGCGGAGAAAGTGAGAGAAGATGAGAGGAGGAGGAGAGAGAGAGAGAGAGAAAGTGAGGGAAAGTGAGAGAAGGTGAGATAGTGAGAGAAAGTGAGGGAGAGAGGAAGGCGAGGAGAAGGAAGAAGAGTGCTGAACCATCATCCCTCACTTCACGCCCTCACTTCACACATTAGTCAGCACTGAGATAACCTTTGACCTGTAGCCACCACACGCCTGGCCTCTCCCTGAACATAGAGGAGACAAGGATCAGATTCTATATATCCTCCGGTGTGGGCACACGCCTTACTGTGTCGTGGTGACCTCTTATACGAGACTAGAGTATTTGTCTTAAGTGCAGTGAGCGAGTTAGGTGGTATTCCTTCCAAGTACACGCGCTCAAGTATGTGGCCGAGTTCCACTCTGCCGCTCGACACCCGCCACGCCCTAAGCCAACGCCCGCCACTCCGCTTGTCCCCTGGGGCAGGTGCTACTCAACTCTACGATGCCCCGACGTCCTGCCAGGCACCTGCCCCGGTGGCTTTGCACCTGTGTTTCTCCTGGGCTCCTGAGATGAAGGGGCCACGGCGGAGCAAATAGTGGCGCTCTGCGTTGCCCCTGTGGTTCTTCTCCTGGACCCAGGGACGACGGGGCTTCGGCGGGACGACTAAGGAATACCCCGCATAGCCCCAGGGGCGGGAAGTGCAACTCTACGAGACCTTGACGCCCCTGCAACACTGCCCACCCCGGTGGTGTTCTCGTGGGGCCACAGGGATTCCCGGAGCCGCCGTGGGGCAACCAAGGGGCGCCCTACTTTGCCCCAGGGGGTAGGGAAGTGCAACTCTACGAGACCATGACGTCCCTCCACACTACCTGCCCCTGTGGCCTCTCTTCAGGGCCCTTGGGGAGCCACTGGGCGCTGGGGCCGGACACTAGCGGCGGGCTCAGGGCGGAGGTGAAACTCTACGCTGCTACCACGCCCTACTAGATACCTGTGGGAATTTATATCACATACATATTTAAACTGAGTTTCTTACCTATTCAATCAACCCATGGCTATCACCCGACACACCCATCCCAGCTACTTAACTAACTAGGATACTTATCGTGGATAGGGGGGTTAAATTTTAAGGCTGTAGGTTTGGATCAATACTGCAATGATCTTGTGATCCGATGTGGTCGCCGGGATCGAGGCCGCCCGTAAATGACAAGAGCGGAGGTGGAGCACTGATCTATATAACATGGATCGCAGATCTGGGCTAGCTGTGGCCGAGATACTGAAGTCACCAGCCGCCATCTTTGAAATAACCAAAACAAATACATGGGCCGGCCAGGCAGTGGCTGGGTGTTGGCTGCTGGCATGTGATAGCCTATATTAACACCTACTACCCTACTACTACTATTAACCCCCCTACTACTACTATTACCACCTACACTACTATTAACACCTACTTCTACTACTAAACTTCCAACCTAGTGCATCGTCGAACCTTCCAAGTCATTTATTTACGGTGATACACAGACAACAGGTGTGTTTGCGGGGCCGTACAGGTGTGTAGTGACAGGTGTCTTGCGAGGCCGTACAGGTGTGTAGTGACAGGTGTGTTGCGAGGCCGTACAGGTGTGTAGTGACAGGTGCCTTGCGAGGCCGTACAGGTGTATAGTGACAGGTGTGTTGCGAGGCCGTACAGGTGTATAGTGACAGGTGTGTTGCGAGCCGTACAGGTGTGTAGTGACAGGTGTCTTGCGAGGCCGTACAGGTGTGTAGTGACAGGTGTGTTGCGAGGCCGTACAGGTGTGTAGTGACAGGTGTGTTGCGAGGCCGTACAAGTGTGTAGTGACAGGTGTGGTGTATGTGGTAAAGCGAGAGGCTAAGAGTGCAGTGTACAGACCTAATAAAGCGAACCACAGAGTGTGTGTGTGTCCTGACCTAATGAGCGAACGCGCAGTTCTCGTCCCACTATAACGGCGCTAGCCCCGTACCGCCGCCGCCACGGGTACGGCGCGAGCCACAGTGGTCCCTAGAAGCTACTCTCGGGGATTACAGGAAGTTTAAATTAATCAAAAACCTTTGGCCTAATCAAAAAACCTTTCTTAATTAGGTATATTGAATTGAAAGTAGTTAGTTTCGTACACTGATTTTGAGTATTTTCGTACATACCTGGTGTCGTTTCGTAACTCTAGTAGTCAAGTTCAACTCTGAGCTGAGTGTACGAAACGACTATGGTTTCATTTAGACTACGAAACAACTTTTGGTAATAATGGACGAGTTTCGCGGTCGTTTTAAGAGACATCAACTATTTTTTCTTGGCCTACAATAGGTGCTTGTTGCAATGGAGATAGTTTTATTTTGCGCAACCCCCCCCCACAAAAAAAATAATATTAATAAAACCTAACCTAACCTTATAGGTTTTAATGAAACCTAACCTAACCTTAAAGGTTTTAATGAAACCTAACCTAACCTTATAGGTTGTAATGAAACCTAACCTAACTTTAACCACAAGGTATACTTTTTTTTCCTTTTTTTTTTCTTCGCAAAATAAAGCTATCTCCATTAGAACAAGCACCGCTTATTAGGAAGCGCTATGATCATTTGTATCATAACCGCACTTAGGTCTGCTTCCGTTCCCCACTAATTTTTAACAAGTATAAAAAAATATACTTATATCTATATCTACCTATATAAAAAAAAGTATACCATATCCACCTATATTTTTTTTTTAACTAGTAGGTGGATGACTGGAGTGGGTAGATGGATTAAGAGTGGATGGGCTGGGTGGGGAGTGGGTGTGGGTGTGTGTGTTTGGTGTGGGTGTGGGTGTCTGGGTGTGGGTGGGTGCGTGGGTGTGTGGTGGATGCGTGCGTGTGTGTGGGTGGGTGCGTGCGTGTGTGTGTGGTGGGTGGTGGATGCGTGTGTGTGGGTGGGTGGGTGTGTGTGTGGTGGGTGGGTGTGTGTGTGGTGGGTGGGTGTGTGTGTGTGGTGGGTGGGTGTGTGTGGTGGGTGTGTGTGTGTGTGGTGGGTGCGTGTGTGGTGTTACTCACAGGTGGAAAGATTTGCCACTTCCAGGTCCTGGTCTGTTTGTACAGGACATAGCAGCACAGCTTGGCATGACGAGGTGATAACACAGCCAGACAGCAAGCACAACTTGGCATGACGAGGCGATAACACCAGATAGACAGCAACGCGAGCCGCAGAAACAAGGCTTTGTTTTGGTTACGACAAGATGGCGGACAGTTGGAACCAGTGTTGAGCCAGGCTTCCGCGATCCATGTTATATAGATCAGTGAGGTGGAAGCGTAATCGTGGTCGGCGTCAAGTGGTTATCACACCAGTAATTTGACGCGGCGGATTGTTATCAGTGTGTTGTATTTTAACACAGTCCTATGATTTAACACTATATATGTACAAATTAAAGTATGTACAAATCTCTTTTGTACTTGTAGACAAGCAAGCACGTATATTAGATTGATGTTATCCTCACGGAGGGTCTGGGTGTACTGATTCTCCCTGTGGGCGGTCGGCAGCGATCGCCACCCTACCTATAGCCACGTACAGAAACCTTAGTGGCTAGTATTTATGGGTGACAACCAATGACCGCGCTCCAAATTAAGGTGCTAATTATTTAAGTGCAATGTTTATTAACCACTGGGAATATTAATTTATCCTATCCCAGTACTAATCATTTACTTAAATTACCTTAATATTACCCATTACCATTATAATTATATATATACATCCCTATACACCCCTACCACGAGCGGAAAATACTTCACTCACAAAGGGGAGGGGAAACAAA
This sequence comes from Chionoecetes opilio, assembly GCA_016584305.1. Taxonomy (NCBI): domain Eukaryota; kingdom Metazoa; phylum Arthropoda; class Malacostraca; order Decapoda; family Majidae; genus Chionoecetes; species Chionoecetes opilio. The sequence continues at coordinate 14,279 of JACEEZ010003048.1, forward strand.
AACACCACTCTACCAATTATGAGAGGGTGGTTTATGGATAATTTCCACAGTGCAACTGTACGAGTTCTGAGTTCCTGAGTTCCGGAGTGCTGAGTTCCACTCTGCCGCTCCACATCCGCCACGCCCTAAGCCAACGCCCGCCACTCCGCTTGTCCCCTGGGGCAGGTGCTACTCAACTCTACGATGCCCCGACGTCCTGCCAGGCACCTGCCCCGGTGGCTTTGCACCTGTGTTTCTCCTGGGCTCCTGAGATGAAGGGGCCACGGCGGAGCAAATAGTGGCGCTCTGCGTTGCCCCTGTGGTTTTGTTCTTGGGCTACAGGGACGACGGGGCTTTGGCGGGACGACTAAGGAATACCCCGCATAGCCCCAGGGGCGGGAAGTGCAACTCTACGAGACCTTGACGCCCCTGCAACACTGCCCGCCCCGGTGGTGTTCTCCTGGGGCCGCAGGGATTCCCGGAGCCGCCGTGGGGCAACCAAGGGGCGCCCTACTTTGCCCCAGGGGGTAGGGAAGTGCAACTCTACGAGACCATGACGTCCCTCCACACTACCTGCCCCTGTGGCCTCTCTTCAGGGCCCTTGGGGAGCCACTGGGCGCTGGGGCCGGACACTAGCGGCGGGCTCAGGGCGGAGGTGAAACTCTACGCTGCTACCACGCCCTACTAGATACCTCCTTCAGGAGGCTTCCCCTGGGTTTCCCCCCCGGGACCCCGGGGCACTACGAGACACCTGCAACAGGATCTTAGGACCTCTTGAGTACCACATACAGGTCTTCCTGAAGGCGACGCAGCAGATGGTGATGTATCTATATGATTGACAGTGCATGACAGGGGCGGGCGATTAATGGATGCCCCCGGGGCAACTATGCTAGCTAGGAATCCCGGGGGGGACAGGGAGGGTCGCCCCCCGGCAAATGCCGGGGCGTTACTAGCCTGGGGAGGTAAGCTCCCCGTATCTCCGAAGCTACGGGCACTGTCCCGTGTACCTTCCAGTACAAGGAGATAAGCCCAACCCGACAGCTTCAGGTAGGGGTGCCGGGGATAATTGTCATGCCACGACCAGCGACCGATTGGATAGAACCATAGCGGGTTGGGGGGCCGCTAAAACAGGAGCTACGTATATCAACACCCCCCGTTGAGCCTGCGCACGCAATTTCCTTCTCCTCTTCGGGAGTAGGGCGGCGTGGGGCTTAACAGTTTATAAAGTCTATTCCTACGGCAAATAAACTGAGTATGTGATGTACCTGAGGCTAATGGGGACCGAAATAAATCGAATTACGGGGATCGTCCCGGGGTATCTTATTTATTGGCGGAATTTGATTATGGTACTATATGTTATGCCTACCTGTTAGCGTTATGCGTGTTCTGGCACGAAGTAACATATACTTACTTGTTGTGTAAGGATGGATAAGTTGCCGAGCGGAAAGAACTTATTAATAAGGATAACCGGTTTATCAAACACAAGGTCATAGTTATTATTATCAATTCCAGAACATGTATCGGCCTTGTACATCACGATGTAATATATGTTCTGATTGTTCTTATCAATGCACAAAAGGTATTATAACCTCAATGTCTAGGAGGTCACTTCCACAGCATGTCCAAACAACAAAAGGTCTATCGGCTTCTGCCCGTCGTGTGTCCTGCGAGGCAGGGGCTAGGGGGGTGCCTGCTGTCTGGGAAAACAAGGTGTAGTCTCCGTCTCCAGGAGGTGGTGTCCTCTGGCGGCATGTGTTGTAGACGACGGGGCACGGGCGTCATGGGCGTGAAACGTCATAGCAATACTCTTAAAATAATTACATGATTAGCAGGAAAGGTGCATGCATGAAATATACATGTAGGGACAAACATATGTGCCTATAAGCCAACATCGCTCGGTCACCTACCTGGCGCGTCCTCGCGCCGTCCTAGAGACATGTACCTAACCATGTTACAATTATGTATTTACCTGATTTTATCGGATATTGCCCTTCAGGAGAACATACAAAGATAGGGGCTTCCTAACAACAAGGCAAAGTGGAATTACTATGATGATGATGATTATGATTGGAATAATCATGGAAGAAAAATGAACAGCTGGGTTAAGGGCTGGGTTCCTGTGCGGCTGTTTCCAATTCTGAGAAATTAGAGAATGTAAGCTCAGAAATGGTATTAGTGACATATTTAATGCTTGATAAATTTATATACTTCTAGCTGTCAATAGGAAGAGTCGAGCAGTGAAATTTGCTACAAATCCTTCGTGCAGTTTTTCAGGAAAGGTATTCAAATAGTCAGAGCGCAAAAAGCAAGCCATAAGAATTGCGAAATGACCAGAAACTTTCTGATACACTGCACCTTCGGGACATACTACAGACACATAGAGTGTTTGTGTAAAAAAGAAATAGTGATGTCCGAAGAAACTTTTGTGAAAGAATGGTCGTGAAATCAAGTGGGTGTAAGGACATAACGATAAGGCCTGAGAAGCATTTGCCTGAGTTAGCACCACCTCACAAATACCCTCACTGGTTACAGGTAAGAAGGCAAAAAGAGATGCGGGGCAAAAATACATGTTCAAATATTCTGTACGGTACCTATCCAAATCAGACATGCTTCCAGTAGCATACTGGTTATATTTATTATTAATCAACACCACAGTACTTGGTTGATTCAGTATCATAACAGATTCGTTTTCTGAATTTTTTTATTTTTATATTTCCATTATGAATAAGTTCTTTCCGCTCGGCAACTTATCCATCCTTACACAACAAGTAAGTATATGTTACTTCGTGCCAGAACACGCATGAAGCTAACATATTTGGTGACCGCGGTGGGATGTGTTGTAGACGACGGGGCACGGGCGTCATGGGAGTGACACATCATAGCAATACTCTTAGAATAATTACATGATTAGCAAAAAAGGTGCATGCATGAAATATATTTGTAGGGACAAACATATGTGCCTATAAGCCAACATCCCTATAGTGTAATAACAAGTGCTTGTGGGCCCTTCGGACCCGTGTATTGATGTTTGTAGTAGTAGTATATTTTAAACAACAATGTGAGTGCAAACTCCAATCGTGTTGTTGCTGTCGATGGTCACTGGTCAAAGTGCCTCGGGGTAGACCACGTTCCATGTGATTCCAACCCTTTGTGTTCCTTGTGATTCCAACACACACACTCACACACGCACACAAACGTAAGTCCATGAGTCTACTGAGTTTGTGGAATGCGGCAAGACGTTACCGCAGAGTTTCTTTCTGTAATCTAATACTCATAAGTGTTTTTAGCCCAAAACCCCCTTTCAAAATGATTCAATCGACATGGGACCAAGCCGCTTACCACCTACGATTTATTTACGATTTTTTGAGCCTACTATCATCAAAATTGAATTTACAGTTTCGGCTACCCAAAACAGACAGACAGACAGACAGACACACAGACACACACACACACACACACACACACACACACAAGACACGGCTACTCCTATAGTATATTAGATGATGGCTAAGTTTCAGGTCATTCGACGCTTTTTATTTTTTTAGTTAATAAAATATCGTTCATATTTTGAAGTTAATTCTTTATAAATTTTGATTGAAAAAATTTCAGATTTATTTTATAGAATTACTAAAAAAAAGGTTAAAACGGAATTTCAAATTTATATTTTATTTTAGTGGGATACTTTTATTTTATTTTGACAATCTGAGATAATTATCCTCTTGCTTTGCTTCTGCATTTTTTTGAGATATTGGCCTTTAAATAGATATTATTTCTTTTCTTTGACTTTGTTCCCATATGAGGAGCCTCAACATGTAAGTATTTGTTATGTATCAATCTTAATGCATTCTATGGCATTCACATTGCATTCTTAAGTCGATAAAGTGTATCTGGTACCTTTTCCTCCCTATTCAATCAATCATTGGGGGCATACGCCGGGGGGCGCGTCGCCTCGCCCACCCTACGACGCCACTCCCGGGGGTCACCACGCGCGAGTTCCCATGCAGGCTCCTTTCCCATACCAAGCAGCTCTCGACAAGAAACATCAACTTGCCCCAGCCACGAGCCTTGTGGGCGCCCCCTTGGCCTCCTCCACGCCGGATTGTCTCTTACAGATACAACCCGATGGGAAGGATCGGTTTCAGGGTAGCGTGCCACATGCCCATATAGCCGAAGTTGGCGCTGACGGACTATGCAGGTAATAGGCCTCGATTCAGTCTCACGGTGCAATCGCTGATTTGACACGTAATCATCCCAGCGATACCCCATGATTCTGCGAAGACACTTATTACCAAAGGCATTGATTCGTCTCTTCAAGTCACTATTTAGTGTCCATGTCTCACAACCATAGAGTAAGACAGGGATCACAAGCGACTTGAAGATCCGGATCTTTGTCCTCCTGCACAGGTACCGACAACGCCAAATACTCCCGCTGAGCGAGTCCATAACACCGTGTTCTATGCCAATCCGCCGTAAGGCTTCTTGACGTGACCCGCCGTCATTATGGACTGCGCTACCAAGGTATGTAAAACTTTCCAAGATCTCAATGTCCTCGCCACACGCATGAACAGACTACTGCTTCATCTAGTAAGTCTCCAAACACCTGGACCTTGGTCTTGAGCCAGGAGACCTCAAGTCCTAAAGGCTTTGCCTCCTCGTGCAGCGCCTCGAGAGCCATCACCAGGACCTCCAGCGACTCAGCAAAGATTACTGCATCATCGGCAAAAACAAGATCAGTGATCTTGGTGTTGCCGACGGATGCTCCACAATCACTTTGATCTACAACCTTGTCCAATACCCAGTCCATACAAGCGTTGAAAAGTGATGGGACAAGGACGCACCCTTGCCTCACTCCTGTATTCACAGGAAAGAAGCTGGATACACCTGCCCCACACTTCACAGCACTTTCAGTCCCAGAATACAGACCAGACCAGTTGTTCCTCCCTATTGAAAGGTATTATTTGCCCGAACGCGAAAGTATCAGGAAACACCACTTCTCTCATTTTCGCCAGGTTTTCATAACTTAAAAACCTCCGTGTACACGACTTTCCCCATGATGCTCTTATTGTTTTTAAGCATGACACAAACCAGCCGCATGAATACCGGAACCCAAACGGCCTTTGGCAGAGGGTTACCGTAGACGAAACAAAGGCGAAACATAACCGTAATCCATCCGCCTCTGGCGTTAATGAAGTATATAGAATGGGGAGCTGCCTCTGTTTTTATTGGTTTTGTGGATGTGTGATTACATTCAGAATTATTGTCATACACATTAATCATGCCTCTTATGTAAACCATACACATGTTCATTTTACGTAGCAACACTGTACCTGACCACGGCAACAGTGTGCGTCCTGCGAGACGCGGTAACCTCAGTCAGACAGTCACCAACCCGCTCTTGGGCCGCTAAGACTGACTCCCCGTCAGTGGCCCTTATCTCTCTGTACTCTATAAATAAACCTACAGAATTTCTGCTCTCTTCTCTACGGACCCCTACTTACCCACTCATATTCATCATCTGCAAAGAGCACCACGATGGCGCAGTTACCTTCTATTGTTGAAAAAAACAGAGAAAAGCCGGGTGGTGACTTCACCGGTTAACCGCCATCCCCCACAGCACCACGCCGCCCGCTGCACCACGAGGCAACTTCACCACGACACTCGCTCTTCTCCCTGGATTAATTCGTCTTCAGTGACTCGTGTGCCCGTGGATATACATACATACAGCGCGTGGATTGTGTATCGCGGTAGTGTAAAAGTACAGTGCTTTATGAGGTGTGTACAGTTTGGGCGTTCTTTGTAGCTGGGTCTCGTGTGTACGTGCAGTTTCCTTGCTTCCTCGTGACCTTGAACAGCACAGAGGGCAGCCCGGCAAACCTCCCCGCTCTCCACGCCACACACACGCACACAACCCACATTTTTCCGGTGTCGAAAGCCTCCACGCACGGTGGAGCTTCCTCGTAGTGTCTTGTGTCTCTTCAAATGTCATTCCCCACGGCGTCACTCTCGATGAGTTCGATGAGTGGGTCTGATTATGACGAAGAGGAGGAAATCGCTTCCCCCCCCTGAGAGCCCTTCGACCCTTCCTCGCCATCAGAGCAGTCGTCCCCAACCCAGCCGAGCGGTGATCCTCCCGGCGATGCCATCTCCAGCCTTCTCCGTTATCTGGAAGGTTTATGGAACTGTCGCCGATAGGAACTGTCGCCGAAGCATCAAACGAGAACTGTCGCCGACAGTGGAACGCTCGCCGACGCGGAAATTCTCGGCGACAGTTATTGCTGGTATTTAATCCCTGAATGCAGAAACATGATTAAAAGCTTATTAAATGATATATTGGGTACTGAAATAATTATATCAAGATCAAGAACTAGAACTGTCGCCGACAATTGGAACTCCCGCCGACGTGAAAAATTGGAACAGTCGCCGATATCGGCGACAGTTCCAGGTACCGTACAAATCAGCCAAGTGATGCGCCTCGAAGCGGTAGAGGTCACAAGAAGAAAATCACGCCAAGGTGGTGTGTGGAGGAATTTATGGCGGGAATTAATATATCTTTCTATACCGCCCCATCCTCTGCTCCCAAATATATTGAATATGTGATTGTCGGCTATAAGGGTTGGGTTAGATGAGATGTGGGGTATTATTTAGTAAGTTGATATCAAAAGGAATAACTTGGCACTACTTCAAAGTGTGTGGAGCGGCGGTGATGAGGCCCGGGTTAACGGGTAGGGGCGTGACCTACCGCCCGGTGCCCACAACCACTTGAGTCAAGAACATAAGGAAACTACAAGAGGCCGGTAGTCTTACGTACACGTGGTAGTTCCTTCAACACATGTACATTATCTACATCCACCTTTCATCCCAAGCATTATTTTCGTGGACAACAATTTTTTTTTTTTCCGCTTTTCTGGCCTCTAAGTCTGTCATTAATGTTACAGATGCCAGTGACAACCAGAATTTGTAATGAATGGTGGTCAACTAAGGGTTGCCAGACTATCTAACACAGTATTTCCCAACCAGGATTCTAAGGGGGAAATTTATCCGAGGGACATCTAAATTACTAGCATTTAGTCGACAGAAAAAAATCTCTTAGAGTTCAGCAGAGTTCAGCTATTGACTTCTTTTTTCTTTAAGTGTATATATATAGAGAGGATAGTGTCTATATACTTGTTATTAAGCAAGTAAATGTTGTGTTTTGGCTACTTTTTTTCTTCACCGCATGAAGGTGGGAAATCCGGATGGTTGAACAGGGGGAAGGAGGAAACAACAGAACAAAGGTTAGGAACCACTGATCTAACAAAAATAAAAGACAGAATTCCCATGGAAATAGGACAAATTAATGAAAAAAGGACAGTCAAATCTCACCACTCATTACTCACACATCCATACCTCACCACTCATTACTCACACATCCATACCTCACCACTCATTACTCCCACACCCATACCTCACCACTCATTACTCACACATCCATACCTCACCACTCATTACTCACACACCCATACCTCACCACTAGGGTACACCGTAGGTCCAATGAAAAGTGAAATATAGATTATTTCGAATTTGGCAGGGTGTTTTCTTATATAAAATTGAATTGTAAGGGTGGTTTGTCCTCTTTAACTTTTGGGTTTGAGCACTTCTTGCTATGCAAAAATGGACTTTTATATTTATATGCAAAACATAGCTTAAAGTGCGATTTTGCACAGTAAGAATTGCTCAATGCAAAAAAGAATGAGATAAAATCGTCTTAGAATTCCATTTTACATAGGAAATTGGCATGCCAAGGTTGAGAAAAAGAATTTTTGTTATACGGCTTACCCTAACCAGGGTACCAAAATAGTTGGATTGGGTTACGATGGGAGGAAGGACAAGACCAGGGCGATGGTGCCCGACAGCTATGGGAAACTGCACCCAAGGTTGATCAGGGAGGAGCATGTGTCAGTGACAGAGGAGCCATCTGGAAGGTACCTTTGGCACTTTGTACCAGAGGACCCGGTGCCACCTGAGAAGTCTGCGTTCAAGGTGGCTCAGGCTCTCTATGATCTGCTGGTGACATACGACTCCACCGACTCACTGATCGTACTGCAAGGTGACTCAACTAGGGCCAACACGGGGTAGAAGGGTGGTACTCACGCCCATTTGGAGAAGATGCTGGGACGCAAGCTCTTCTGGAGTATATGCGTGTTGCACACAAACGAGTTGCCCCTGCGCCACCTTATCACCAGCATCGACGGGCCTACCTCATCTTCACGAGTCCAGTGTGCAGTCTGCTGTCCAGCGTGAATGAGATGCAGTACAACGCAAAGTTCAGAGGAGTGCCAGGCGGTGAAGATCTCACGGAGATACCGGAGTATATCCTGGTCAACATGTCCACTGACCAGCAGGTCTCCTACCAGCTGGTCCAGGCTGTGAAGCGGGGCGTTCTCCCGTCCGAGCTGCAGGAGATCAAGTGTGGCAAGGTGTCCCACTCCAGATGGCTCACCACAGCCCAGTCGCTCGTGTACATGTGGACAAGAAAGCATGGACTGACTGGCAAAGAACTGAACACCCTGGACATCCTAGTCAAGTACTGCCTGCAGGTGTACTTCAAACTCTACTACGACATCAAGGTTCACCACAGACTAGAGGACGGCCCCAAGCACATCCTCACGCAGCTCAGAGTGATGAGGTCGCAGCCCAAGAAGGTCCAAACAGCTGTGACCTTCTACGTGCGGACAGGAGCATGGTTCGCACACTCAGAATGTGTCCTCCTCTCGCTGATGGCGAGTCAGAGTGAGGACGACCGCAGGTTCGCCGTGACCCAGATTTTGAAGCTGAGGGCTGGCGAGGAGTATGGGGACACCAGTGTAAGACCTCGCATCACACCCAAGCTGAACTTGTCAGCCACCAGCTTGCAGACACTGATCAGCTGGCAGCCTGGCCAGGTGCACGAACCGGCATTCACCTGTTCACTGTCCGGGGATCAGATCCAGGAGATCCTGGTCAAGTCGTACTAGGTTCCGGAGTTCTCTATTCACACTCAGAGCACCGAAAGAGTCTTGAAGCAGGTGACAGAGGCTGCGGCAGCAGTGGTGGGGCAGCAGGCCAGAGACGGGTTCATCCGGGCTCGGGCCCACCATCGGGAGACTATGCCCTGCTTCAGGTCTAAGAAGGACATGATGGACACGTTCTAGGCCAACGTAGAGGCTGTGACACTGTGATGTAGTGCCTGATGAACCAACTGATCAGAAAGAGAGCTTACCACGCTAGTCATTTGGAACTCATATTGGTGCATGATGCAATACACAGGACCAACTGGACACTGTGTACTCATTTAAGCATTATTCGATAAGGGTTGCAATATAAAAGTGCGATTTTGCATAGTAAGAATTGCTCAAATGCAAAAATGGAAAGAGATAAAATCGTCTTAGAATTCCATTTTACATAGGAAATTGGCATGCCAAAGTTGAGAAAAAGAATTGTTGTTATACGGCGTAACCTAATATATATATATATATATATATATATATATATATATATATATATATATATATATATATAAAATATATATATATATATATATACTAGCCGCAAAGTCCGCCCTCCGGGCGGACTTTTTGGCTAGCTCCTGCGGAGGGCTATTGGTGGGCCTTCGACCCACCAAACACAGACTCTCCAGATAGCCCCTTCTAACTTTCCTGAAATCATGGATGTAGAAATGTATGTATTAACGCCAACCCATTCACATCACCCCCAACCCATTCACTCACCCATTACCCTTCACCCCCCCCATTCACTAATCCATTACCCATCACCCCCCACCCATTCACTCACCCATTACCCATCACCACACACCCATTCACTCACCCATTACCCATCACCCATCACCCCCCACCCATTCACTTACCCATCACCCCACACCCATTACCCATCACCCCACCCATTCACTCACCCATTACCCATCACCCTACATCAAGGTTTCCTCAATTCTCGCAACCCACTTTTTTTTTTCACAATTCTCGCTAATAGGCTGCTTGAAAAAGAAAAAAAAAGTGATCGGATCATCTCATAAGTGGACTTAAAACCTTCCCCTGGTCGACCCGGTTCCAAAAATGTGGCCACATGAGGGGATACCGCCACAGGGGGCGGCACCTATCGCGGACAGACAGACAGACAGACAGACAGACACACACACCACACGTTCGCTTATATTATTATATATATAATATATATATATATATATATATATTATATAATATATATATAATATATATATATATATAATATATATATATATATATATAATATATATATATATATATATATATATATATATATATATATATATATATATATATATATATATATATATATATATATATATATATATATATATATAGTTAATGATTTGTAAGTCTCGGGTATAGGAGGTAACTATGAAATGTATGTAGTATATAGAGATAAATGGGTAGAAGTTACTATGTGTTGTATGTACCTGTTAAAGTATGTGTATATTAATCACAATGGAAAATGATTAGTTATTTTGTCAATTATTGATTCTGTTTATGAAAGTCAAATGTTTTTGGGTACGAAAAATAGTTCGAAATTACGGTACGGAAATTAATCGTACTAGTACGGTATGATGCAAATATTCAGGTACAGAACGGAATTACGGTACTGTATTTATCTGAGGTACGAATTACGAAAAATATTACCGTACCGTACCGTACTACATGCCCTGCACACAGCCCCCTATCCTCGTTATACTATCCTTGGTTACCACTCACCACCCGCTCTTGGGCCGCCTAAGACTGACTCCCCGTCAGTGGCCCTTATCTCTCTGTACTCTAGAATAAAGCAACCTACAGAAGTTCTGCTCTCTTCTCTACGGACCCCTACTTACCCACTCCTATTCATCACCTGCAAAGAGCACCACGAGGTTTGGTGATTGATTTTAACAATAGTGTTAAATCAAATGGCAACGAGAAAAATAATAAAAATGGCGATGAAAATGTACCTGAGTGTAGGGTTGCCATATCTGAACAGCCAAAATTCCAGACACTTCCACTGACACACATGACAACCCCCAACACACTTTGGGCCTTTGACTTTATGTAATCTTCAATAGTATATATATATATATATATATATATATTAATATATATATATTATATATATATATAATATAAATATAATATATATATATATATATAATATAATATACTACTAGCACTAGACTATCTCTGTACTGAATATACATTTTCGTTTGGAAATTTTGTCTGGGGCAAGTAGCAGCTGTGGCGACAAGGCCTCAAACAACTAAACAATTTAAACATCGCAACAGGTGCTTCAAAAAGACTGGCGCGACGTGAGGCGACGGCTTGTCTTGTCTTGATAGATTTGTCACCTGTAAACACAGGTGACATGGGCCCTTACGCCTGATGGCGGCCCATAGGTGAAAATCGAGGGACAGTGGGAGGGGGCGCAGCACTTATCGGCTGCGCGGCGGGGAAAGAGGTGGGAGCGGCAGGGAGCCACGACTTATAACAGGACTTGTACCCGTAAGAAGAGTTGCGACTTAATCCAGGACACGTAATTCCAATGATCTGAAACTCGAGAAATGCCAGTGGTCGCTGGCAGTTTTAACTCAAAGGTTGGTCTACCGTGTTTTGGCTCCGCGACTAATATTTTTCATAAATTAATTTCGCGATAATCATTGATGCATCGCATCTGAATACCAAAAAATATAGTTCTTCTGTTGTTCTACTAATTATATGGATGACATGCATTACGATGGAACGTTCTATAATAGCAATTTAATGCAAATTACTCGCCTCGTGTAGCAAAGCTTAATATATTTTTTACATGTATATTGTGGCATGTAAAATTTGGGCGATGTTTACACTGTTTTCTAAGACAGTACTGCTGCGTCTGGCAAACGCTTGTCAAAATACAATAAGCAATGCTTTGGAAAAACGAAGAATAAAGAATGCCGAGATCGGCTTGTTGCTGCGACAATGTAGGTTATAATTATGGAGGCGACGTGCCGCGGCGGGGAGTGGTGGGCGGGGAGATTGTGGCGGGGAGATTGAATCAAAACATTGCCACTTCACGCGTCGACTCATTGCTCTTCCAGGCTTTCTATCTGATTGATACACAATAATAACAGGAAAATATGACTGCCTAGGTATAGATAACTTCTAAACATTCGTTATTGACTATATAATATCATAGAGTAGCATTTACCTCGCCTCCTCAACTATAACCTACTTGGTTATTTGGTTATATACAATGTTTTACAGAAGCAGGCTTCTATACAATATACATATAGAAGAAAATCGTTCTTAATATTATACTTGTGTGTTTTAAGTGCAGTGGAATAAGCCCATATTTTTCTTTCAAGTTGACCAACTTTTCACCAAATTGTGAGTTAAAACTGCCAGCGACCACTGGCATTTCGGAGTTGCAGTTCTCTCTAATTGATGCTCCTGTTGCCAAAGCTGCCACCCGGCGAACCTCCCCCCCCCCCCCCCCCTCTCTCTCTCTCTCTCTCTCTCTCTCTCTCTCTCTCTCTCTCTCTCTCTCTCTCTCTCTCTCTCTCTCTCTCTCTCTCTCTCGTCAATAGTTAAAAATTGAATATTTCTTGAAAAATTTGTAATATATAATAATATGGTAATTCCGAAAATTCCGGACATTTCGAGAATTTTCACAATTCCCCCCCCAGACGCCAATTTACCTAAAACACCCAAATTTCAGACAAGTCCGGAAAAACCCGGACGTATGGCAACCCTACCTGAATACCCAAGTGTTCCCGGCAAATAGGGGATACACGGTGGTCCCGATGTGGAATGGGTTATAGCCGCCTCCCGTGGAGTGGTAGGTTTCCATAAATATTCTCGCTCCGTAATAATTGTGTATATACGAAAAACCACCTGCGAGTATTCTCTTGATGGCGACATCTGATTCCACTTCCTGAAAATTTAGATTACTATTTTACGACATGGGATGTGTTTATTCTAGTTATCTATTATTTATAAGTGTACACATACACACAGGGGCGGGCGTATTTAGGATCTTGAAACATTGGGGGCTTAGCCCAGCTCATAATGCTTTGTTCAATACTGAAATCTGACCAACCTCGGTCTGAGCTACGTCCACACTAGGCATTACGATGCGCATTATAATGCGCATTATGTGCTGCGGGAAGTGATGCAGAACGGATGTGTGTCCACACTACACCTTGGCGTGATGCGCGCATACTTCCCGCAGCACACATGATGCGGAAGTTTACTGAATCATACATTGGCTGACTTGTACCAGAGAGAGCCAGACGGCTACTGATGCGCGCATTACGTTGCAGAAATGCCCCGCGCTAGATTTGCCCCCAGCATCACTCAACACGAAAATTGAGTTCCAGCATTATAATGCGTATTATAATGCGCATCGTAATGCCTAGTGTGGACGGCTTAATTATAACTACTTTTTTTTTGACATCACAAAGGACTGGCCAAGGACACACAAAAATGCACATCGAAAAAATGCACTTCTGTTAACTCTGTCTTGTCCATCTGATATAATCTTCACCTCTCCAAAAGGTCTTTCGGTGACTCCTCTGTCATGTACTCCTCATCTCCTCTGTTCTCTCCACCTCTCTCATGTCCTGCTCATAAAAAGGATGCCATCAGCATACGCTAAGTAACATCTAACGGGCTAAATATATTGTTTTTTACTATAATTTTATGTTGGCCCCAGTCAGAGCTTATCTCATTTTGTGTGAGAAAGAAAAAAAAAATTAGATAAATAAAAACAGGTATTTGAGATCCGGGGCTATTCATAAAACATTCGGGGCTATAGCCCCCAATTTCCAGACCTAACTACGCCCCTGCATGATACACGCATACTATATATAATATATATATATATAATATATATATATATATATTATATATATATATATATATATATATATTTATTGGTCAGGATGTAAATATGAAATTAAGCAGATTCTGACAAAGCCCAATTTTTTCAAACTTAACTAAGACTGCATTGATGTTTTTGCTTGCCTGCATATATGCCTTGGTCGTTTGGTAATGTGGATTTGGATTCATGGTCAGGAAGCTGTGGAATGCCCAGTAAAAACTTCTGTTGCCCATTCATATCCTTTGCTTTTTTGTTTTTCTACCAGATCTTCAAGACTGTTTATAGCAGCAGATTTATCTTGTACGACAAGATGAGAAACAAGTGAGCCGGTGTAGGATGTTCTTAATATTAGACAGGTAATGAGCCACAACCCCACCATAATCTGGCAAAGAAAATCAATTGTACTTGTAATATATATATAATGTAACGAAACATATTTAAAGTACGTCTTATTGCAAATATGAAAAAGTGTACAATTCGGTACACCTACGGTTTTTTGGTGTTGAAATTCCCATGGCTCAAAATATCTTTTGCATTTAGTCATAATAATACGTAAACTGTATTAATGTTTTTTCATAAAATGTTTATCTTATATTTTCCAAAATGTTACAAAATTAGCTTTCTTGTGTTTGTATATTATTAATACGGACACAATTATATATATATATATATATATATTATATATATATATATATATATATATATATATATATATATATATATATATATATATATATATATATATGGTTACCATGTTTCCTCCTGCAAATATCTTTAATTTGCACGCTTCCCTTCCTTTGTTTTCTCCCACGGGAGATAACCAAAGAGTGAAATTTCGTTGTGGATGGCAGTATTGCATATATTTACATCCAGGTTTTTTTTTGGAGGTGTCAGGCTATTAAATTTAAATGCATACTCTAAGTAATCGTCCAGACCCATTTTTTCTTTGCATAATTATGTTGAATGTTCATTCAATATACCCAATCCCCCCAAAATAATTGATTTCCACGCCTTATTTTCGTAAAACCATTACTTTTGTAAAAAGCGCGGGAAAAACAACAGCCCGGTTCCAGGAGTGGCGGGAAACATGAGGCGAATTTTGGTGAGGAAGCCGCAAGAAGCCGGCTTCTTGCAGCTTGCGTTTTCTGTTAACTCGAGGCACTTTTAAGAAGCCGGCTTGCCCAGCTGGCGCAAGCCGTAAGAAACCTGAGGAAGCGAGGTCCTGGGCTCGCTTCTCACAGCTTCTTACGTGACGTCAGAGATAAACAACAAATGGCGGTGTTGAGCGAAATCTTATCAGTACGAAATCCCGTAGACCCCTCCATTCATCTATCTTATTTCACAAATTTTACAGCTTAACTGCTGCCCCGATACACGTTACAGGCAACATCGAGTCACTAGCTTCCCATGAGAACACTTATAAGTAATAATAGTTGATAAAATAATACATGATAAAAACCATACTCCTGTTCCCACAACCTGACTGTTTTTGACGTGGATATTTTAAGCTTTTGAGTAACTATTATTACTTGTAAGTGTTCTCATGGGAAGCTAGTGACTCGATGTTGCCTGTGACATGTATCAAGACAGCAGTTAACCTGTAAAACCAGTGAAATAAGAGCGATGAATGGAGGGATTTACATGATTTCGCGCTTTAACAATATTTCGCACAACAGCGGGCCAGGCGGGGCTTGTAACAGAATGACTATAGTCGTAGAAATAATGTAATTACAGATAACAGGACACACGTAAACACATAGATGTACATTCAGAAGCATGGACTTACCTTAAGACCACGAACAAGAATATACAAGGTTAAAGACATGACAGGACAACTTTAAAACTGGTGAAAGAATTATCATGTCTTATCAGCCTAGCTGACGATAGTCCTTAGCTGTGACATAGTAGTTTTTGCAGAATTTCGCTGACAATAGGGCACAAATTAGCATAAGTTGTACATTTAGTAGCACGGGCTTAACTTTCGAACCACAATAATAGAGCTAAAATGGTATGACATGACGAGAGGAGAACATCAAGTCTGGTGAAATAACTTAAGCGAGTCTTTTAACCATAACGCCAGACGTTGTTTTTCTAATTTTACTAATTATGCTATCAAAAGCAGACCAGAAACGTTTTCGCTGATGCATTATGCTCCAATTTCGGTTCTTAGAGATCTCTCACACTTCTTGAGAACGTGAAAATGTTGTAAATCGCCGACGGGGACAAGAAATCTGGTATACGAGAGTAGTACCATAAACCTTTAAGCTTCACCATCATCCACTTAGAATGGCCACCACAAAACATTGCAAGATATCTAAGTATGCATGACATTACTGTTGATGGACATGAAATACATTAATTGGTAGATAGAGCAGCTGATAGGTATTGTGGAAATGACTAGCATTGCGTTTAATTCAGTATGTTTATGAGAGAAGATGTGGTTGAATATGAGTTGAAGATGACAATTCGTCATTGTGTGGTTGTTTTGTTTACAATTATCAGCTGTGAGCGCCGAGCAGGCGAACTTAGACCAGAAGCTGGCAACTGTCAGCTGTTCTGGGGGCACATTCAGAGACGCTAACGTCCATGCTTAACAACTTAACAATTGTCATCAGCTGTTTTGGTATTCGCAGAGGCGATTGATGACGTCAGAGTTGACGTTAACACACTAAAACACGGCAACTACCTGTATGGTGGTGTTAAGGAAGCTACGTACATAAAAATCCTCATAAATTGAGTATATATGATGTTTTCTTACTCAAGAACTGAACAGGGCAAGTATATAAACGAAATTAGGCCATATAACAAACCCAGGCGCTTGTGGTGATTTTGTTTTCTGGTGATGGGCCAAGAGTGGTGAGCGGCGGCATCTCGCCGGGTAAGGACTAGCGAGCCAGACCTAAGATAGATAAGATTTTCATCCTATCTAAACACTTTGCAAGTACCAACTACAAGTATTGACTATACAAGCGCCACCACGTCGCACGAACTGCAGAACTCGAACCGATGCCAGACACTACCATGCACGGCTCCGCAGACTGAAGTATGTTCTTGCACTTTTCCTTTTAAAACCCAAGCCCTTGTCCACCCAGAAAGTGAATGGGTACCGGGTTTAGCCGGGAGTTTGTGACCCCTCCAGGGGGGGGGGCTTGGGCCAAAACTAAAGGAGGCGAGCTTTTTTGATCAAGCGAAAAATCACAAGAAGAAAAAGAAGACCGCCCTAGTACTCGAGGGAATAATACTAGAATACAAGGAAGTACAAGCCACCGGCGTGTTACCAGCATGTACGACTCGGTATGTGAGGTGAAAAAAAGTGTTTGAAGCGACGAGGGTGTATGCGGTAATTTGTAGAACTTAGTTGGCCCTGAGTTAAAATGGTATTAAATTTTTACACATTATTTTTTAATCCGTTAAGGACACCTGAATATTACAACCAATTATGAAAGTGACCAGCCAGAATCTCGGTTAAAAACGCTTGAGGGGTGCGCCCTTGGTACGTGGAGATCCAGTTTTTCTATTCCCCTTCCCCCGTTGTCTGCTTCTATCTCCTCTGGAAAGCGTAAACAGAACATTAGAACATAAGAAAATAAGGAAGCTACAAGAGGCTGTGAGACCTACACGAGGTAGGTTTTCCCGTTACTTAACTCTACCTATATCTACCTCTCTTCCCCATCCATGAATTTATCTAGACTCCTTTTGAAGTCCCAAAAGACTCCGCTTGACCACCTGACGAGTTTAGTGACGACTGAGTCCATTCCAATCATTCACCACCCCATTTGTGAACCAATTTCTCCCAATTTCATTTTTTAAAACTACGCTTTTCCAGCTTGAATCCGTTACTTTCTTGTTCTAAAACCCTGCGTACTAGCCGTAAGAACTTTTCCTACATCGCCTTTATTATATCCCTTTAACCACTTAAAGACTTCTATCAGATCGTCCCTTACTCTTCGGGCCCCTCGAGTGAGTGTAAATTTAATAGCTTCAATCTCTTCTCATAACTAAAGTTACGCCATCCCCTGAATAATTTTGGTCATCCTTCTCTGGACTGATTATAACAAGGCTATATCCATCCTGTAATACGGAGACCAAAAATGAACCGCATAGTCCCAGGTGAGGTCTGGGCTAGTGTCAAAAAAAAGCTTTAGAAAAACCTCAGCACTTCTACTTTTAACACTCCTGGTAAATTTAATTTCCCAACACCCGGTTAGCTTCGATTTTTAGCCTCAATACATTGATTCCTAGGACGGAGGTCTGAGCTTACCCGGAACGGGTGATGAGCTCTATGAAAAGGGAGGCTATTTTGCTGCACCATAAAGGATGCAAGTATATGCCATATCGCAAAAAAAA
>JACEEZ010003048.1:37500-92500 GCA_016584305.1 Chionoecetes opilio
ACGAGTAACTAGGATATCTAAAAATGGTAGTGATGATTGCTTTTCAATTTCATATGTGAACTTAATGTTTGGGTGCTGAGAATTAAGGTAGTTTAGAAATAAGGGAATGTGCTCGGTATTTTTAAAGAGTAAAAAAGTGTCGTCTACATATCGTTTATAATAAAAAGGTTTAAAATGCTTAGGACAGTTATACAGCCACATGTCCTCATGGTGACATAAAAAGGCATTAGCAAATGAAGGACCCAGGCACGATCCCATGGAAACACCATCAGTTTGGACATAAAGTTTTTTGTTAAATATAAATGGAGAGTCTTTTATAGCTAAAGTTAATAAATCAGAGAATTGTTTTTTTGTGTAATTAAGAAAAATGGTAGCTTTATGAAATAAATTATCAGTGATTATTTCAATAGTCTCATCTAATGGGATATTTGTAAATAGTGACTGGATGTCAAAACTCGCCATTACCGCGTTGTTTACGTTAATTGTTTTTAATTCATGTGCAAATTCAAAAGAGTTCTTAATTGTGTGTTCATTACTAGTTAGTGGGTCAATTATCGGGACGAAGTATTTAGCTAGGTTATAGTTAAAGGTGCCTATAGTACTAAGAATAGGACGTAAGGGGTTACCTATTTTATGTGTTTTTGGTAATCCATAAAGGACACCAGGAGAAGAGCCACTAGGAAATATATAATGGAAAACATCTTTAGTAATGACTTTTAATTTAAGTAATGTTCTAAGGTGACGGATAAGTCTATCCTCCATTTTAGTGATGCAAGAAAATGTGTTGTCAGCGAGGACTTTAAATTTTGTTTTATCACCAAGGATGGATTCAGTTTTGTTAATGTACTCAGTTTTATCTAAAATTACTGTACCGCGTCCTTTATCGGGTCTAGTGATTAGGATAGTATCATCAGATTTAAGGGTATTAAGGGCATCAAATTGAATTTGTGGTAGTTTTGGGAATGAATGTTTGAATTCATTGAATTCGCGATATGATGAATGGGCAATAGTAGAGATGCCTTGAATTAAGTTATCCCACTCCGTAATAAGTGTTTTTTTAGCTTTATATTTAAGTGTATTAACAAGCTTCTCAAATGTAAAGTAGTGATTGACATAGTTAATATTAAATTTTGGTAAGGCAAAAGGTAATCCGAGTGAGAGTAAATCTTTTTCAGCAGGAGTTAACGAACGGTTAGAAAGATTAATTACGACTTTATCCTTATTAACAGAGTGTTCCAGAGGAATGCCTAGAGAGCACAGTTTTTTCCTATGACAAGCTTTGGCTGTTTCGAAATTAGAGTCATTACTACGTACTAATCTATTAAAAAGACAATTAAAATCAAGCCATGACAAGGAGTTTTTCAGATCAGATTTAGTTTGATTAAAGTCCTCTATGTGATTTTTAAGTAGCCTGTTTTTCTCTTTTAATTCTAAGTTTAGTAATTTGAATTGAAATGACTTATATGTAGATGTATTGTTTAGCATGGGTTTATATAATTTAAATTGGAGGAAGTTAGGGATTATTCCATAAGTTTTACAGGTTTGCAAAAATTCTATATCTAGTCTAGTCTTTTTTACTTTGTAATCAGTCTTCTCTAGTTTACGGTATTGGGATAGAGAAGCATTACTATACCTACGTTTTAGGATATCAATAAAGGGGACATTTTTGGGGAATCTAATTTTGAGGATAAATAATAATACCCAGGATATCACTGCTAACCTAGGCATGGTAAGAGTGTAGCTTACGTGACGATCTGTGTATACCTGCCCTCCCTGGGCTGCTGGGAAAATTCTTAGTTGATTTTCTTAGTTGGTAATACATGTGACGATCTGTGTATACCTGCCCTCCAGATAAGTTCATGGATGGGGAAGAAAGGTGGGTGTAGGTAGCGTTAAGTAACATGAACTTCCACGTGTAAGTCTCACGACCTCTTGTAGCTTCCTTTTGTTCTTATATAAGTTGTGTGTGTGTGTGTGTGTGTTGTGTGTGTGTATGTGTGTGTGTGTGTGTGTGTGTGTGTGTGTGTGTGTGTGTGTGTGTGTGTGTGTGTGTGTGTGAATGTTTTTTTCATATAACCACATAGCCTACTACTTTCATTCATTCACCTGGCCTGCCATGTTGACAGGAGGATCATAAGGTTGGTCCTCCAGCAGCAGACCCCACCCATAGAAGATGGATGATGTGAGGCTCAGGCGGTGCGTCTCCGAGAAGTTATGTTTAATCCTCAACAAGACCCACAACATCACGCTCCATATAAGGGGCACACCACCACAACCATCCACACCGTTCCTGATGAAAGGGGAACTGAAGTAAGTACACACACATATACACACACACAGTCTACGTAGTACAGTGGTAAAGTTCTCGGACGCACGCTAATTCGAGCCCCACTCACGGTTTGAAAGCCTTTCCCTGGAAAACCGGGTAGATATTGTCTCCCTTGAGCATTGGGGTGGGGTGTGTGTGGTTTTTGAGGTCGCAGCTTTATCTGAAGATCGGTCTCTATGAGTTCTAAGCTCTTTTCGGTAGGGAAACAACTGAACATCGCGTGGCCAGCACGTGATCGGAACGCGGGTAAATTTCACACACACACACATACATATTTCGATCATAACTACCAACACACCCAAAATATATTAAATAAGTTTCATAATTACTTTTGTTTTTACATCTTAGTTAAAGTAATCGTCCAGACCATTTCATAATTCATGATTTAATGCACTTAGAATATAGCCATTATCGAGTATATCAACAATATGTTGTCACTTTTTGCATCCAGTCACCCGTTTTTAAATATTTCGCACCTATTTTTAAATAATCCGCAATCAAAATCTGTAAACTCCTCGAGCTTTCAAAACGCTCCTGACAACTGGCAGACGACGCACCACGGCTCGGTGACGTCACCTGAGGTGGCCTCCCAATCCCGCGGTAATACAAATACACGTACAATTATAAATATATATAGTACTCGAAGAATTTTGGGTTTCTGATATTTTTTTCTTGCAATATGGCATATACTTGCATCCTTTATGGGTGCAGCAAGAAAGCTGTGCCTTTCCAAAGAGTTTATCACCCGTTTCCAACCTATACAGCCACGATATATGTGTGGAGAAAGTGTGTGCGCCAGGGGAGAAGCAGGCTGTGTGATGGAGATTGTCGCCCTCCAGTGACGGCATCAGCAAGTTTCGCGCCACAGCTGGAACGGGGCCGATGTATTTCCCACGCTTTTTACACGTCATGTTTTTAGGGAAAGAAGGCGTGGAAATAAATGATTTTTTGTGGATTAGGTATTTTGAATGAACATTCAACATAATTATGCAAAGAAAAAATGGGTCTGGACGATTACTTTTAAGAGTTTGAATTTCTAACGAAAAAAATAATAGGTAACGGAGAATGGGAGGGAAGACTGGTAAAAATATCCAGAATCAGTAACAATCCTAAAGTGGTTAGGTATCAATATTCAAACCCCAAATAAAAAGAATAGCGATCATGTAGCATCTTTCTCTGCCAAAAATTGGCGTCGGGGGAAGTAGCTTAACCTAGCATATTTAGTGTAGTCTTACCTTCAAATGGTCTTATCAATGATAAATATTCAGGTAGAGGTCTTGGTTTTAGAGACAAGATGGCCATTTCTTCTCCAATGTACACTCTACAAAAGTCCACCACGGCCGCTCTTTGAGGACTCAATGTGATGTCCATAGAAAAATCCGCTTTTTCATGTTGGAGAGTTCCGACGGTGCCTGTCCAGTTGCCGCCACTGGTTTCTAGGCCCCACAAACCGTCCTCTGGCTCTCGCACTTCATAGCTGATGGAGTATGCTTCAGCAAATGTACTATAATGAATGTTATTGGTGATGCTCTTACAGGTGATTTCGCTATTGTGCTTGTGAGGGTCCGAAGGAGAGAAGGATAAATAAGGGAATAGAAGAAGAGAATAAGGGAAGAGAGAGAATCTCTGATAACGGTAGTGGTAGAGAGAGAGGCGGCAATGTTTTTGCTGACACAACCTATCCTTATCAAACCATCAAGGAGAGAGCAAAGGCCACCTCCAGAGTCGCTGACGTTAGGTGAGTGTATGTATGAGCGTCCCCTAGAAGAGGAATAGGGAGGAGGAAGGAGAGAGAAAGTGAGGAATGGGAAGAGAGAAGAGGAGAAGAAGGAACGAGAGATGGGAAGAAGGGGAAGGGCCTGGCTTATATTGCTGACCCAACAGAGTTGCCGCCAGCAACCAATGGATCACCCCACACCATCACCTCACACCTCACTGATTAACTGTCACACTGATATAACCTTTGACCTGTACCCACCAACACACGCCTCGCTGCCTCCCTGAACAGAGGAGAGAAAAACAGAATCTTTCTAGCTTTGAGTGTGGGCAGTCCTGCGTCGCGGTGCTCGGTGATCTCTTACGTGACTACGAGACTAGTGTATTGTCTAAGTGCAGCGAGCAAGTATACGTGTAACGTGTATTCCTTCAAGGTCTCGATTCCTTCGGGCGGCACACGCGCTCGGGTAGGTAGCTGAGACCCACTCTGCCGCGCCAACACACGCCACGCCCTTACCCGACGCCCCAACGTCAGCCGCTTTGTCCCCCGGGGCGGGTGCAACTCAACTCTCCGGTGCCCCGACGTCCTGCAAGAGCACCTGCCCCTGTGGCTTTGCCCCTGTGGTTCCGCCTGGGCCCCTCTGAGATCCCGGGGCCGCAGCGGGGCTATGAGGATCGCCCCGCATTGCCCCACGGGGCGGGCAAGTGCAACTATACGGTGTCACGACGTCCCTGCAACACGACCCGCCCCTGTGGCTCTCTCCAGGGCCCCCCAGGGATCCCCGGGGCCGCGACGGGGCGACGGAGGATCGCCCCGCATTGCCCCACGGGGCGGGGGTGTAACTATACGATGCCACGACGTCCTACAACACAACCCGTCCCTGTGGCCTCTCTCCTGGGCCCCCCAGGGATCCCCGGGGCCGCGGCGGGGCGTCGGAGAATCGCCCCGCATTGCCCCACGAGGCGGGGGTGCAACTGTACGGTGTCACGACGTCCCTGCAACACACCCGCCCCTGTGGCTTTTCTCCTGGGCCCCTGGGATCACGGGGCCGCGGCGGGGCGACGGAGGATCGCCCCGTTTGCCCCACGGGGCGGGGGTGCAACTCTACGGTGTCACGACACCCGCCCCTGCGGCTTCTTCCCTGTGGCTTCTCTTCAGGGACCACGGGGCATTGCGCGAGACATAAGCGGCGGAGCTAGGGGCGGAGGTGAAACTCTACGCTGCTACTACGCCCTGCTAGACACCTGCCCCTGTGGCTTCCCCTGGGTTCCCCCTGGGACCCCAGGGTATGGTGAGACACACGCAGCAGGGTTTGAGGACCCCTTGAGTACCACAGGTCCACCAGGAGGCTACGCAGCAGATGGTGATGTATTAATTATACAGTGCATGACAGGGCGGGCGATTAAGGATGCCCCCGGGGGAACTGTAGCAAGCCAAGGACCTCGGGGGGGACAGGGAGGGTCGCCCCCCCGGCAATGCCGGGGCTTTTACCAGCCTGGGGAGGCAAGCTCCCCGTATCTCCGATGCCCCGTTTAACGTAAGTACATACGTACCTGGAGATATGCCCAACCTGGCACCCTACAGGTAGGGGTGCTGGGGATTGGTTGTCATGCCACGTCAGCGACCGATTGGATAGAACCGTAGCGGGTGAGGGGTCCGCTGAACAGGAGCTTCACCCCCGTTGAGCCCCCTCTCCCCCTTAATCGGGGCTTAACAGTGCTGATCGTGATATTCAAAACAAACAAAATATTGCACGGTAATGTAGTTCCACATTTCATGCATGTGACAAAACCATGCAAGATCACAAGTACAGAGAAACACGAATTTTTAAACCAACTCAAGATTCTTACTATATTTACGAAGTGATTTTTTTAGGTACTACTTTTCGTGTGCAGAATATGAGCAGATGAGTCATTGAATTGATATAATATCATGAAGATAAATTGATCAATGGACATGTTTCCTCAAACTAAAAACACATTTGTATACCAACCATCAAAAGTTAGGCTACATACCACTGTACTCAGTTTTGTACCATGCATGCATCCTTAATTAATTGTATGCAGTTAAAAAAACTAAAATATCACGTGAAAGCAGAACGTGCTGTGATTGGTTGCAAAATCAGATTCTCATCTGTGTTCCCGCTCTGTTGAGCGGGCGTCTTGATTGTGTATTGTCTCCATTATACAAGTCTCAGTCGACCAAACCATGTTATAATGTTTTGTGCCGATGTGCAAAAGCACTAGTAAGGCCACATAAGGAGATTTCATAAAAGTGACGGAAGTCAATACAATAAAAATTAATTCCGGTTCACACTGGCCAAATACCTGCACATATATACTCCGGGAAACCGGTGCTTAACGGCCGTGTGCCGCGATTACGTTCACACACGCAATTCGTTCCGGGGAACAAATAACCCGGTTTGTTGTTCCCGCGTCTCCGCCATCAACAGTGTTTACAGTGTACATTCAACCATGAATCGTCATTTTTCCCTTGATATCACCTACTAAATCAAACTCCACGTCAAAACCTACTCCGATGTAATTTAACCTAACAACCGTTTCTGGCTGTACTAGCTGAAACGGAACATTTTCGGTATTGTATGTATCGCCATTACCATGGGAATGATACTGTCATGATTATTTATCATTATTAATTATCATCGTTATTTGTGATGAAAATAATATCAATGATAATAATAACAATAGTGATAATAATAAAACAAAATAAAAAAGTTAATAATAACAATAACAATAATAATGATAAAAATAATAATGATATTCCCATTACAATAATAATACTAGGGGGGGGGGGGCACTCAGTAGAGCGCATACCTCCGCCCGAATATTTCATCAATTGGTTGCCATGGCAACAGTTGTGATTCGATAAAAAATAAAAAAGAAGTAAAAAAAAAACAAGTGAAAAAAACAAGTAAAAACAACAACAAAGTAACAAAAAAAAAAGAATATGTATATATATATATATATATATATATATATATATATATATATATATATATATATATATATATATATATATATATATATATATATATATATATATATATATATATATATATACGCACTCAGTATGAGCGCATACGTCCGCCCGAATTGTCCATCAATTGGTTGCCATGGCAACAGTTGTCAATAGATTTCATCCAAAATTAAATCTGTTCTTTCTTATACCAAATAGACTTGGTATACCGAGTTTGGTCCAAATCTATTCGTAACCTTTCGAGAAATCCTGTACACTACCAAACAGACAGACAGACAGACAGATCGGGGTGAAAACATAACCCCTCCAACTTCGTTGGCGGAGGTAATAAGTAACTAATAATAACTAAATTCCGTAATAAAAATTAAATGTGTTACAAGGTTTCCCGAGAAAAAGGGAGTGCTTCCCAGTAAAGGTTGGTCTACGACTTAGATATGTTATTACGCGTTTGATTATTAATGATTTGCGCGAATATAATGTACTTTGATGTAAATAACACTAACTTTTAACCTTCAAACTACACCGTAAAACTATAGTAAAATTTGTATTACGTTATACTTACGTAAAGTTAAGATCACGAGCAAGAGCTTGTATCATGCGCGTATCATGCGAGTCAGTCAGACGCACCACAGTGCCAGGAGCATCGCTGACACGCCTATAGTTGATGTATGGGAAATATGTCAATGTGACGATTCTGAATTGATGGCCATTAAAGTTCTCCATATGATCTGAAAAAAATAATTTCGTAAATGTATAATGTATGCATGTATGTATGTGCAATCGCTAACAGTGGTACATTTATGGACGAATGGGCAAAACATGGAAATATGGCAGAATTGTAGAATAATTTTAGAAGTGCTAATCTCTAATGTAGAAAAATTATTTATTGCTAAAAAGGGAAAATGTGCCAGACATCGGGGGTCATATGGCACGTCTCTCTCTAATGTGGAAGCCGGGGGCGAACCAAAAGCCGCGGGCGAGGCAACAGCCGCGCCCCCAGATTTTTAATTAAGTGCAGGCAAGGCGAAGGACACCGCTGCCAACATTTCTTGTACCGATGCGGCTGACGTTGGGACGATGGCGTTTGGTAGCGAGGGTGGGAGCGGAGGTAGTGGCTAGGCGTGATAGGGGCGAGCGCACAGGTAGTGGCTAGTCGTGGTAGGGGCGAGAGGGGGTGGGCACATGTGTTCCTGTCTGTCCTGGTATGTCTTGCAGGTGTGTTCGTGTCCTGCGCTCTGAAGCCGCGTCCACACTAGTGGTCGAGTCCCGCGTTACGAGGCAGTGGGTGGTGTTGCTGGGACGGTCGAGTGTCCACACTATGGGCTATATCATAGACCACTATATCTCTGGACTGCGTGCGTGCCAGTGTTTTGAAATCGCCGTGCTGCATACCGGTTCCAACGGGGAGCGTTAGTTTCCCTAGAATGCTCGGAGAGGGAAACTGCACTACCGCCATCGTCTCCGTAAGTGGGTTTTTTTTATTTGTTATTACTCCGTGCACGTTTTTATTAGTATGACATAAAAGGTTGCTACCCATTCAAGCCTTTGTGTCAAAATCAATTGGTTACGTGCCGGTTACCTGGCACGTTTGCTCTTAAACATTTACAAGTGAGGGTCCTGCTATGACCTCCTCGTGAACAAGGAGACTTCACGTGAACATGCCGAGGTGAACGTACAAGTGTGTGACAGTGGGGATGTGGAGTTACGCGGGTAGGATGTGGTCGTCGCCGTGAAATTATTCACAGATTTCTTGAGTCGCGGGAGGCTGGTGAGTCCCTCCCAATTCGCTGTCTCTCTCACCAAGGACGTGTGCTACATATACAGGTGGCTTTGGAAGGAGAAGGCGACGAGGTATGCACTGTTCGGCTACACCAGTGGTTCCCAACCTTTTTTATGTTGTTTCCCCCTTCAACCAGTTCAACCATCCGGATGTCCCCCTTCATGTGGACAAGGAAACAAATAGCCAAAGCACAAAATTTACTTGCTTAATAACACAAGTATATAGACACTATCCTCTATGAGTCTATATCTATATGTACTTGAAGAAAAGTCAATAGCCATATTCTAAGAAATGTTCTTTTCTGTCGACTAAATGCTTGTAATTTAGATGTCCCTCAGAGTAAATTTCCCCCTTAGAATCCTGAAATTTCCCCTGGGGGGAAATTTCCCCCAGGTTGGGAAATACTGGGCTACACCAAGCCAAAGGCGGCCTTCCAGAAGGTCATTGTCACCCTTGTGGAGTAAGACGACCAACTGGCCACATTGCGCTGTGCCAACAACCACTGTTTTTTCGAGAAGGTGTACTTCTTAATGACAGGGGCCCTGTTCAATGCTTTCACATATAATTACATCAAAGAAAAGAACAGTGAAGTGCATGCCAAGCGTAAAAACAGTGCAAGTGTGTCTCGCAACCAGAACACAGACAAGACGAAAAAGCTGACTGGTTGCAAGTAGTAGAAGACTAAAAGTTGAAGGCTGAGTGTTTTGTGTTTATTGTTCATTAGTGTTTAGCTCACACTCAGGTGAAACGACTCATGTTGTTGTGGACAATTTGCGTTTGGGGGGAAGTCGATGATCTCTGAGGGCTTGAATGGGAGAGTGAAAAGCTGTGTGACCCATTTCACTGGGTTGACTTTACTACTTCTACTGTTTGTTCTCTCTTTCCCTGAGCCACTACCCTGCCCACCCTTGTAAACACGGAGACGGGTTTTTTATGATAATGATGATGAGGTGTAGCCTAGTATAGTTAGTTTAGTATGTTAGTGTGTAGCCTATTTCATTAAATAGTTTGTTTATTATGTAGTGTTGCCAGGCATAGTGAATTTATTGTTTGTTAGTGTTTGTATATATATATATATATATATATATATATATATATATATATATATATATATATATATATATATATATATATATATATATATATATATATATATATATTATATATATATATATATATATATATATATTATATATATATATTACTTGACAAATAAATTATGCTTCTTTTTATTTGAAATTGAATCCTTTCTATTATGAACTGAAAACCTACGAACATTCGCGTAGATATCCTTCCTGGTTACCGAGTGAACAGTGAAGTTGAAAACAGGCGCTCTGACTTTGGGGCCATTGTGCAACAGGCCGATATTCCGTGCACAGTCCAAAGATACAGTGGTATATGCCTATATTCAAGATTTTTCTAACGAACCGTTGCACCGCGCGGCAACATTCAAGAATGACCGCGTACACTCGACGGGTTGCGTTGTCCATGCACCACGCTCTGCCCTTATTCCATCATATTTCTTCCCAGACCATTACAGGTGAGTTTTCAATATAACATATATAATAGTAACATACATAAACTGTGAATGCAAACGTGTCATATTTATGGTAAAATTAGGTCCAGGCCTTATATTGGTGTGTAACTGGTGACGAGGGCGGGCGGCGGTGGTGGTGGTGGGCAGCCATTGACGAGTGGCGACTGGCGGGACGTTCAAATATACTCAAAAACATCACTGAGGCCCATTTTTCTACATCAACGCCTCAGACAAGTGGCGAACACTAAGGGGTTATTACACTGGGCAAAATCTCCGCGGATCTCTGGTAAAAAATCGAGGATTTTTGCCTACGTGGAGCTACTACCGCGGTTCTCCAATCACACTTGCCTCGCGCTCCCTCGTCGTATCGTAGTTTTGA
Organism: Chionoecetes opilio; assembly: GCA_016584305.1. Classification (NCBI taxonomy): domain Eukaryota; kingdom Metazoa; phylum Arthropoda; class Malacostraca; order Decapoda; family Majidae; genus Chionoecetes; species Chionoecetes opilio. The sequence continues at coordinate 48,240 of JACEEZ010003048.1, forward strand.
CCGATGCATTTCCACAACAACAAAGATGCCTGGCATCCCTCTCCAAGCCACGGTTTTCACTCAGAGCTGGGCTGCTTTGGCTCTAGTAGCACTGAATTTACTTAAACAACGAAACAAACCCGAATGTGGGGGCGGAGATGGCCTAGCTGAGAGAAGAGAGGAGCATAGTGAAGTGGAGGGTATGCCTGACAACCTAGCCTCCTCGCGCTGGGGGCATAGGGTGCTCCAGTCAGGTTATTTGTCACCACGCTCACCAGTCCAGCTCTGTATACCCTGTTGTATATTTCTGCATACTGTAAATATAGCTACCTCTTCAAATACACCTTCCACGATGTATTCTCTGTATATATCTCATTTTCCTTTAGCAGAAATTTCCATTCTTGGGGACTTCAATGTTCACCACCAGCTTTGGCTATCATCTTCTTTCACTGACCAACCTGGTGAACAAGCCTACAACTTTTTTTATCCTCCAAGACCTAGAGCAGCTGGTGCAGCACCCTACCCGTATTCCTGACCGCCTTGGAGACACGCCCAACATTCTTGATCTTTTCCTAACTACTAACCCTTCTGCTTACTCTATGAAACTATTCTCTCCGTTGGGTTCCTCCGATCACAATCTTATTTCTGTAACCTGTCCTATCGCTCCGGTGCCGCCTCGGGACCCACCTAAGCGTAGGTGCTTCTGGCACTTCAACTCAGCTAAGTGGGAAGACCTAAGGCAGTACTACTCTGATTTTCAATGGAATGATTACTGCTTCCATGTCAAAGACCCATCTCTTTGTGCAGAGCGCATAACTGAGGTCATAGTCTCTGGCATGGAGGCGTACATTCCACACACTTTCTCTAATCCTAAAGCCCGTCAACCTTGGTTTAACTCTGCTTGTTCTCATGCTGTCCGAGATAGAGAGGTGGCTCACAAACGGTACCGTAAGCATCCATCTCCTGAAACTCATGCCCTTTATTTTTCTGCCCGTAATCATGCCAAATCTTTACTTCAACTTACCAAAAACTCTTTCATTCATAGAAAATGTAAAAATATTTCTGAATCAAATTCCTCTCGTGACTTTTGGCATCTAGCAAATAACATCTCTAACAATTTTTCTTCTTCATCTTGTCCTCCTATGCTTCACCCAGATGGCTCCACAGCTGTTTCATATACTTCTAAAGCTGAACTCTTCGCTCAAACCTTTGCTAAAAATTCCACTCTGGTTGATGAAGGGCTTGTTCCTCCTTCTTCTCCACCCTCTGACTATATTATGCCTGTCATTAAGATCCTTCGTAATGATGTTTTCTTTGCCCTTTCTGGCCTAGATCCTCGGAAGGCTTACGGACGGTCCTGACGGAGTCCCTCCTATTGTTCTCAAAAACTGTGCTTCTGTGCTTGCACCCTGCCTGGTCAAACTTTTCCGTCTTTGTCTATCTACTTCCACCTTTCCTTCTTGCTGGAAGTTTGCTCACATCCAACCTGTTCCTAAGAAGGGTGACCGTTCTCATCCTTCAAATTACCGTCCTATAGCTTTGACTTCCTGCCTTTCTAAAGTTTTTGAATCTATACTTAATAAGAAGATTCTTAAGCATCTATCTGCTCACAATATTCTATCTGATCGTCAGTACGGTTTCCGTAAAGGGTGATCTACTGGCGATCTTCTAGCTTTCCTAACTGAATCTTGGTCATCCTCCTTTAGGGGTATCGGTGAAACTTTTGCTGTTGCCCTTGACATATCAAAAGCTTTTGATAGAGTCTGGCACAAATCTTTAATTTCCAAACTACCCTGATTCGGTTTCTATCCTTCCCTCTGTACCTTCATCTTAAGTTTCCTTTCAAACCGTTCTATTGCAGCTACTGTAGACGGACATTGTTTTTCTCCTAAATCTATCAATAGTGGTGTTCCCCAGGGTTTTGTCCTATCACCCACTCTCTTTCTATTATTCATTAATGATCCTCTAAGTCTAATTCAAAGCCCTATCCACTCTTACGCTGATGATTCTACCCTGCATTTTTCAACGTCGTTTATTAGACGTCCAACTCAACAGGAACTATGTGATTCACGGAGAGATGCCACCGAGCGCCTAACTTCTGATCTTGCTATAATTTCTGATTGGGGCAAAGCAAACCTTGTTTTGTTCAATGCCTCAAAAACCCAATTTCTTCACCTATCTACTCGACAAAACCTACCAGATAACTATCCCCTCTTCTTCAATGACACTCAACTGTCTCCTTCTTCTACAATGAACATTCTAGGACTATCCTTTACTAAAAATCTGAACTGGAAATCTCACATCTCATCTCTTGCTAAAACAGCTTCTAAGAAGTTAGGTGTCCTGTGGCGTCTGCGTCCTTTTTTTCTCCCTCCCAATTGCTTGCTCTCCACAGGGGCCTTATCCGCCCATGTAAGGAGTATGTCTCACATGTTTGGGGAGGATCCACTCATACAGCTCTCCTAAACAGGGTCGAGTCAAAAGCTTTTCGTCTCATCAACTCCTCTCCTCTGACTGACTGTCTTCAATCTTTAAATCACCGACGCAATGTTGCTTCTCTTGCTCTCTTCTACCGTTATTTTCATGTTCACTGCTCTTCTGAACTTGCTAACTCCATGCCTCCCCCCCTCCCGCGGCCTCGCTGCACAAGACTTTCTACACATTCTCATCCCTATTCTGTCCATCTTCCTAATGCAAGAGTTAATCAGTATCTTTACTCTTTCATCCCTTTCACTGGTAAACTCTGGAACTCTCTTCCTGTTTCTATTTTTCCACTCTCCTATGACTTAAATCTTTTCAAAAGAAGAGTAACAAGACACCTCCCGAACTAAATTGGCTCACCCTTCTTTTTTATTTAATTATGTTACTGTCTTCTTTATAGGGACTGGCAACTAAGCGGGCTTTGTGTTATCCATTTTTGTTGTGCCCTTGGCCAGTTCTTTGTGATGTAAAAAAAAAAAAAAATTCAGTACCACACTTTTTATATATATATATATATATATATATATATATATATATATATATATATATATATATATATATTATATATATTATATATATATATATCAGTAAGGGGCTGCTTTCAGATCCAGCGTGGGATTATTTGTTTCGGTAGCTGATGATGATGATGATGATTTGTTTATATATTTCCTGGATGTTCATTGGATAATCAAAGGATTATCGCGGTCCTTCGGTGAAATCTCCCGTAGCTTTGGGAGATCACAGATTCCCTCAAAATCCCCGGAGATGAGAACCACGACTGCGGTAATCGGAGTTTGACTGAAGATCCGCGGAAAATTTATCCGTGTAATAACCCTTTAACAAAGCTATTATTTTAATGGCAGAAATGATCAATTAGGCTAGTAAAAGCAACTGCAAAGGAACAAACTTGCAATTCTCACAAGCTTATTCTTGTAATCCTTGTTCCTCGCTTGCGATAGACACGGATACTGCTTTAGGAGATCAATGAGGTGAAGTGTGCTGACCATGTCCAGTCAGTTTTGATGGGCTTCAGTCATGGCGATTGTGCGGACCGGCAGACGTCACCTCTCAATGGGGAGCAAACTGCTATTGACTATGTGCCCTGAGCAGGGTTGCACACTTGACACTCTAAATTTTCAGAAATCCCAAGACTGACCTCCCAAAAATCCCATGATAGACAAAATTATCCCAAGATCTTTAAAAAAAAACATTGAAACTGAATTTTAAATACGGTACATATATAATCATAGACCATGAGTTGCTGGGTTGATCGGTACCATCGTTGATGGCAGACCGAGACCTTTTGAAATAGGTCCCTTAGCAGTTTAAAGAAAGTTTGCTGGCAAGTTCAGATACATAGCTATAGCCTCCTAGAGATCGATTTTCAAAATGGCCGCCCAAAATAAAGGTTATTGCAAATATATAGTTTAGGACCATACACCAATCTAAATTTGGCTTCTATACCACTACTCATGGGTACATAAGGAAGTTGATGGTGTAAATAACTGTTTTATTGACATGTCAACCATCTTGGATTTTCAAATTGGCTGCCTGAAATCCAGTTACGCATCATTGTGGTTATCTATAATAATATAAGCGAAAGTGTGTCTGTCTGTCTGTCTGTCTGTCTGTGTGTGTGTGTGTGTGTGTGTGTGGTATAGGTTCTGCCCCCCGTGGCGCAATCACATCATATGGCACATTTTTGGAACCAGGTCGACCAGGGGAAGGTTTTAAGCCCACTTATGAGATGATCCGATCACTTTTTTTCTTCTTTTTTTTAGCAGCCTATTAGCGAGAATTGTGAAAAAAAAAGTGGGCTGCGAGAATTGAGGAAACCTTGATGTAGGGTGATGGGTAATGGGTGAGTGAATGGGTGGGGTGATGGGTAATTGGTGTGGGGTGATGGGTGAGTGAATGGGTGGGGGATGATGGGTTGGGGTGATGGGTGAGGGAATAGGTGGGGGTGATGGGTAATGGGTGAGTGAATGGGTGTGTGGTGATGGGTAATGGGTGAGTGAATGGGTGGGGGGTGATGGGTAATGGGTGAGTGAATGGGGGGGGTGATGGGTAATGGGTGAGTGAATGGGTGGGGGGAATACATACATTTCTACATCCATGATTTCAGGAAAGTTAGAAGGGGCTATCTGGAGAGTTCGTGTTTGGTGGGCCGAAGGCCCACCAAACACAGGTGGTGGGCCAAAGGCCCACCAATAGCCCTCCGCAGGAGCTAGCCAAAAAGTCCGCCCGGAAGGCGGCTTTGCGGCTAGTAATCCATATTATCTGTTCATAGGGATATTTATGTGGTGAATATAAAGTTTGACCACTTGTCAGCCATCTTGGATTTTCAAAATGGCTGCTTCTTAAAGGCAGAGACCCTAGTTTTATGAACGTGAAAGGCAAAATCCATGATTATGGTGTATGTGGCACATGTTTTGATGAAAATGTTTTCCATATGAATAAGTGTAATGTCTAATCATATATAAGCTGTCTTATGTTTCCAAATGGCTGCTCCAAAATATGTGTACTGCAATACATAATGTTTGTAGGGTTATTCCATATATAAATATAATCAAACATTTAAATATGTATATTTACTATTGTACATACTGCAGCCATGTCAAAGAGTGTTAAGCCCCATCCACACTGTGCCTCATGCAGAGATGCACGAGGCAGGTGGATGTGTTGAATGCCCACCCGAGCGTCCAGACGGTGTGCCTCACCGCCATGGCGGGGGAGGCGACGCTCCTTCAGAAGTTTTATGTTCATTGCAATTTTTGACCACCTAAATATTTTTGCATTGGGACATGTAATATACCATCAGAATCGGAAAAGTGTGCTGATTTCGAGACTGTGAATAAAAATTCAATGCAAGCAAAATTACAGGAATAACAAGGAGTTGAATAAAAAATGATGAGAGGAAAAACAATTATGCACTCCTTCACTTTGCTCTCATTATCTTATCTAGGTATAGTTTACTGTAATTTATTCATATTCATGACACGCAGTCATGTCTCGTGAAGATGATGGTATGTTCAGTTTTCATAAGTATCATCTGGTAGTTTGATAATACCGTGTAAGAGTACAATATTTAGAGCGGGCCAGAGCAGCCTCTGTGACATTTTGCCTCAGCACATACATGCAATCAGTCCGGCTGGAACAGCTCAGAAGTGCTCATGGTGTTGAAAACCTCGATTTTCAACACCACCACTAACAGCGCGCGTCATGAGGCACAATGTGGACGGGGCTTTAGTGGCATATATTGATGTCTAAACATTAATATATACTTGAAATATGTTTTCAGGCTGTCTTCAGCAAGTAATTTTATTGGTTGTCACTCTTTGCTTTAGCTATGAACTTACAAATTTAACAATTGTTTTTTATTTTTACAGGTAGATGTGCATGATAGAAAGTAGAAATATTGAGCAGCAATAATGTACATGAAAAGACTGGTGCTGGTGCTTCTAGTAGTGATGGACCAGGGCCATCAAAACGTGCTAAAAAGACTAAAGCCTGTATCATTCACTGTACTGATGACATAACTGATCTTATATCTGTACGAGATCTTCAGTTATGGAAAACCTTACTGCAAGCTGCAGAGATCAGGCAACAAAAGCCTATACTGGAGTTAGCTAAGGACCTACCTGATGCGAAACTATACCAGATATTTCTTATCACAGAAATGCCGCAATGCATTCACTCATGAGAGAATTGAAACGAATATCGGACCGTAATGACAATGAAAGTGATGACGATGCTGATGAACAAAATACACCACTCGGTCAGCGGGTACTCCACAGGCGATCTAGCTCCATATCAGACAGAGCATCCAGGGTATATATCAGCCTATATGCATATTTTGTGAGAAAGACAAGTATGTCAAGAAAACCAACTCCAGAGAGTCCTTGACAAAGTGTGTTGAATTGAGATGTGATCAAACTATACAAGAAGCTGCAACGGAGAAGAATGACAGTAGGATGCTGCCAATAGTTACTAGGGACCTTGTAGCAGCCGAAGCCCACTACCATATATCTTGTTATCGATTGTACACCCTGAAAGCTACACACCCTGAGTCCACAACTAGTTCAGTCCCTAAACCCGATGCTCAGTATACAGAAGCAGAAACCAAAGCATTTGCCATCCTGTTCATATACATCCGATAGGATTTGTTTGAAATCTTCCCTTAGAGTCTAGTAGGAAAAGGGGGTTATCGTGCACCTCCCGGAAATATACTTGTAATTGGTGTTTCTGGGTGGGAAAATATGTGTAGAAAATTATTAGCCTTGTTAACAAGCATCCAGATGTCCCACGTATGAATTTTATGCAAATTAGTGCCGCCATTATCGAAAAATCTATTTTTCGCAATATCTCCGTCAATAATACTGATAACTGAACAAATAAGGTGTCTATTCCTAGGTTATGAGGGTCATAGATCTTTTAAAGACTACTCCCGAAGTGACTACTTGTCCCGTTGTCATGCAATGTTATCATGCAAATTCCAGCTTTCGTAACCCCCCCAAAAAAAATTATGTATATTTTCAGGGAAGGAATGAACATAACAGGTATATTTTTTGGCGATCATAGGTCAAAGTCATGAGCTGTGTGTTGATTGGAGTTTTTCAATACATCAATTCTCATTTCAGCTAAATGCCTTTATTAATACATGTATATTATGTACATAATTAGAAGCCTAAAGACGCCTCTCAACATTGCAACATGTACATATGTTCATCACACTCACAGTGGAATACAGCATTTCCCTCTCCAGTCACAATTTGCGGCGTCAGATAGGTGGAAGCTTCATCTTGGGCCTTGGCATGAGCAGTTTCCAACTAAAAACCAAAATCGTAACTCTCAGAGTGGCCGAGTCTGTGTAGTATCATGTTGAGCTGCTTGCTTCGGAACAAGTGCCTGACAGTCAACACAGATAAGCACGTGCTTTAGTAGCTTCCACTTTCCCTCCGTAACTGCACGGCACAGGTCTTGCCCGATGGAGAATATCAAACGCTTGATTTTTGCACTCATCTCCGTGTCTTCCTTGCCAGCCATTACTAAGCTGAGGAAACAGATGAGGTTTGGCGGTGGAAGCTCTTCAGGACTGAGCTCCATGTCGTCAGCTGTGAGCGGCCATGGTAGATATTTGGACTCCCTGAAAGCCCGTATAATATTATGAGGAACAAGGAGAGTGACGTCTTGGTACTTATCAGTGCTTCCTAGAGTGTAGGCTCGTGCGAGAGCATTAGATACAGTGATACTGGAGCTGTGAACTAGCCAGAATGCGATTGCACATGTCATGATCACACATGTTGTCATGATCGACCTTCGTGAAGTGGACATGGTCTTTGATTGGGTCACTCTGCAGGCGTTTCAGTAGGTTCTCGGAACGATAGTTGGAGTTCTCGTACCCATTCTGTTTCAGTTCTTCAACATAGATCAGGCGCAAGGAAGATAACCGTAGGACCTCATTTTGTTGGATGATATGAGTCTGAATGTGTCAAGTACAGAGAGGAGTGCTATTTCGGGGGCGGCTGACACACGAGCATGCTCAGTATGTTCTCCTTTGCCTCTGCGAATCCCACGTTAGTTAGCATATGCTGTGGTGAAGGATTTGTGGCATGACGGATGGTGTTTTGCTTCGACAGCAAAGAGATCTGTGTCTTTAACCCGTCGATGAAGGCGAATCAGACCCATCTCTTCAGCCCGTGATTCGATGTGTTCCCATCCATTTGCTCTGTTCTTCCATGATGGAAAGACTACAGCTCGCTCGGTTTTGCGATCACCATCTTTGATCTCTATTTTTTCATAGAAAATGCATTCTGGTGGGAATATTGGTCCTGTGGAACTTGTTGAGGACAACCTACGAGGGGAGTGACGTCATTGTGAGCCTTCTGCTTCCTCGTCTTCTTTGTCATTATCTGGCAAACGATCGAGGTTGGCAAGGAATCGCTGATAACACTGTCTGTGATATCCAACACTGTTTAGGTCATGCGGGAGACTTGTTGGGATCTGATCACACACGGTTTGCATTCGATATGGTGAATCATGTGATAGACGCAGACGTCGGTTCCGGGATCTGATGAAGGTGCTGCAGTTCCTTTGACTTCACTGAGGGGTGTAAAGCGACCATGATCAGCCATGGAGAGCACATTAATGATGCATGTAGGTGGAGTGTTTAGGAGCTGTGTCATCTCCACTCCGGTCATGTTTGCGCTTAGGCATGATTACTAGTATTGTCTACCACCACCTTTACTAAAGTCTACCACCACTGATAATTCTACCTCAACTGTTTATCTGGAAAGAAAAGTTACTATTAATACCAATACTACGATATGAACATGCATGTATGTGAAGAGTGTTCTACTACTGGGTGCAGATCTCATCTCCGGTCAGGTTTGTGCTGGGAATGATCAACGTCTACCACCACCATGTTAATTCTACCACCACTGTTTATCTGGAAACAAAATTCACAGTTAATATTAAGACTAAATAAAACATTAAAATAACCATTAATGTTAAAATAAAATATTCACAAACAAGTTTGCCCTTTGAACTTTGCAGCGTTATCACCTGAAAATCCAGCAATAATCACACTGTCTTTTTATTTTATTTTACAATATTTCCATGCTAGGATGTCAATGACACAAATAATCACTTCAGGAATGGTCCTAACGTGACCTCTGACCCTCATAATCTAAGCCTAGACACCTTATTTGTTCAGTTATCAGTATTATTGACGGAGATATTGCGAAAAATAGATTTTTCGGTAATGGCGGCACTAATTTGCATAAAATTCATACGTGGGACATCCGAATGCCCCGTTAACAAGGCTAATCATTTTCTACACATATTTTCCCACCCAGAAACACCAATTACAAGTATATTTCCGGGGGGTGCACGATAACCCCCTTTTCCTACTAGACTATTAAACTTTCCACCACAACTTTCATACCTTACTCAAACCCCTCATACCTTTCCTTGCAAACCTCATACCCTCCTCACACACTACATACCTTTCCTCACTCCCCTAAAAGCTTATCTCATACCTTCCCTCAGACACCTCATATCTTTCCTTACAGCTTTCATAAATCCCTCACCCCCTTAAAACTGTCCCTCGTACTTCTATAATAATATAAGCGAAAGTGTGTGTGTGTGTGTGTGTGTTGTCTGTCTGTCTGTCTGTCTGTCTGTCTGTCCGCGATAGGTGCCGCCCCCTGTGGCGGAATCCCATCATATGTCACAGTTTTGGAATCAGGTTGACCAGGGGAAGGTTTTAAGCCCACTTATAAGATGATCCGATCACTTTTTTTTCTTCTTTTTTTAGCAGCCTATTAGCGACAACTGTAAAGAAAAAAAAGTGGGTTGCGAGAATTGAGGAAACCTTGATGTAGGGTGATGGGTAATAGGTGAATGAATGGGTGGGGTGATGGGTAATGGGTGAGTGAATGGGTGGGGGGTGATGGGTGATGGATGAGGGAATACGTGGGGGGTGATGGGTAATGGGTGAGTGAATGGGTGTGTGGTGATGGGTAATGGGTGAGTGAATGGGTGTGTGGTGATGGGTAATGGGTGAGTGAATGGGTGGGGGGTGATGGGTAATGGGTGAGTGAATGGGTGGGGGGAATACATACATTTCAGGAAAGTTAGAAGGGGCTATGATGTGAATGGGTTGGCGTTAATACATACATTTCTACATCCATGATTTCAGGAAAGTTAGAAGGGGCTATCTGGAGAGTCTGTGTTTGGTGGGCCGAGGTGGTGGGTAATGGGTCCGAGGTGGTGGGCCAAAGGCCCACCAATAGCCCTCCGCAGGAGCTAGCCAAAAAGGCCGCCCGGAGGGCGGCTTTGCGGCTAGTTACATCATAAGCCTCACAGTGGTTCACACCCCTAAAACCTTCCCTCGCATCTTTCGTACTACCTTTCTTTCACCGCTCATATTTCCGTTACTCTCCTCATAACCGTCATACATTCCCTCACATCCTTCATATCCTCCCTTACACCCCTAATACCCTCCCTCACACCCGTCATACCTTCCCTTGCACCCTTCATACCCTCCCTCACACTCCTAATATCTTTCCTCACGCCCCGCACACCTTCCTTCACATCCTTCAAATTTTACTTCATAGCCCTCATATACTCCATCACACACCTCATACCTTCCCTCACACTCCTAATACCTTCCCTCACACTCCTAATACCTTTTATCACATCCCTCATACCTTCCATCACACTCCTCATACTTCCTTCACAGCTCTAATACCTTCCCTCACACTTTATACCTTCCAACACAACCTTCATATCTTCCCTCACACCTTTTATGTTTTTCCTCAAAAGCCTCATACATTCACTCATACTCTCCAGTTCACTCGAACGTGCTTTCTAGCTCGTTAGTGGCTTCAACAACCTGCTCGACAGTGTGTCCGAACTCGCTCGCCCTGCTTCACCCGCCTGCCCGACTCTACATAATGGGCGAGGTTGCAACGTCCCGGATGACAAGACAAACAGTCACTAAACTCCAACAAGAGCACTCTACCACACTCTTCAGTCTTCACCTCTGGCTGTTCTCTCCTGGGCTGAACCGTGGGCTGGTTTCAAGCGTCTCCCCTACCAACCGCTCTTTCCTCCAAGCTGCAGCTGACTCCGCCATCGTCTGTCTTCTCCGACGCTGCCACTACACCACTGCTATCTTTTCGAAATATATCGTGGCTGGCCAAGAGTGTTACGGAGGGACCTGAGCTTCTTTCTGGCAGTACCTACACCGGCCCACCTGCACATATTGTAGTTGTTTGTGTTGCTGGATATATTTATTAGTAGTAAATCTTTGCCTTGGTATCTTTTTTGTTTGTTGATCCCACTGCTCCTTGTCTACTGCCCGGCCCTGACACCGGGTGCAAAATCAAAGTTCATAACCATATGCTATACTTGCTAAACTGTTTTAACAAATTATAGCTCATGTATTAGACAAATAACACTATAATCCATTAACCACACACACACACACACACACACACACACACACACACACACACACACATACACGTGTATATATATATATATATACATATATATATATATATATATATATATATATATATATATATATATATATATATATATATATATATATATATTAGCAGTACTTGCTGATAATAGATCCACATCGCTGGGCATGCCAGAATCCAAGTTCCAGTGATATAATCGGTAAACACCAGCATATCCCGCCTGGCAATAAAAGCATCTCCGATAGATCTGTACTGTTCCATTCCTGCCTATGAAATCATATATTTATCAGTAATATATATATATATATATATATATATATATATATATATATATATATATATATATATATATATATATATTATATATATATTATATATATATATTATATATATATATAATTATATATATATATATATATATATATATATATATAATATATATATATATATATATATATATATATATATATATATATATATATATATATATATATATATATATATATATATATATATATATATATATATATATAGAGAGAGAGAGAGAGAGAGAGAGAGAGAGAGAGAGAGAGAGAGAGAGAGAGAGAGAGAGAGAGAGAGAGAGAGAGAGAGAGAGAGAGAGAGAGAGAGAGAGAGAGAGAGAGAGAGAGAGAGAGAGAGAGAGAGAGAGAGAGAGAGAGAGAGAGAGTACTTGCATGCATATACTACATAATTGCAGTATACTCATTATTTTTTCAGTCATCTGGCATTATCACTTTCTCCATATATCACCGGATATGTAGGCGTAGGGCGTGATGTAGAGGGCAAGGCGTGTGTTGCGGAGGACAGAATGGTTCAACACTTCGTGAACGTCCTGCTCGTTGCCCATCACCACCACCGCTAACTCTGGGTCCAGCCAAGGCCTCAACATCGAGAGAAACCTGGTGTCAAATTTAGAAGTTTTTAAACAGAAAAATAGTTATGACGATAATTACTTAATCAATCCCTTACCTTCGGACTGCGCATCCATTTTTTTAGATTATGCCGTGCCGGGCAATAATAGGATGAAAGAAATCAAATTATTCCGTTTAAGGATTTACTCGAATCTAATTGCAGATAATGCATAAAGTAATCGTCCAGACCCATTTTTTCTTTGCATAATTATGTTGAATGATCTGATCATTCAAAATACCTAATCCACAAAAAATAATTCATTTCCACGCCTTATTTCCCTAAAAAACATTACTTTTGTAAAAAGCGCGGGAAAAACAACAGCTTCATTCCAGCCGTGGCGCGAAACTTGCTGGTGACGTCAAGTTCGGTAGCTTCCCAGCCCTGCCTGATACAAATAAGCAGAGAATCAGAAATAAATACTACTTGAAAAATTTTGGGTGTTTCTGATATTTTTTTTTTGCGATGTGGCATATACTTGCATCCTTCATGGATACAGCAAGAAAGCTGTACCTTTGCAGAGAGCTTAGCACCCATTTCTGACCTATTTGGCCATGATATGTGTGTGTAGCGCCTGGCAGTGGCGGGTGAGAGGAGCGCGACAAGACAGTGGCCCGTACCGAGAGTCAAGGCAGTAGAGCGACGATTGACGAACGGCAGACCTTCGCTTACTATAAGACGGATAAAATACCTTGTAATTTTGGAACGAAGAGCAGGGACGCGGTTGGCGGTCAAGGTTGGAGACACGGGATCCCCGTGTCTTCACTCAACCTTCGATGAATTTTTATTACATTCCTAATCTGGAGGGATTAAGAGATATGTCCAAAATATTCTTGCCAATATGTACTTAAGAATAAGTATAAGATTATTAGGTATTACATATGCGGCAATAAGTGATTTTAGTGACAATAATGAAGTAGGTTCAGGGTAACGGGGCGGCTATTGCTTTAGCCGCCGCCGCCATCAAGGTCGCTGCCAGAACCCGCCAGCACGCTTCTCTTACCGCATATGTTCACATGAGCGGTAAGAGAAACTTACGTATACACACCTCTACTGTTAATTAACTTCATTAAATATATATTTCATCAACTTCATAGCCGATCGCAACGTTTCTGTTGATGTTTTTGATGAGTATAAGGGCAAATTCGCATTATACACTATTTTAGTCGTACTGCTGGCTACGCAGTTTGAAGCAACACTGTTACCAATACATTGCCGCAAGCGTGAAACCTCAACCAACCTCAACTGTCGACTCTCGGTAACGAATCGAAGGTTTGCCGCTCGTCGCTACCTCGCTGTTCGTCGCTCTACCGCCTTCAACTCTCGGTACGGACCAGTGTGTTTCACATCGCGCTTCTCTCACCCGCCACTGCCAGGCGCTACACACACATATCATGGTCAAATAGGTCGGAAATGGGTGCTAAGCTCTCTGCAAAGGCACAGCTTTCTTGCTGTATCCATGAAGGATGCAAGTATATGCCATATCGCAAATTTTTTTTATCAGAAACACCCAAAATTCTTCAAGTACTATATTTATTTCTGATTCTCTGTGTATTTGTATCAGGCAGGGCTGGGAAGCTACCGAACTTGACGTCGCCGGGCCGTGGTGCGTCGTCTGCTGGTCGCCAGTTTTGTTTTGAGAGCTCGGGGAGTTTACAGATTTTGAATGCGGATCATTTAAAAACGGGTGACTGGATGCAAAAAGTGACAACATATTGTTGATATACTCGATCATGGCTATATTTTGACTGCATTAAATCAGGAATGATGAAATGGTCTGGACGATTACTTTAAGGCCTTATTGTTCTGAAGAAAAAATAAGAATTATCTAGAATGTTTAAAGAATGGCAAAAGTGGAAAGATAATATTCTTCTAGAGGATCTAGACTCTAGTCTAGACCAACTTATTATCAACCTGTGAGTTAAAACTGCCATCGACCACTGGCATTTTCGAGTTACAGTTCTCTCGTATTGGCTGCCGGCCACAGGCAGCCTGTCTCGCCGCTCATCCCAGAAATGCATGTCCGGTTGGTACTGTACTCGCACTACATGTCTCACTTATTTTCACTGTAGCTCATTTAATTAACTTAATGGTCACTTTTTTACTTCTTTGCCGGACACTAAAATAATAGCGGATTACGACGGTTTAAAAAAAAAATCTAATCTAAAGAAATAAACGAGATTAAACGAATACAACTCAAAGTCGGGGCTACAATTAATGTTTATACCACTTTTTTTTCTATGCCGAGTTTTTATTCAAATTATCAATCAAGTGTAAACATAAATTGTGCCATGTGATAGTAAAACTTATTTTGAACACGATGGTGTCCTCACACTTTCGATAGAGGGAAAACGAAGGGAGAGTAACAACAATATATGCCAATAGATAGTATGCACGTGACGTCATGATCACGTCATAAACAATAACAAAGCGACTCTGGCCGTGACGCTGGCCAAGGAGCCCGGGGAAAAAGTTTACTTTCCAGAGTAATTTATCCCGTACCAAATACAATTATCAGTATAAATGATATACTGTTACCTTGAGAAATGTTTGTTCTAGAAGATTTTCACATAGAACACAATAAAACACACTAAAGAAATGGCATTACGAGACTGAAGAAATAATATGCATGAACTTAAATTCACTTAAACTCGTCGCCATGTAAAACTTATTCATACTTCACACTTTACTTATAAGGGACACACGTTCCAGACATAAACAGACCTCCACCGACCCATTGCCTCTGCCTTTCCGCTCGTGTCCACAGCTATCCACCCGCCATGCCTCGCCTCTGTCTATGTTCCTGCCGCCACTACTCCTTCAATACAAGTATAGTACCACCCTTAACGGTACATGCTGGTGTGTTGTTGTTGTGGTGAAGTGTTGATCTTTATCTGTGTGTTTCTTAAGGCGTTTTCTGCGGGGATCCTGATTGCAACCGAAACATTTTCGGTTGCTCAAATTTCGATCCCTGTTCAACCATCCAGGGAAGATGATTGGCCCGACCCCCAATCATTTGTTGTTGTTGTGACCGTTTGCAACCGAAAATTTTCCGATTGCAACCAAAATTCCCCCGCAGAAAACGCCTTTAGTGTGGGTATGCGACGTATGTCTATTTTCTGGTAACCATGTGCTCTACGATGTTGGTTCTGCCTGATGCTGTCTCGCCTGCACGCTCATCCTGTTCGACCACGGCGCCCGCCTGTGTTTGATCACGTCACGTGTGGCCCCTGCACGCCCATCCTGCCCACGGCGCCGACCCATGTTTGATGTCGCCTGCGCGCCCATCTGCACACCCGTGGTGCCGGGCACGCCCGCCCGCACTCCTCTATACACACGCTCGCACGCCCATGCCCACCTATGTTTGATGTCGCGTGCGTCTTCTGCTTCCGGCTTCGTGGATTCCTTCTTCATCGCCTTCGTCGTATCCTGCGGCCCACGGTCTACTGCTACACGTGTGTCGTTCAGTGATATTATTTATTTTTCGTGTCGCTTGAAACCGCGACCGTGCTTTGCGGTGTTGTGTGTCGTATTTGCTCTTGGTTGACTTATATCTGTGGTTAAATTGTTCATCTCTACCTGGTGTTGCTTTATTTTAGGGCTACTTATCCTTCGTGTATTTTGTGTGTATTGGGCTGAAACAATTTTTGTGTGCGTTTCTTTAACTTGCTGTTCATTGTCGCGGCTTTCAGTCCCACGAAGTCACCCTCCGCCTCCCTCACGGGACGAGTCTCGGATTACAGGTATGCCTGGGCGCGACCTTTCGACTGGCGGCCCAGGAGTTCACCCTCCTGATATGGTCTCGGTCTCTGTCGTCTCGGTGATGCCTCCCGCGACCTGTCTCGTGCCTCCGCCTCGTGCGCCGTCACGCCCACCGTGGATGGTCTCTCTGAACGCCCGCCGCCCCCGCTTCCACCCTCATCTCTCCTTCGTTGGCTTAGGCAGTGTTTCAGCTGGTATGGAGTTTGGATAACTGCAGAATGTCTATCCCCTCACTAGTTGTGTGTTTCGTATACAAAATGCCTGTGCGACTTCAGCGTGTCATTGACGAAAGTAGATGTCCTCATTTTTGTGTCTGTGTTGGCACTTGTGAGTAAGTTACGCGTTCATTTGGATCTTATTTTCTACTTAGGTATGCTGTTTTAAAGATGAAACTGGTTCATTTGGTCATAATTTCCCCTATGATTTTGTATACGTTTTCTCACGACCAATGATGTATTTTTTGCGTACTTTTGTCTTATATTTGGTTCACATATTTGTTTTGCTTAGGTGTTTCGCTTATTTTCAGTCCACGACTTGCCTGTGTGCTAGAGTGGTTAACTCATTGAAGGAGTGGTGTGGCTGGCTGGAACAGGAGTGGAGGATGTGGCGAGCGCTTGGTAGCTAAGGACACGAGCGGCAAGGCAAGAGGCAATGGGTCGGTCAAGGATTGTTTATGTCTGGAGCATGTGTCCCTAATTTGGAGTGTGGGGTATGAATACTCTGCTGATGATTTGTAGACAGGAGATGGTATGTTTCCAGGGTTGTAATATACAGAGATGTAGCCAGGACAGGCTGGGGCAAGCCTCGTTGCCTGCCCAGACGAGGAGCCAGAAATTGACCTCCGAGCTGAGTGAGGGCGAGTCGCTGCGAGTGACTAAGGCAGGGCGAGGTCACGCGTCCACCACCAAGATATATGCGGAGTCAAGGAGGGTTGCCAAATATATCATATATATCACTGTGGCGTAAGTCTGGGTGTGGCTGGTAAGTCTGGTAGTCTGGAGTCTGGTGTCCGTTAAAAAGTGACTATTAAGTGAATTAAGTGAGCTATAGTGAAAAGAAGTGAGACATGTAGTGTGAGTACAGTGCCAACAGGACACTTTCTGGGATGAGCGGCGAGACAATCAGAAACAAGATAGAGCAGCCCGCCCAGTGATGCCATCATCCATGTCCGTGTGATCGCAGGAAGCAAAAAAAAAATCACGGTAGATGAAATAGACTATAAGCATTGTCAACCCAAGCAGATAATTCGAATTATCACCTGATTTGTATACAGTGCCGGCAAAAAATTCTTTACTTTTTCGGCATACAAATCTTTACATGCAAAATCTGATTTCACTTGCCGCTCTCGCCCTAGAAAAGTGGAAGGAGCTAGTGATGACGTAGCCGCCTCTGCCCGCCTTGTGCCCAGGGTTGTGAACTTTTGTAGCCCACATTATCGTACCGAGCCACCAAAATTATCGTATTTTCAGATAGATTACACTGGGGAACAAATTTTTGTTGAGTTAGGTCTGACACTTGTTATTAAGTAATTTTTGGGTGCTGCATCCAAAACTGATCTCAGTTTTTCTCTATCACGTCAAGTTTTTGAACTGTAGGATTTTCGTTTTCTTAAAAAATATGAAAAATACTGTACATAACAGTAACAGTGCTTATTTTATAAAAAGTTGCAAATGTTAACATACAATGAAAAATGAAAGAAATAGGCATGAATAGAATGTTTATTTAACATTATCATGTTTTTAGAAAGGATAAGGCTATAATTGTGTGCAGGTTAAGGTAAAAATTTACGTTTGTAGCTTTGTCTGGAGTGTTCAACTTGAGGACTATCGCGTTTGATGCTCCAACAATAGTCAGCCATCATATGCACATGCCATCTACCCTGGTAACGTTCTTCCATAACCTTCAAATCTTGGTGAAATCGTTCACCTTGCTTGTCGCTAGCAGCACCAAGATTTTCCGGAAAGTTGGCAAGATGGCTATGCAAAAAATGTACTTTAATACTCATGTTGCAACCAAGCGCTTTGTAGCTCTCCAATAGTTTCTGAACAATTTCTGTGTAATTACTTGCACGTGTATTTCCAAGAAAGTTCTTGACGACGTCTTTGAATGATAGCCCAGCATTCTTTTCAAGGTCTGACATAGTACCGTTGAAATGTTCATCTTTGATGAGCTGTCGAATTTGTGGACCATCAAACAAACCGGCCTTGATTTTTTCAATTGACAGTCCAGGAAATGCCAAGATGATGTACTTCAAACAGTCGCCATCAGTTGACAATGCTTTTACAAATTGTTTCATGAGACCTAGTTTTATGTGCAGAGGTGGGAATATTATTTTCTTCCTGTCAACAAGTGGCTCATGTACAATGTTAGGATCTCCAGGTTTAAGATCAGATCTCGGAGGCCAATTCGTCTGAACCCAATGCTTCTCTCGAGCTCTGCTATCCCACATACAGAGAAAGCAGGGATACTTTGTGTATCCACGTTGTTGACCAAGAAGGAAGGACACCATTTTAAGGTCAACACAGATGATCCAATTGTGTTTGTCATATTGCAATAACTCCATGACTCTCTTTACATCTCCATATTCTTCACGAAGACAGACCGAATGCCCAATAGGGACTGCGCCAAACAAATTGCCATTGTGTAGAAGGACACACTTCAAGCTCCGCTTTGAGCTATCAATAAACAATCGCCATTCATTTGGATTGTAGATTGAAAGCCCTAATTCCTTCAGTAAACCAGGAATGTTATGGCAAAACACAAAACCGCTGGCACTTCGAAAGTACTGCAGAAATGTACTTTCTCTGGTTCGAAAGTATGATACCTTCACTCCTTGTTCAAGTATGTTTTTCTCGTTCAGTCTTGATGCTAGTATTTCTGAAGCTTTTTTGGATAGGCCCAAATCACGTGCTAAATCATTCAACTCGTGCTGATCAAATCCCCTACGAACTGAATCCTCGTGAATGTCAAAATCTGCATCATTGCTGTCACTGCGTTCTTCAACATCACTCAGATCTTCTAGAGGAGGTAGTTGTTCGAAAACTGGCACTGGAATTTCAGCTGAATGAGGCATTGGTCTTATAGCTGACGGTAGATTAGGATATTCTATTTTACTTTTATATTTCTTGTTAAATCCTGATGTTTTCACTAAACAAAAGTAACAGTCTGTGGAATGATCTTTTTGCTCTCGCCAAACCATGGGGATACCAAATGCCAACTTTTCACGTGTTCCTTTGGTCCACATCCGTAATCTCTCGACACACTGCTTGCACACTTTGTGAGGGGCCCATAGCTTGTCTTGATCCCCGAGTTTCACTTTAAAATATGCGAAATATGCTTGTTTGACAAATACGCTGATGCTTGCCCTCTGATTTGGAATGGTGAAAATACCACATATATAGCAGAAGGAGTCAGGGTTGTTTAGGCATTTACGACGAGACGTAGCAGGAGCAGACATGATCTGAAACAAAAGAAATATATACCTATGTAAATAAAACACTAAGCTGGAATAGTTACAAGCTTTGAAAGCAAAAATAACCAGCATGAAACGAAATAGAAATTACAATGGTATGTTGTTACAAGGTTAAGAGAAAAGCCATAACAAATCCTCTTAATTCCTACTATCCTAGCTTTCTGTTTGCAGATATTGATAGTACTGACCTATTGGGAGCTGCACACACCTCTCACCGCACTGTCTCAATTGTAACTGCACAAACAAGTTGCCACATAGCTCTCGATGAGACAAATCGTAATCAACTGGCAAGTTTTACTACAGCTCACAAGTGTAATTTTGCTTATCTGGAGGGTAAGCTGTGGAGAAAAAACTTGACGTGCTAGAAAAAAACTGACTACAGATTTGGAATCAGCATGCCAATTTTAGTCTAAATAAGCTCAAAAATCTAACTCAACAAATTTTTTTTCTTCAAATTGTTCCCCAGTGAATTATCGTACAACCTTAGCTAAAATATTATAGTCAATAGATATACATCATTGGATTCAGCATTCCACATATAAACACAATCATGACAAAAACTTCCATGTTGATTTATTTTTTGTAAAATAAATGAAATTAAATAAAACAAATAATATATTTAGTAACACATATAATAACTCAAAAGAAGCTGAACTCGAGAACTCTACATAGCTATCATCCTCAAAAGAAAAGAGGAATTCCTGTTCCTCCTCTATTCTTTTATCCCCTGTGTCAGCTGGCGCTTATAATGATAGTGTGTCAGTTGTCATCGACATATCATATCATCTGTAGGGATGAAAGTAACACAATCTCCCTTTTCCCTTACACACTGCGCTGCTGGAAGAGAACCAAGTATGGTTCCCGTTAGAAGTCAGTTTCTTATCTTTGTCTTGGTAAGGTTAATCTTGCTAAATACCCTCTCACAATCTGCGTTCTAATGCGGCAAGCAACGGTCCCAATCCATGTCATGCAAAGGACCAAAAGTCAAACTCAAAACTCTCTCTCCCTCTCTTTCTCGCGGAAGTTGACATCGACATTTTTTTTTTTTTTTTTCCGATGACAATTTTTGTATGACTTTATAATGTAATTATATTTGTGAGTCAATTATCGTATTTTCGTGTACGATTCTCAACCATGCATCGTACATCGTACGGATAGTCAAATTATCGTACAAATACGATAATTATCGTACAGTTCACAACCCTGCTTGTGCCTCCGTTCATCGCAGGGTTGTGAACTGTACGATAATTATCGTATTTGTACGATAATTTGCATATCCGTACGATGTACGATGCATGGTTGAGAATCGTACACGAAAATACGATAATTGATTCACAATTAAAATTACATTATAAAGTCATACAGAATGTGTCATCGCAAAAAAAAAAAAAAAAAAATCTGTCGCTGTCAACTTCCGCGAGAGAGAGAGAGAGAGAGAGAGAGAGAGAGAGAGAGAGAGAGAGAGAGAGAGAGAGAGAGAGAGAGAGAGAGAGAGAGAGAGAGAGAGAGAGAGAGAGGAAGAGTTTTGAGTTTGACTTTTGGTCCTTTGCATGACATGGATTTTGACCGTTGCTTGCTGCATTAGAACGCAGATTGTGAGAGGGTATTTAGCAAGATTAACCTTACCAAGACAAAGGTAAGAAACTGACTTCTAACGGGACCATACTTGGTTCTTTTCCAGCAGCGCAGTGTGTAAGGGAAAAGGGAGATTGTTACTTTCATCCCTACACATGATATGATATGTCGATGACAACTGATACACTATCATTATAAACGCCAGCATTTTATCCCTACAGGGGATAAAAGAATAGTGGAGGAACAGGAATTCCTCTTTTCTTTTGAGGATGATAGATATGTAGATTTCTCGAGCTCAGCTTCTTTTGAGTCATTATTTTAGTAGATATATTTTGGTTTTATTTAATTTCATTTATTTTGGAAAAAAATAGATTAACATGGAATTTTGTGTCATGATTGGATATGTTATATATTTTGGTGAAGAGTTAAAATATTTTTATATATGGAATGCTGAATTCAATGATGTATATAGTTATCTACTGACTATATCATTTTAGCTAACGTTGTACGATAATCTATCTGAAAAGACGATAATTTTGGTGGCTCGGTACGTAATGCGGGTTACAAAAGTTCACAACCATGGTTCATCGCTTACCCGGCCGCAGGGTTGTGAACTGTACGATAATTATCGTATTTGTACGATAATTTGACTATCCGTACGATGTACGATGCATGGTTGAGAATCGTACACGAAAATACGATAATTGACTCACAAATATAATTACATTATAAAGTCATACAAAAATTGTCATCGCAAAAAAAAACAAAACAAAATCTGTCGCTGTCAACTTCCGCGAGAGAGAGAGAGAGAGAGAGAGAGAGAGAGAGAGAGAGAGAGAGAGAGAGAGAGAGAGAGAGAGAGAGAGAGAGAGAGAGAGAGAGAGAGAAGAGAGTTTTGAGTTTGACTTTTGGTCCTTTGCATGACATGGATTTGGACCGTTGCTTGCCGCATTAGAACGCAGATTGTGAGAGGGTATTTAGAAAGATTAACCTTACCAAGACAAAGGTAAGACACTGACTTCTAACGGGAACCATACTTGGTTCTCTTCCAGCAGCGCAGTGTGTAAGGGAAAAGGGAGATTGTGTTACTTGCATCCCTACACATGATATGATATGTCGATGACAACTGACACACTATCATTATAAGCGCCAGCTGACACAGGGGATAAAAGAATAGAGGAGGAACAGGAATTCCTCTTTTCTTTTGAGGATGATAAGTGTGTGGGTTGTCACTAGAAGGTTCCCGTGGTGTAACGGGAAGCACAGCCGCCCGGCAAGCGGAAGGTCCCGGGTTCGATTCCCGAGCGGTGCAACCTTTATTGGTGAGACCCCCTACTCTAACAATAAGCTATGTAGAGTTCTTGAGTTAGCTTCTTTTGAGTCATTATATGTTACAAAATAAAATAAAATTATATTTAATTTAATTTATTTTGGAAAAAATAAATTAACATGGAATTTTGTGTCATGATTGGATATATTATATATTTTGGTGAAAAGAAAAATATTTGTATATGTGGCATGCTGAATTCAATGATGTATATACTTATCTACTGACTATATTATTTTAGCTAAGGTTGTACGATAATCTATCTGGAAATACGATAATTTTGGTGGCTCGGTACGATAATGTGGGCCACTGAAGTTCACAACCCTGCCCGGCCGGCACTCAAGTCAGTGAGCGCCGTGAGCTCTTACAGAGAAGATAACTTACGACGATCGATCGTCGATGTTTTCACTCGTTTGGCAATTTTGAGGCCCTATAGTTTCACTCCAACTGCGCACAATGAATCGGAAGAAGCTGCAAATGGAAGAGAAATCCCGTGCCTTGATTCTGCTAGAGAAGGGAGAGTCAGTGATTGCTGTAGCTAAGCAAATGGAAGATAAATCACGTGCCTTGATTCTGCTAGAGAAGGGAGAGTCGGTGATTGCTGTAGCAATTCTCAGCGCCCATAACATTAATGTTTGAGAGTAGCCTGGTAATTAGAGAGAACTGCAACTCCGAAATGCCAGTGGTCGCTGGCAGTTGTAACTCACAATTTGGTGAAAACTTGGTCAACTTGAAAGAAAAATATGGGCTTATTCCACTGCACTTAAAACACACAAGTATAATATTAAGAACGATTTTCTTCTATATGTATATTGTATAGAAGCCTGATTCTGTAAAACATTGTATATAACCAAATAACCAAGTAGGTTATAGTTGAGGAGGCGAGGTAAATGTTACTCTATGATATTATATAGTCAATAACGTATGTTTAGAAGTTATCTATATCTAGGCAGTCATATTTTCCTGTTATTATTGTGTATCAATCAGATAGAAAGCCTGGAAGTGCAATGAGTCGACGCGTGAAGTAGCAATGTTTTGATTCAATCTCCCCGCCACAATCTCCCCGCCCACCACTCCCCGCCGCGGCGTGTCGCCTCCACAATTATAACCTACATTGTCGCAGCAACAAGCCGATTTCGGCATTCTTTATTCTTCGTTTTTCCAAGGCATTGCTTATTGTATTTTGACAAGCGTTTGCCAGACGCAGCAGTACTGTCTTAGAAAACAGTGTGAACATCGCCCAAATTTTACATGCCACAATATACATGTAAAAAATATATTAAGCTTTGCTACTCGAGGCGAGTAATTTGCATTAAATTGCTATTATAGAACGTTCCATCGTAATGCATGTCATTCATATAATTAGTAGAACAACAGAAGAACTATATTTTTTGGTATTCAGATGCGGTGCATCAATGTTTATCGCGAAATTAATTTATGAAAAATATTAGTCGCGGAGCCAAAACACAGTAGACCAACCTTTGAGTTAAAACTGCCAGCGACCACTGGCATTTCTCGAGTTTCAGATCATTGGAATTCCCCTGAACTTAACCCCATAGAAAAAGTCAAAGAGTCTCAAAGTCGAGAGAGGCGATTTATCAACTGCAGTGGGCAGCGGCGTCAATGGGACCGTTTGGGCTAAGGAAAAAAGTACTACATACCGCCAGAATTTTAATTTCCGAATTTGTTTTGTGGATCTCGGAGATGGCTAATATACGAGTGGGTGTTCATAAAATTCTTATGTACATATTCTTATAATTCATTTAAAGTTGGTTTCGTGCCTTATAATGAGGTAATAACATATTTTGTGAAGTTTTGTTGATGTAGCCATATACGTCAAGGGACGAATATATATAAGTTTTTACACATGTGTATAAATATTTCTTGATCTATACTATTATTTGAATACTCCCAGTAGTCACCAGCAAAGGTATGAAAAGAACAAATCAAGATATTCGTCAAAAGGATTGATTACGCTCCCATCGACAGAGGCTACAGAGCAAAGGAAAAAATTTGGCACAGGTTATATTTCGTCTCGTAACTCATTTATGCAGGAACTATTCACTATCTGAGAAACAAATGAGAGTTAATGTATGTCTAATGTATTTTTATTTACAGATTATACGCGTAAAACTGCTTATATTTCACAATTACCAAACATTATAACCATTGCAAGAATATGTTATGTATAGGGTAAATAACGATCCGCACGACTAAGGAACTCTATTAATATTATTCCTTATATGAACTCACACCACCGTAAAGTCATAGATATAGCTGTAAAGTCAAATTCGCCGATTTATCTGCTGCTAAAAATTACAGTATACGGTCTGGGTCTTGGTCTGGGGAGAGACTGGGCTTCTATTTATTTTAATACCTTTGCTGGTGACCACTGGGAGTATTCAAATAATAGTATAGATCAGAAATATTTATACACATGTGTAAAAACCGATATATATTCATCCCTTGACGTATATGGCTACATCAACAAAACTTCACAAAATATGTTATTACCTCATTATAAGGCACGAAACCAACTTTAAATGAATTATAAAATATGTACATAAATTTTTTATGAACAACCACTCGTATATTAGCCATCTCCGAGATCCACAAAACAAATTCGGAAATTAAAATTCTGGCGGTATGTAGTACATTTTTCCTTAGCCCAAACGGTCCCATTAGGCGAATTTTGGTGAGGAAGCCGTAAGAAGCCGGCTTCTTGCCGGCTTCTTTCTCGCTTGGGTGCCTCGCCAGAACGGCTGACAGTTGCCAGCTTCTTGTCGGGGCTCGCCCGGTCGGCGATCACAGCTGATAGCTGTAAACAAAAAATCACACAATGACGATTGATTGATTGATTTAATGCCAAAAAAAGGTTAATGTGCACACAATGACGAATTGTCATCTTCAACTCATATCCAACCACATCTCTCATAAACATACTGAATTAAACGCAATGCTAGTCATTTCCACAATATATACCTATCAGCTGCTCTACCGTAGATAACACTATAGTCGCCAGTCACTTGCCACTGCACTAATGTCGCCAGGCACAATATATTACGAATGTTAGCATCACGTACTACTGATTTGTATGTGCCACTGAAGACGCATCCACGTACAGTAGTCAGAGCTGGGCAGTATTTAAATACAATTGTATTTAAATACGTATTAAATACATTTGTGTATTTAGAAATGTATTTATAAATACATTGGTTGTCATGTATTCAAATACAGTATTTAAATACTTTTATGAGTATTTAAATACATTGTATTTAAATAGTACATTTAATATAAAATTTTAATACTTTTTTATTAGTTTATTTGGCCATAAACCGGCCCCACTATCTGGTAACCCTGATGTTACAGTGAACCAGTGTTTCCACTGGCAAGGAAATGTTCTGATTTCAAGGAAATTTTGGCCTGAGAAGGAAATTTCTAAGGAAACCCAAAATCTAAGGAAATCCTAAGAAAATCCATTTTTTTAGGACATGTTAAAATTTGTGTATTTAAAAAGTATTTACAAATGTATTTAAATACAATTGATGTATTTAGTATTTAGTATTTAAATACATTCGTAAAATGTATTTAGTATTTAAATACATTTCTCCCATGTATTTAGTATTTATTATTTAAATTCAATGTATTTAGTGCCCAGCTCTGACAGTAGTTTTTATTATGTACATCACACTACATGTCTTCAGTGGCACATAAAAATCTGTAGGGATGCTAAAATTCGTAATATATTGTGCCTGGCGACATTAGTGCAGTGGCAATTGACTGGCGACTATAGTGTTATCTACGGTACCTTGTATATTCTTATACGTGGTCCATGCTTTTGAATGTACATCTGTGTGTTTACTTGTGTCCTGTTATCTGTAATTACAGTATTTCTACGACGATATTCACTCTATTACTAGTTCCGCCTGTCCCGCGGTTTTGCGAAATATTGTCAAGGCGCGCAATCCTGTAAACCTCCATTCATCGCTCTTATTTCACTGGTTTTACAGGTTAACTGCTGCCCTGATACATGTTACAGGTAACATCAAGTCACTAGCTTCCCATGAGAACACTTACAAGTAATAATAGTTACCCAAAAGCTTAAATTATCCACGTCAAAAACAGTCAGGAGTATGGTTTTTATCATGTATTATTTTATCGACTATTATTACTTGTAAGTGTTCTCATGGGAAGCTAGTGACTCGATGTTGCCTGTAACGTGTATCGGGGCAGCAGTTAAGCTGTAAAATTAGTGAAATACGATAGATGAATGGAGGGGTCCACAAGATTTTGCACTGATAAGATTTCGCACAACACCGTCACGTGTTGTTTTTCTCTGACGTCACGTATCGTGACGTATGAAGCTGAGAGAAGCCGTGAGAAGCGGGGCCCAGGGCTCGCTTCCACCGGCTTCTTACGGCTTGGCCCAGCTGGGCAAGCCGTAAGAAGCCGGCTTCTTAAAAGTGTCTCGAGTTAACAGAAAACGCAAGCTGCAAGAAGCCGGCTTCTTATTTTTTCATTGTCCTTGAAAAGATTTTTTTTCATTGTCCTTGTAAAGATTTTTTTTGCCGCTACTGTAATATCCCAATACATCAAATATGGTTATAAATCTAGAAGGAGTAATACGCGACGTGTCGTCCCAGAGTTGGAGGGAGTAAGAAATGATGGGAGTTAGGTTAGCTGGCTGCTCCATGCCTAGCTTGTTCTTCCTGCACACATCAGTATTAATCACTGATTTTGGAAAGGGAACTTCTTCCGTAAAACACTTTCACTGAGAGAGACGCTCCTACTGCAAGTTAGCTTAAGTGTACACAATAATACTAAGCTGTTAATTGTTATATATAGAATATAATGATATATCATATTGTTACTAGTAACTGTACCAACCTTACCCACTCTGAACTAACCAGCTGGAGGTCACTCGCAGTCTACGGGTTAAGATAACGTACAATAAAAAAGGTACCAATTACTAAACATTATTTAAAGTCGTTAATGGTTCCACTTTTATGAAAAGGATGATGACGTAAGAAAAAAATCAAACTCACCATACGATAGAAGAAGTGTTGTTGGCTGTGTTGTCCAGCAGCAAGACCCGGCAGGAAGGTTTAGATTTGCTCCATGCCTCAGCCAGCCTTAATGTATTTCCATCATCAGCTTTTATACGCTGTAAACTTGATTTCCCATGATAATAATGAACCTCTGTAAGTACCAGTGGTCCCAAGTTTTCTTCTGCTATTCTGAAAATATTATACTGCAGTAATGTTTTCCTGCATTTATGCATATTATTTCCATAGACTTCCATAGACCATAGTTTATTTCCATAGCGAAAATATGCAGTTTAACCTGCTTGGTAGCTTGGGTGGAACGCTACGCTGAACCTCGGGGTCATAAGAACATAAGAAAATAAGGAAGCTACAAGAGGTCGTGAGACCTACACGTTGTAGTTTGTCTTACTTAACCCGGGAACCCTAACCCTGGGAATGTTGCTCATTACTAACCCCGGGTGAAATATACCCAACATTTAGGATGAAATATACACCATTTATAATCATTTTTCATTAAATCAGACAATGCAGTGAACAAATATAACTCTATTACTTTATTTTACTGTAAAAACCTTTAACCTAAACTGATATTTTATTACTGAGGTATGTATGACTGTAGAAATCAACCGAAAAAAGTTTTTGTTTTCCTTACTTTTGTAATATTAATTCCAGAGACAGATTACTAGTGATCAGAATGACTTTATACTTATCAATCACACTCTTGGGCTCCTTCAGCCTCGTACTGGACCACCAATGCCCCCACGGCCTCATTCATCGATTAATATGCATGTATATAATCGGCACTGTGACACTACTACGCTGTTCCTAACGGCGGGTGAAATTCACCCAAAATAAACTCCAGAGCAGATAAACTCCACAAATAGAGACACGAGAGAACAGCACCTCTCATTACAAGGTCCTGACACGCACCGAGAACTACTGGGAGGGATAGACTCCCATCTCCACGCACCACGTGACAGTCACGCAGCGACGGCGTGTTGGGTAAAAAATACCCAGGGATAGAGTTCCCGGGTTAAGGACGTCACTCCGCTTTAGAGGAGGAAAAAACGAATAAAAGTGAAAATTTGCGAAAACTTGTGAAAATTGGCCTCATGTGTTGGCACTACCGTCGCAAAAGATTGCTGTCATTTGACAATTTTTTTCTATTTTAAGTAAATATTATAAGTACTATAAGTAAGCTGGCAATGATTAATTTAAATATGACGTAATAACACGTGGGCAGCTCATTTATACTATGTTTTCCTTTTTTTCTTGGTTTTGCTTTTTTTTTTCTCCGAAGAAAAAAAATAACTTTGAAAACATAATAAAACAATAAAATAAATAATAAAACAAAATAAAAACGTTTCTGGAGTTTCGTTTTTGCCTAAGATAATGTCATTCAAACTCTTACTTCTCTGTCAATTCGAGGTATCACTGTTAGCAGTTCATCTCACTTCTCGCCAGGTGGCCATAGTGTCGTCTCTCAGAAATGAGGACAAGGTCCTTTAAAGTAATCAGTTAGGCATTTTTATTGTTTTGTTTATCAGCTGATGCTGTACTTCAATGAAGTTTTTAGTATCCAATGTATATCATAATATGCATATTCTAATATTAATAAACGAATTTCATCATTGTGTGAAAACTAAAAAAATTATAAGGACATTTAACAAATACCAATAGTGAGGCCTGTTACAATGTTAAAACAGTCAGTTCTTACAGACATGCCAATGAGATGTAACTAGGGACTATATTGAGCCAACTCCTGAAAGGAAAACACATGTCATTGTCTGGAACTATTGAAATAATGGCATACATTATAAAGGCTGCGGCTTCAGTGGCAATCAGAAGCCGCAACCTTTCCCGCTGCCAGGCGCACGAGAGTCCGCATGTCACGGCGGGGCCGGCTGGCCGTAAACATTAGAAATACGATGATTTGTGTTTGTGTGTTAACTGGACCAACTCTCTCTCTCTCTCTCTCTCTCTCTCTCTCTCTCTCTCTCTCTCTCTCTCTCTCTCTCTCTCTCCAATGATGGTAGTAATAGTAGTATTTATTATATTACAATAAATCGTATGTAGGAGGAGGAGGAGGAGGAGGAGGAGGAAGAGGAGGAGGAGGAGAGCCGTGTTACCTCCAACTCCCCCTCCTTCCCTTCCTTCCTCCCTCCTTATCTCCTCCCTTCCTTCCTTCTTACCTTTCACATATTAATAATTATAATCTCTCTCTCTCTCTCTCTCTCGTCTCTCTCTCTCTCTCCTCTCTCTCTCTCTCTCTCTCTCTCTCTCTCTCTCTCTCTCTCTCTCTCTCTCTCTCTCTCTCAGTACCATATTAAATATTTTAAGTTTAATGATCATTTCATTTCATTTCATTTCATTTCATTTCAGATTTTAAGTCTCCTGAACAGTACCAGTTAATAGCTATAAGAGAGAGAGAGAGAGAGAGAGAGAGAGAGAGAGAGAGAGAGAGAGAGAGAGAGAGAGAGAGAGAGAGAGAGAGAGAGAGAGAGAGAGAGAGAGAGAGAGAGAGAGAGAGAGAGAGAGAGAGAGAGAGAGAGAAGTATGTCGACAATAATGACACAACTTGGCAACCTAATTTTAAGAGGAAAACATGTGGTGTGGTTGTCATGGTAACGAGCAGCGTCCTGCGGGTAGATATTGTACGGCTGATCATTTAATTAAAAGATTATATATATATATTACCCAACATACATAAAAAGAAAGAGAAAAATGCAATGGTTAAATGTATAGAGAAAAATGTTCTTGTAGTGAGAGATTTAAAGTTGTCCACATATTTTTGAGACGACACTATGGCCACCTGGCGAGAAGTGAGGTGAACTTCTAACAGTGATACCTCGAATTCTTTTCCGATATGCATAATTTCTTTTTTATTTGAAAGCTGACACTTTGTTCTAAGCTCTGGACTGGTCAAAGGTCTGGTAAGTTGAATATCTGATTTTATATTGAAGTTTATGTTATTATGTGTGCGTGAAAAAAAAAGAAAATTTTGAAAATCGAGCAAAGCATAACCAATGAACCTACACCAGAAAAAAACTGTCCAAGTTTGGCACTATGCCCAATATTGTTCATAAAAAAATAACCAAGGCAGAACTCCTAATAGCTAGTGACTAGTAGCGATATGAATAATTGACTAAAATCGCATTAAAATTCCACATAATTATTTTTTATTAACATGGTAAAGAGTCCTGTACAGCTGTCTCCAATTCTGAGAAATTAGAGAATGTAAGCTCAGAAATGGTAGTAGTGACATATTTATTGCTTGAGAAATTTATATACTTCAAGCTGTCAATAGGGAAAAGTCGAGCAGTGAAATTAGCTACAAATCCTTCGTGCAGTTTTTCAGGAAAGGTATTCAAATAGTCAGAGCGCAAATAGCAAGCAATAAGAATTGCGAAATGACCGGAAACTGTCTGATACACTGCACCTTCCGGACATACTACAGACACATAGAATGTTTGTTTAAAGAAGAAATAGTGATGTCCGAAGAAACTTTTGTGAGAAAATGGTTTCGAAATCAAGTGGGTGTAAGGACATAACGATAAGGCCTGAGAAGCATTTGCCTGAGTTAGCACCACCTCACAAATAGCGTCACCTACAGGTAAGAAGGCAAAGAGAGATGCAGGGCAAAAATACAGGTTCAAATATTCTGTACGGCACCTATCCAAATCAGACATGCTTATATTTACTATTAATCAACACCACAGTACTTGGTTGATTCAGTATCATAACAGATTCGTTCACGGAAAATGAAATTAAAAATTATTCCATTCTGATTAAAAGTACGATTCCCACAATTTTAAAAATATCAATTATGAACCATTTCCGTTAATTAAATACTTTATTATTAATATATTTTCCTACTTCGCGAACTTCAAACACATGTTCGGCTGGAAAAGAACATGTTTAACAATGGTATCTGACGTTAGCACTGAGTCAAGGAGAGGGTAATAGCGTTGCAAACCATTTAAAACAATGATGTCAACTGGCAGTTCTACTTCGCTACTTCCTAGGCATGCATAAAAAACAATAAAAGGAAAAAGTGAAGCAGTTCCTCTTCCACGCGCTGCGTCAACAATATTTGTTAGTAATGTTTGTTAGTTCTTACAAGAAAATTAACCTTATTAGTTAAAGCAGGGAGTGTTTGTTCTAACACAGTAAAAGCTCGATTAAAGCTCTGCTTGATTATGCAATTTAAATGTATGAGTGAGTGTATCAATAAAAGAAGATAAAAAGGTTAGATGAAAGTACCTTACCCAATTTCCTCCAGTTACTCATGCATTTATTCTTATACCAAATATCATGCACGAAAGTTGTCCAAGAAAGGCAATGAAAAGACAAGCAATCAATTACGCGGACGTAAATTATAAACATGGGTTGGTTGGTCAGTAGGAGTATTAGTTTTGTTAGTTTCAAGCCGCGTAGCATCGCTAATATTAGCAGTTTCTACTAAGCTTAAATCAGGCTTGGTATTTGTCCGTTTAAGTCGATCACTGTGAATCACTTCTAAGGTATTTAACCACGGATCCAAAATATCAAACTTATTTCCGCTTAACTACCTACCTAGGCGCGGACCCACAAATTTAGGAGCTAATTTACAGTTCCGTTCCGGAACTCGAATCATGACAGTCACCAACACGGATTTGAACGGGTGCAGAGCGCCGGTGTTGTTGCGAGCACATAGCAGTCTTGGAAGCCTGTAAATTATCTCTGACATCGGAATATAAGTCTGAGAAAACTTTAAGTTGACATTTAGCATAATCATCAACATTGTACACAGGTTTCTGAGGGCTACTAAGTAAGTTATATGGGAGTCGTTTCTCCATACCAAAAATATTAAAATAAGGAGTTTGACCTGTTGACTCACAATATTGCAATTAACGCATGCAGCAACATGGGGTAACCAATCTTCCCAACTATCAAGCAAGCCACCAACAACTGGCCGCAAAGCTTCCAGGACTTTCCTGTTCGCACGCTCAACTAAAACGTTACTGGCAGGGTGATAAGTTACCGTGAATGTTTGTTTGATGCTGAACTGCCCACAGGTTTCATTAAGAAGCGCATTTTTTTATTCCGCGCCATTGTCACTCATTAAAACTCTGGGAGTTGAGTATGAACAAAATAAGTTGGCGATCAATGCGTGTGCAATCGCTTTGGCAATTTTATCCATCACAGGAGCCAAAACAACATACCTTGAGAAGTGATCAACACATACTAACAGGTATTTAGACCCTTGACGACTAGAAGGAAGCTGTAACAGATCAATAGCAACAATGTCCCAAGGACGCTCAGGAGTTGGATATTCCAAAATTGGTGCTGGTTTTGGGCACCGTACCCTTATGCTCAGCACATTTCACGCACTTAGCTACATATGCGTTAATATCTAACCGCATTTTAGGCCAAAAATAACTTGCGGGCCGCAGCAAGAGTACGCTCCTTTCCCGGGTGACCGGCTATTACAGCATTATGAACTAGTTGCAGTACCACAGGTAAAAATGATTCGGGTATCACAAATTGACTCACCTGGGTCCGCTTATTTGGCCAAAATCTACAAAGGACCTGTCTGGTGATAAGAAAAATTGTGAAAAAGGAATGGGCATTTTAGGTACTGTTGACTGATCACCCGATTCCAGAGCATATATCACTTTACTCCACGCGTCATCTTGACGTTGAGCAAAAGCTAGTTCATGTAGTGAAATTTTTTTAATTACAGGGGACTTGTCCATCACCAATCCAACATGTACATTTCTAGACAGTGCATCAGCCACAACATTGGCTCGACCTGGCAAGTACTTAAAAGCTGGATTGAATTCCATTGAAATCCATGAAATTGGATTTGAATTGAAGCACGTAAACACAAGAGATTAATAAAGTACTTTAAGATTTTTGGGTGTTTTTGATAGATTTTTTTTTGCGATATGCCATATGCATGCATCCTTTATGGGTGCAGCAAGACAGCTGTGGCTTTCCAGATAAGTTTGCACACGTTTCAGACCGATACGACAATGTTAAATGTGTTGAAAAGATTAGTGCGGCGGACAAGGGTAGATCACCATCACCCCACACCCACCCACCCAGCCCGTGGCCACACACCATACGGTACAAAGCCCGCTATGGTGTGTGACAGAAGAGAGAGAGAGAGAGAGAGAGAGAGAGAGAGAGAGAGAGAGAGAGAGAGAGAGAGAGAGGAGAGAGAAGAGAGAGAGAGAGAGAGGAGAGAGGAGAGAGAGAGAGAGAGAACCAATAAAAATGCAAGTTTGAAGGAGGAATAGGAGGGGGAGGGGGAAGAGGAGGAGGGGGAGGAAGACTCAAGACAATAATGACCTCGTGATGTTAGTAGACGATTTAGCAAAGAGGAGAGAGAGAAGAAAGGAGAGAAGAATGGAGGGAGGGAAGTAGAGAATTTGAGGATTCCTCTAAATTAAGTCCGTGTCGGAGAGAGAGAAGAGGCCTCCTCTCCATTTCCTTATTTCTAGTCGATTCTCTCTCTCTCTCTCTCTCTCTCTCTCTCTCTCTCTCTCTCTCTCTCTCTCTCTCTCTCTCTCTCTCTCTCTTTCCCTTATCCTTTCGTCCGACAATCAGATAGGTGTGTGTGTGTGTCGAAACTACTAACCATATGATTTTATAGGAAATATATATCATATAATATATATTTAGGATAGGAAAGTACCTTCATTGTGATTCCCACGCAAACATTATAGTTTCCCTTACTTACCAATCCATGTTTTGCAGAGGTGCCAGGTCCTCCTGATTCCCAGGTTCCGCTAACACCTGTTCGCCAGTCGGCTCTCTCTCTCCTTCCCTCTCTCTTCTTTGCTAAATCGTCTACTAACATCACGAGGTCATTATTGTCCTGAGTCTTCCTCCCCCTCCTCCTCTTCCACCTCTACTTCCTCCCCCCTCCTCTTCCTCCTTCAAACATGCATTTTTATTGGTTTCTTAGTGTTTTTGCTTATTTCTCATCGTATATTTCACCTTGCCTCTCTCTCTCTCTCTCTCTCTCTCTCTCTCTCTCTCTCTCTCTCTCTCTCTCTCTCTCTCTCTCTCTCTCTCTCTCTCTCTCTCTCTCTTTTCTGCCACACACCATAGCGGGCTTTGAATTCTGGCTCGAACATGTATCACATTCGGCGGTTGGTTTTCCACATATACGCGACCAGCATCATCTACTTCAGTCTCAGATTGAGCATCATACTCTACATCTGTCACAGCGACAGATTCACTGTCGGACACCGAACTACAATCGCTCATCATTTACATTTGCTGGTCGATACGACGGGTGTCACACATGCAGACGACTGTTGTTTACATTTGAGCACCTCCTCTGACGTCATCAATAATATTCGTGGTGCTGTTGGAGGGAAGAAAGTTTTTTTCGCGCGCTTTTTACAAAATCGTGTTTTTACGGAAATAAGGTCTGAAAATCAATTATTTCTGGTGGATTCGGTGTTTTAAAGGAATATTCAACATAATTAGGTAAAGAAAAAATGGGTCTGGACGATACTTTAACACACACACACACACACACACACACACACACACACACACACACACACACACACACACACACACACACACACACACACACACACACACACACACACACACACAATAATAAAAAGAAAGCGTTAAAATTATAAATAGTAATATAGTAAAGTGATAGCCATATCCAATATATCATTTATTAAAGTGTCGCCTCCGTGGTGTAGTGGCTAGCGCGCCTAGCTACAAATCTGCGGGCCCAGGTTCGAATCCGGGGTGGTCTTTTCCCAAGTCCTCGCGCGTTTGGTGCAGTTGCTGTGGGAGCTGCTCTACACAAATTCGCGGTTACGTTAGGTTACAGTTAGGTTAGGATAAGTTACATTCCTTCACGTTGGTAACTCTGTGTGGGAATCACAATAAGGGTATTTTCGAGAAAATCATGTGGTTAGTTTCGGAACTACAACCAAGCGTAGAGCAAATCAGGCAGCAGAGCAGCTGCACCAAACGCAGGAGGACTTGGGAAAAGTGCATCCGGGGCAGGGCAAGCCGGCGGCCGTACAGCATACAGTTGTTCATCTTTCCTTTCGGGGTTGATAAATGGGTACCTGATGGGGAAACCTGGGAAAGGTAACTGTGGTACCCCATATGTCATACAACAGTAGTCCTCTGTCCCGGGGTAATGGGTTGTCACCCACCACAGGCTCAAAGGCTAATGCGACGGGGATGAGCACCAAGGTCACGCGCAGCATAGCGTATGCCCCCATCTTTACCATTACCTACTTAGTAAAGTGCACATACACACACACATAGCTTACCTAAGCACCAAGCCCAACCTCATCGACAGGTCAGAAGATACCAGCACCAAGTGACAACCCGCAAGAAGACTTCCAAGAACTTGTGCCGTCCCGATCATCACATCTTCAACATTACCAGCAGGCGGCTCATGGCGATCCCCAAACCCAAATCTCTTCCCTGACGCTTCATGATGCCCGGCCAATAGCATCAGAGCGATCATGGTTGTCCAGACTCTTCTAGCACATTTCATCCTCTCTTGTTTAAAATGACTGGGGAAAAATAGATGAAACAATATATTGTTTCATCTTCATTGATTTATAGTATAGAAAAATGGGATCACAAAGCACCCAAATGCAGCACTGTATTATATTGAAGATAAAGCAATAGGACGGTATTTTCAAGAATTACAACGGTCACCCTTCTTATGAAGGAAATGCAAAACTGTATATATTGAAAATGTGATGGTGATGATGATGATAATGAAGACATTGAAGAAGTTATACATATGTGGCGGCTCGAACCACTGAGGCTTCGAACTGTTGCTCATCCAGCTCGAGCTCTCCTGCCATCTCAGATGATGACTGAGAAAGGCAAGAGGTTGCCAGTTACCGTGATGACTGAGAAAGGCAAGAGGTTGCCAGTTACCGTTGATATTTTTTTCTAGAACGCCACCTACGGCTGTGTCAGATGCGTCGACCGTGAGAGTTGTTGGTGCGTTGACTCGTGGGTGTACCAACATAGTTAGTTGCCTTTGTCAATGCCTCCTTAGCGTTCTCAAACGCAGTCGTAGCTGCATCGTTCAAATAAGCTATTTAGGCTTGTTAGTTAGGACCCTGAACTATTTTGAGTTAGGAGACCTGAAAAGGGGTTACATGATCATGTAGATCATGCCGGCACGAAGCGGTGGTAGAAGGTCACGAGGCCGACACACTCCTGGAGCCCATTCAATGTAGTGGGGTTTAGGAAACTTACAGATGGCTTCGACTTTGGAAGGAAGCGGCATGGCCCCGTGCTGGTCGATGTAATGGCTGAGAAAGTTGATGGAAGTGAGACCAAACTGGCACTTGGCAAGGTTGATGACCAGGCCATGCTCATTGTGCCACTGGAAGAGCCGCCGGAGGTGTGCGTAGTGTTCCCGTCGAGAGCGGCTGGCAACGAGAATGTCATCGAGATGGATGAAAACAAAATTGAAATCACGGCCCACTCTGTCCATAGGGCGCGGGAACGATTGAGCGGCATTCTGAAGGCCAAAAGGCATACGTAAGAACTCAAAGGATTCAAACGGAGTGATGATGGCAGTCTTGTGGATGTCGTCTGGTTGACTTGCTGTGTTATTTGTTCAGTAAACTGCATCGCTTCCCTACATCATTTCATCAGAACCGCTACACATCAATGGTAATGATGATGAAAAGACTTTTATTATTTTATTAATTATTAACAAATATTTTTTAAATGATATAAATACAGCTACCGAAAGTAATAATAACAATGATAATATTAATATTTGCATCATATTAAAATTAACATTAATCGCTATCAATATCTATCATTGTCATAAATTTTTTGTTATCATTGATATTATTTTTTATTATTATTATCATACTAATGAATCTAATGATCATCAACGCATCAAAAGCAGCATTGCGGGGGTGATTTAGAAATTCAAGACAGTCATTAAGAGGAGGAGAGCTGTGTTAGCAACAGAGCAAGTAAGTGGGAGAGGGAAAAATTGGACGTAAACGCCACAGGACAATGAACTTCTTCAGAAGCTAAATCAGAAGCTGATTTAGTAAGAAACAAGATGTGAAATTTCCAGATAAGATTTTTAGTAAAGGATAGTCCAAGAATGTTCATTGTAGAAGTGGGAGACAGTTGAGTGTCATTGAGGAAGAGGGGATAGTTGTCTAGGATATGTCAAGTAGATAGGTGCAGAAATTGTGTTTTTGAGGCATTTAACACAACAGGGTTTGCTTTGCCCTAAAATGAAATTAAAGAAAGATCAGAAGTTAGGCGCTCTGCGGCATCTCTCCGTGAATCATCTAGTTCCGGTTGAGTTGGACGTCTAATGAACGACGTTGAACAATGCAGGGTAGAGTCATCAGCGTAGGATTGGATAGGGCATTGAGTTAGACGTGGAAGATCATTAATGAATAATAGAAAGAGAGTGGGTGATAGGACATAACCATGAGGAACACCACTATTGATAGATTTAGGAGAAGAACAATGACCGTCTACAGTAATTGCAATTAAACTTTGTAAGGAAATTTGTGATGAAGGTGCAGAGCGAAGGATAGAAACCAAAAGAGGGTAGTTTAGGAATTAAAGATCTATGCACGACTATATCAACAGTTTATAATATGTCAAATGCAATACTAAAATTTCACCGAAACCTCTAAAGGAGGATGACCAAGATTCCGTTAGGAAACCTAGACGATCGCCAGTAAATCACCCTTTATGGAAACTGTACTGACAATCAGATAGAAGATTGTGTGCAGATAGATGCTTTAGAATCTTATTAAGGATAGATTCAAAAGCTTTAGAAAGGCAAGAAGTCAAAGCAATAGGACGGTTTTTTGAAGGATCTGAACGGTCACCCTTCTTATGAACAGGTTGAATGTAAGCTAACTTCCAGCGAGAAGGAAAGTTGGAAGTATATAGACAAGGGCGGAAAAGTTTGACAAGGCAGGGTGCAAGCACAGTAGCACAGTTTTTGAGAGCAATGGGAAGGATTCAGTCAGGACCGTAAAGCCACGTTCATACTGTGCCGATGTTGGGCCACGACAAGCTACGACTCCTTAGGATACACGATGTTTTGGCTATTGATGTGGAATGAAGGAAGGGAAGGGGTATGGAGTCGCGAGGGGGGGGAGCGCAAAAAGTATTCCTTGGAATACTTTCACGAGAGTCGGAAAGGGTCTGGACCTACGGTCATTTCCGGTTGAGTTCTAAGGGACGTCGGCGACAGTTGTCAAGACAATCTCAGACAGTCTTGGCCTGTCGTGAGACAATCGCGAAGACTATCGGGGTCATTTTTCAAATGTTGACAGTTTCCTGTCGGCACAGTCATCCGTGCCGACTACATAAAACTAATGATGGACTGTCGTCAAGACCATCTGCGACTGTCGGCCAATCGGTCCTCAGACTCGTGGTTGTCGTAGACATAGCGCCAGATAAAAAAAAAAGACCAGTGAGACTCGTCTTCAGACTAGCTGCCAGCATGTCAGCGACATGCTGGCAATTAGTTGGACAAATGTCCCAGACAGACGATGACCGTCGGCAATCATACTAGCCGACATCAAGACACCAAGAAAACATTCCCCCATTCTTGGAGCGTGGGAGCCGACTTGTCAAATTCGAAAGTCGCTGGGTTGTCGTGGCCCAAAATCGGCACAGTGTGAACGGGGTTTAAGCCTTCCGAGGATCGAGGCCAGAGATGGCATACAAAAAATCATTACGAAGGATCTTAAAAACAGGCATAATATAGGCTGAGGGTAGAGGAGGAGGAGGAACAAGCCTTAATCAACCAGAGTGGCATTTTGAGCAAATGTTTAAGCAAAGAGTTCAGCTTTAAATATTTTTTTTTTTTTTCTTTTTTTTCTACATCACAAAAGACTGGTCAAGGGCACAACAAAAAGAAGTAACACAAAGCCCGCTTAGTTGCCAGTCCCTATAAAGAAGACAGTAAGCTAATAAAAAAGGGGAGTGGGCCAATTTAGTTCGGGAGGTGTCTTGTCACTCTTCTCTTGAAAAGATTTAAGTCGTAGGAAGGTGGAAAAATAGAAACAGGAAGAGAGTTCCAGAGTTTACCAGTGAAAGGGATGAAAGAGTAAAGATACTGATTAACTCTTGCATTAGGAAGATGGACAGAATAGGGATGAGAATGAGTAGAAAGTCTTGTGCAGCGAGGCCGCGGGAGTGGGGGAGGCATGCAGTTAGCAAGTTCAGAAGAGCAGTAAGCATGAAAATAACGGTATAGGATAGCAAGAGAAGCAACATTGCGGCGGTGATTTAAAGATTGAAGACAGTCAGTCAGAGGAGGGGAGTTGATGAGACGAAAAGCTTTTGACTCAACCCTGCTTAGGAGAGCTGTATGAGTGGATCCTCCCCAAACATGTGAGACATACTCCATACATGGGCGGATAAGTCACCCGTAGAGAGCAAGCAGCGGGGAGGGAGAAAAAAAAGGACGCAGACGCCACAGGACACCCAATTTCTTAGAAGCCGTTTTAGCAAGAGATGAGATGTGAGATTTCCAGTTAAGATTTTTAGTAAAGGATAGTCAAAGAATGTTCATTGTAGAAGAAGGAGATAGTTGAGTGTCATTGAAGAAGAGGGGATAGCTATCTGTAAGGTTTTGTCATGTAGGTGAAGCAATTGGGTTTTTGAGGCATTGAACAAAACAAGGTTTGTTTTGCCCCAATCAGAAATTATAGCAAGATCAGAAGTTAGGCGCTCGGTGGCATCTCTCCGTGAATCACTTAGTTCATGTTGAGTTGGACGTCTAATAAACGACGTTGAAAAATGCAGGGTAGAATCATCAGCGTAGGAGTGGATAGGGCTTTGAGTTAGACTTAGAAGATCATTAATGCATAATAGAGAGTAGGTGATAGACAAAATCCTGGAGAACACTCTATGATTTTGGAAAAAACAATTCCTCTACATAGCTGCAATATACGTTTGATAGGAAACTTAAATGAAGGACAGAGAAAGATAGAACGAATGAGGTAGTTTGAAATAAAGTTTGTGCACTCATCAAAGCTTATGATTGTCAAGGCAACAGCAAAAGTTACGAAACCCAAGGAAGATGACAGACTCAGTTGGAAAGGTAGAAGATCGCCAGTAGATCGCCTTACGGAAACCTCTGACGATCAAAAGCTATGGATATGGTACTTAGTGAGCGCCTCTATCTGACAGCACGAGAACAGTATTAAATCAAGGTTACCGCTTAGGATAGGAAAAAGAGGTGAAATAATGCCCCATGCGAGATATCGGATATCCTTATCAGCGGAACATCCGCACAGGTTTTAACATCTGCATGCACATCCACGCTTGTGATAAATTAAACATTCGCAACCGCTTTTGCGATTAAATAAATATCCGCATCTGGATCTGCATCCGCACCACACATAGATGTGGGGGATAAATACAACACATTACAGACCTTCCAATGTTGAAGAAAATGAATGCATGTTCACTTGATTATCTACTAATAAACTATTATACCTTGCATTCATTTCTTTCAATTTTACATAACAATGTGTCAAGAGTTATACGTAAGGGCAGTAGGAGGGAGATAATTTTTTATCGTGACTATGTAGCCTACTGCATACACTCATATGCAGTCACAATGTTCTGTTTCGTTGAGTGCAATGGAAAGTTAGCAGCTAGATTTTGGATAAATATTGACTGTACTTTACTACAAATAAATTTTTTTTTTTTTTTTTGGACAATATTTACTATTCCTAATTTAATGGTCAAACCTAGATTCTCCTAGAAGATGAATGCGGGGTCTCATATACTTCAAATTCCTGCGCAAAAATAATCCGCATCCGCATCCGCGAGGAGAAAGTCATCAGACATCCGCATCCGCAAAAAAAAAAAAATGAATATCCGCATCAGCATCCGCATCCGCGATTTTTAAAAGTTTACATCCGCATCCGCACATCCGCATTTTTAAGCATCCGATACATCTCTATCTTATTCATTTAAACATATACTGGAGCACTACATGATATGATGTAATATCATGTATCAAGTAAATGATAAGATGTAGATATGGAGACGGGGCCATACGATTGTAACTCAGGCCCTGTAAAATACAACTAGAGGAATACATAGGAAAGTTTTATTGAGTTGATAATAGGGTTGTACATCAGCAGATAACTGCTTTCATTTGTCCTCTTGATTTCATAAGACATTTGTATATGCCAATTCCATATGTGGCAGGAAAGTGCTGGTGGAAAGACGTAA
Organism: Chionoecetes opilio; assembly: GCA_016584305.1. NCBI lineage: Eukaryota > Metazoa > Arthropoda > Malacostraca > Decapoda > Majidae > Chionoecetes > Chionoecetes opilio. Next base: position 90,063 of record JACEEZ010003048.1, read on the forward strand.
CCAACCGTCTTTGAGAGTGGAGAGTGAACAGATAGGCATCTGAGTCACCCCTAAATTACTGTTATTTTTAACCTTTAACAAGAAATAGGAGGTCATTGCGAACTTTCACATTACTTTATACGTGAAATTTCAAATCCGCCTTTCCCTCCGCACTTGCCTTTAATATATTTCACATAACATTACAAATACTAACAGTGGTTTTGCAGCTTGCAACACTGACAAGATTGAGACGGGGTCAAGGAGCAATGTGTGAAGTATTATGCCTTTGAATACGTTTTTGCCGAGCGCATGTGTACACCAGACACATAAGCTCATCTTGAATGCCTCAGGAAAGTTTCTCCAGTTGTGGCTCCCAAACCTACAGCTTTTCATCAATTGTGGATGTATATTTCCATCTATTTACTTCTCAGTATTCTAAATAAAATTCCTCACAATATGTATGTGTCCTAGTTTGATAGTTTCAAGAATATAATAAATACATACTACATTGGCAGTACGACATTTACAATACCAAACGACAAATGAACAATAACTACACTTTAAACCCAAACAGTGAATTTGTCTCCAAACAGTTCATAGTCTCATTACCGGATTCATTTACCTTCGAAGGGCTCCACGGTCTACTTGGCGAATTCAGATCATATGCACGTATAATCCTATCAACATCTAATGACGTTGGCTAATGACGTAGCAGGTGATATGAAATTACAGCATTTTCAAGATTGACAGAACATTGCCTGAAATGTAACAAAAGAAAGTCAGAAGGTACATCAAGTCCGGTCATCATACAACTATAAAGGAATAAACACCGATACAAAAATAAGGAACCACAGCCTATCAGGGTCTAACACCTGCTAGCTTAATCAAACACAGATGATGCTATAACTCCCTTCAGCTGTGGACCATGAGGGCCAAAAGCCTTGCTATATGTAGAGAGGAAATACGACATCCTTTCTTGAGGAACCGAACCTGTTGAGTGACATTTGGATTTTCATACCTGCATCACACGAGGGTGATGGACCGAGGGTGATGGAGGAGCCCTTACCAGCCTCAAGAACTGCGGAAAGTATGGCAGATTTTCAAGTGAACGGATTGAAGCTGTCTTTCCTCATCACGTAGTGCCTGTCTGCATGTAATGAGATGCATTCTTCTCACACAGAAGAAAGAGTAAGAATGTATTGCGCCGCATTTTTATGCCACTTGTAACATGGGTGTCTGAACTTTACAAAAATACTAAATTGATTCAATAACTGATTATTACTGTTCTTGGCGCCCAAACTAGAGATCATAAGATACAAATGTAATGCTTATAAGAGTAGCACATTGAATGTAAATATTTTTTGATAAACACTGACCCGCAAAATATATTAACGCAGTGAATTCATTTTAAGTAAAACTTGAAGGGTATACATCTATAATAATATAAGCGAAAGTGTGTATGTGTGTCTGTGTGTGTGTGTGCTATAGGTTCCGCCCCCCGTGGCGCAATCCCATCATATGGCACAGTTTTGGAACCAGGTTAACCAGGGGAAGGTTTTAAGGCAATTTTGGTGATGATCCGATCACTGTTTTTCTCTCTTTTTTTTAGCAGCCTATTAGCGAAAATTGTGAAAAAAAAGTGGGTTGCGAGAATTGAGGAAACCTTGATGTATGGTGATGGTGGGGTGATGGGTAATGGGTGTGGGGTGATGGGTGAGTGAATGGGTGGGGGGTGATGGGTGATGGGTGAGGGAATAGGTGGGGGGTGATGGGTAATGGGTGAGTGAATGGGTGTGTGGTGATGGGTAATGGGTGAGTGAATGGGTGGGGGGTGATGGGTAATGGGTGAGTGAATGGGTGGGGGGTGATGGGTAATGGGTGAGTGAATGGGTTGGGGGTGATGTGAATGGGTTGGCGTTAATACATACATTTCTACATGCATGATTTCAGGAAAGTTAGAAGGGGCTATCTGGAGAGTCTGTGTTTGGTGGGCCCTCGGCCCACCAAACATACGTTGTGGGCCGAAGGCCCACCAATAGCCCTCCGCAGGAGCTAGCCAAAAAATCCGCCCGGAGGGCGGCTTTGCGGCTACTGTAGATAATATTTGTTTCTTTGAGAAACAAACCGTTGCGTGTATAGTTACGCGTTTGCTACAATAGTCCAGAGGAATACAATGCTTAGTATTGTTAATGTAGTTACAATTTTTTTCTCACATTTCGGCCTATAGCGCCTATAGGCAGTGACCTCCAGGGTTCGGATGGTAGGCCCTGGAGGTTCTCTTGCGGACTATGAATAATGGCCCTCGCTTGTGGTAACGCAGGCAGGATTTTATAGTGGTGCCTGTGATTAGAGGCTCATGCACTGATTCATGCAGCTCCCTTATGTCCTCCATTGTATACTCGCCGTCGAAGTTAAGAGTTAATGGGCAGCATGTGGGTGTTCTTAGACCAGTCGACGAT
>JACEEZ010003048.1:97500-137500 GCA_016584305.1 Chionoecetes opilio
ATGAATATGGGCTCTCTGTTGTCTGCCATTTCTTGAAAGTCTGTATCCATGGGATTATCCTCCTCGTTCGAATCTGATTCACTTATAGCACTTACAATTGGAACATTTGGAACTGGGAGATCAGGACCATGTGGCACAGGCCTGATGGCAGAAGGTACGTCAGGATACCTGATTTTAGCTCGCGTTTTTACTGAATATCCTTTGATGTTAGTGAGGCAGAAGTAGCAGTCAGTACTGTGATCCTTTTGTTCACGCCAAACCATTGGGATGCCGAATGCCATGCCTGATGGCCGTTTGCCACGCATCCATTCATTCGAGTGGTTCTCACAGGGGTTGCATTCTACGTGAGGGACCCACGTCTTATCTTGATCACCTATACGGCACTTGAAGTAATGCAGATAAGCTGCTTTAACATTCTTTGTAAGAGGTTTCTTCAGACTGTCAGGGGTAAAAATTCCACATATGTAACAAAAACTGTCCGATGCATTCACACAGTTACGGCGCTCCATCACAGCCCGGTACAAGGTACTATATAAGGTAAACCAACTAAAATTAGGACTCCACTAAATCAAACACATCATATCTGCAAAGAAAAATAAAATGTTTAAACATATGTACGATATGTACGATTTAAACAGCTGTACGATCAGTAGGTAAAAATGTACTACACAGCCTGCTAACCCCTCGCCAATACGCAGCGCGCACACCCTCCCCTGCTCACTGCACAAACCACACTGACTCAAAAACACTGCACTGCCGTAAATAGGCTTGAGAAAAGAAAAGATTAAGAGTTTAAAATGAAAACATTGGTGAAACCTATTTCTGCTGATTTTACCCATATTTTTTCATGAATTGCGTCTGGTTCTCAAAAACTGGACGTGATAGAGTTAATTGAACATCAGATTCGAGTTCAGCAGGGTCGATTTACCTATAATCAGCTTCATTTAGTCCAGAACCATATCTTCGATTTTTTTTTGTCGACCAGTGTTATCAGTGTTAATAGATTTTCGTCTATTACATACAAGCCTAAAATGTTCTTCACTACAGTCCTGGCTTACTCTATTAAAGGCTATGCAGGAATAACTGTGTTCACAAAACTTTTTTGAGTGCATGCCTGATTTGTGAAAAATCTCCAGTTTACTTACCCTTGTCTGGCTAAATGTCATCAATATCACGACAATGTACTACATGCCCACAGGTACAACGGTCGGAGGGGCCAACCATCACGACCCTCCAGAATGAGCAGAGCCAACCACTTGAGCCCTAGAGGAAAAACCATAATAGCCTACAGGCGCTATAGGCTTCAATAAAATAAAATAACAAAAAGCAGGTGGTCAGTGCTTCGTGGGTCCCTGCCCTGGACTGTTTACGCGCAATTGTTTTGAAATCGCCCGGAAATTTCCCTTAAAATACAAATCTATAAACAATACTCCTCTCTCACCCGCTCTCCCTCCCTGACCTGGAGGGAGGTCAAGTAGGGTGACCTTGTAACCTGGTCACCCTACTTGGCACCGTCGCACAAGCAACTCTGCCACAACTTATAGGAATATATACAAGCTCATTGTTTTTTCTTCAGAAAACGAATCGTTCGTAGAATAATATGGTCTTATCATATAATTTAATGTACACATAGTATTTAAAAATTATTTAGTTAATAGTTAACCATATGAGAGAGAGAGAAAAAAAAAGATTTAGATTTATACATTTATTTAGCCAAACAGTTATACATGTAATAGACATAATACATAATTATATAATATTGGCTGAGCCTGTTGAGAGTAAACTCTCTTAAAAGGCTCTTATATGTACACACTTGAAGATATTTAATTAATTAAACACATACACATACACATACGAGTAAATACGCACACATACACAAACATACGAGCAAATACGCACACATACACATACGAGCAAATACGCATATACACACATACGAGTAAATACGCACACACATATATATACACATGCTCATACGAGCAAATACGCATACATACACATACGAGCAAATACGCACACATACACATACGAGTAAATACGCACAATACACATACGAACAAATACGCTTACATACACATACGAGTAAATACGCACACATACACATACGAGTAAATACGCACATATACACACACATGAATATACTTACACATATATACACAAATTATTTATGCTTACTGTTGCTGGTATTGCAATAAGAGGAACTTTTTGAGACAATGTTTAAAACTAGTCAAGGTTGGTTTTGCTTTTAAGTCCAATGGTAATTCATTCCATATTTTCGCGCTGTGATATACGATACATGTTTGTGATTGGTTTGAAAGTACCAATGGAACCTGTAAAACATCAACACCTCTTAGTCTGTATCTTTCATTAATGCGAATCCGAAAAAAAATATTTTCTATCAAATTATGCAAACATTTATAGACAAAATGAGCACAAAAATATATATCTATTTCATTTATCTTTAGTAATTTGGCATTTAAAAGCAGGATGTTAGTGTGTTCATATCTTCTTTTTCCTGTAATTGTTCTAATTACTCTTTTATGTGAAATAATGAGTGATTTTATATTAGAAGGGGGCACACTGGCCCAAACTGGCGTTACAATATATAATGTTGGGGTAAACCAGAGTGTGGTGCAGTGCCTCCTCATTAAGTTGGTGACGTTTGAGCTGCAAGATGCCACTCATTTTATTTACTTTATTAATTACGTTCTTTATGTGCACATTTCAAAAATTTATTATCAATAGTTACTCCTAGGAATTTTGTACTTATAACTTCTTTTATTTCCATGTTATTAATTCTTAATTTACTCAAATTAGGTGGTATTGTTTTATTTCTGTGAAAAATCATGCAATTTGATTTTTCAGTATTGAGTGTTAATTTATTATTGTTTATCCATTTGTGTACATTATTTAATTCTTCATTGACTGTTGACATCAAGACACGCAAGTCTAGGTGGTTTTTGTATAATGTGCAATCGTCTGCAAATATAATGAATTTTAATGATGTACTAGAATTTGTCATGTCGTTAATATATAAAAGGAAAAGCAAGGGTCCCGATATGGATCCTTGAGGCACACCAGAAGAAATGTCTAGAGTAGATGAAGAGATGTTGTTGTACTGGACATACTGCTTACGATTACTTAGATATGAATTAAACCATCTGTTCGTTGTTCCTCTGATGCCATAATGCTCTAATTTGTTTAATAGGATAGGATGGTCCACTGTGTCAAAAGCCTTGGATAAATCTAAAAATGTTGCTACAGTATAGTTTCTTTTGTCAAAAGATGCCAAAGTATCGTTAGTGAATGAGATACGTGCTGTTTCTGTGGATCTGCCCTGTCTGAATCCATGCTGTGCTTCTGTTAATATGTTGTGGGTTTGAAAAAAGTTATATATTCTTATGTACATTAATTTTTCAGTAATTTTACTAAATGAGTTCAGTACTGAAACTGGTCTGTGGTTCTTAAGTTCTCTTCTATTTAAAAAAGAAAAGAAATAGAAAAGAGAGAGAGAGAGAGAGAGAGAGAGAGAGAGAGAGAGAGAGAGAGAGAGAGAGAGAGAGAGAGAGAGAGAGAGAGAGAGAGAGAGAGAGGGGGGGGGGTAGCGGCGATGATGTGGCATATCAGCTAATCCCGCCAGTCCAGTCCCGAACTAAATTGGCTCACCCCTTTTTTATTTTATTCTCTTACTGTCTTCTGTATTGGGACTGGCAACTAAGCGGGCTTTGTGTTACCCAATTTTGTTGTGCCCTTGGCCAGTCCTGTGTGATGTAAAAAAAAAAAAAAGTCACATCTTAAGTGTCTTGATATTTTATAAACACTTTGTTGACTGCTAAAAAGTCAACATTAATTACGGACTCTGTCCGAATAATTATGTTGAACGGCCAAAAAGTGTTTGGATGTTTGTCCGCCGGAGTACCTAAACAATATCAAACGCACTGCCGAAATGTCTAATAGCGTTTACTTGTGTTTGGTATGGTTGAGAAGGCGTCTGGGTAGACCTTGCCGCTTATGTAAATGCCTAAGGCCTAATCTCCGTGTGACCGATATGAAGGTGTACTATGGCAGTTCTCACCTATGAGACAGCCCACTGTAAGATTTTTTTTTCACTGACATATCTAATGTTGTGTAATTTGTTCGGACCAACACTTGCAAATACAATGAATGACCACCGCGCGAAAATCTTCGATTGGTGCTGTAAACTGATTGAAGCTAATGCATTCGACTACTCATTGCCAGATACCTAAGCATAGTCCGGAATACAGGAAAAGTTGGGGCAAATGATCAGTTGGGTTGTGATAAACCTGATGACCACTACAAGAGTCACTAGAAAGAGTAAACGAAGACTCAGGAAGAGCAAAAAGTACCCAGTGTTCAACCAAAAATATAGATGATACCTTTTTAAGACCTAGAGCCAAAAGTTAAATATGATACCAAACCTAACACCCTTTATCAGATCTGCAGCCATCAGGAAAAAAAACAGGGATGGAATTTTGCTAAAATGAAAAATCACCATAAGATGCAACAAGCTCGGCTGGAGGTAAATATCATTTTGCACGAAGATAAAAGCAAAATGTTACTTTAGGAAGAAGCCAAGGAGAAAAAGTGGTAGGCCTCTTCTAGCAGATAAACAAGGGGCCAAAACAGTCTCAACCACAACCTTATCATGAGGACCAACAGCTATGATAAACCTGGTTGGGATTAATAATATGCTAACTCACATAACTAACTATATAGTAGCACTTGGACATCAGTGATAGGCGTCGAGCATAACCCAATCTTTTTCGTATCATTTCAGGTCTTTGTGTTTCGCATTTGGCAACTGAATGCCGGAGATTGTGCATACAATTGTGTTATGTGGAAATTTCTTCGTATGACTCCGCAAGATCGGATAGTCAGGTTTTAGTTTAATGATGACCACTACCTCAACATCTCTGGTGATGTGACAAATTCTGCCTCCCGAGTTCACCTGGCCCTTTCCTTTGAATGATTTGTTGTTTCCCTAAAGGGAAGGATGGGACAATTTTATGTATACTGCCGTTTCCTGGAAAAGCATATTGGCAAAATTCCAGAACACTTGAAGAGGGAAAGACAATATTTTGCTAAGGCTATCACCCAGCAGCAAATGTGTATTCATATGCGTTCCTGTCTACTGGCAAGTTTAAAGCTGCAAACCTCGTGAGATTTGTACCTATTGATGAGTGTGGGTATAATCATTACTTGTAGGAAGTATCAATGGATTAAATTCTTGATATTGCCCATATATACCCGGTCTTATCAAATATCAAAGGGAGTGAGTGATAGCATGATCTTTTTTACCTTCTTTGGCCAATAACCGACTGAAACAAGATATTCTTCACTTGGCTAAATCCAAGTTTATCTGTACTGTACTGTAGGTAGGAAAGTTATATATGGCAACACTCTTTATGGCAACGCGCTCCTTGACCCTGCCTATAAATAGGGTAGAACACAGTGAGAGCGGGGTCACGTGTATGTGTAGATTCGTCACCCTTTTTTCATGTCACCCGGAAAAAGGGTGACGAATCTACACACACACGTGACCCCGCTCTCCCTCCCGCTCAGTCAGTCACTCTCTCATCACTCATCTTGGAGGTCATATTCCGCGTCCCGCTTCGTGGCCTGGCCACGTGTGCCTGGCCCATATTCCAACACTCCTGTACTGCTGTTCTGGACTACAATATATTCCTCTTCTGTCTACACGTTGGTACTTATTGACCCCATACCCCACTCATTTTAAGGAACACATGCGTAAGACAACACAGATCAGACCCCACACCTCCGAGCCTTGACCTTCTCGCGCCCACAAAGCTACCACCGCGCACCGCCACTCGCTCATCTTATGTACCAGTCCCCCACCACACCACTCCACTCTTCATTATATTCAAGTAATGTACCACCGTCCCGGTACATACCAGCCTAAGTAGCAGAAGAAGATTACTTTCTTTAGACAGAAGAGAGGACGAAACTAAGACAAACGCCTTTTCGTTGGTATTTTGATCATCTATAAAGACTTTTATTTCTGAAGCTACGAGTATAATGTCTAACCATATTTAGTCAGTTGCCGTCATTAAGCCAGCCAGCCAGCCAGGCAAAGCGGCCGTACCACCCCTTTATGTCCACACTGTGCCCACCCATAGACACAGTAGAGTTAGATGCTTAATAAGGACCAGTAGGTTTTTTTTTTTTTTTTTACTTTTATGAATTCCTTTGACTGACAGATCCTCGTCAAGCTACAGCTTCTTTCTTCTTCTTTTTCTTGTGACCTCTACCGCTTAGGATCGCCTCGTAGGTCCTCTCCTCTACTCTCCTCTCTTATAGTGTTGGCCGAAGCCATCACCCCGGGAGGCGGGTCATAAACCCCCGGCTAACACCCGGTACCCATTCACTGCTGGGTGGACAGGAGCTCGGGTTTTAAGGAAACAGCCCATCTATTTCCGCTCCGCCCGGGGATCGAACCCGGAACTTCTCAGTTGTGAACCGAGCGTGCTACCCTACACTACGGAAATCCCTACAATTGCACAAACAAAGGGTCGTCCCCAGCTTGTCTGCCAGCTAGAACTCTCTCTCTCTCTCTCTCTCTCTCTCTCTCTCTCTCTCTCTCTCTCTCTCTCTCTCTCTCTCTCTCTCTCTCTCTCTCATTGGTAGTGAGGAAAAGTCAGTTTCTGTAAATGTCATCATATACCCAAACATTAAACAGTATACCTCACATGCGTATGTTGTTGTCACACACGCAAAAAAAAAGCAAGTTTCTTAACTTCCTGTAAGTGATTCGTGCGGCTGGCAGCGTGCCTTACGTTCCATTCCCACCTGACATGCCTCCTCATCCCGCCACAGGAGCAGCCTTTCAAGAGAGAGCTCTCAAGCGTAATAGTGTGGTATGATGTGTATTTCCGTGGGATTTGAATGCCAAAATTGATTTTATTGGTTTAACTGGTTCATTTGAGGTCAAACTATTGGAAAATTATGGGGTGCACATTTTCCGATCCCTCAACCCCCCTCTGGGGGGCCGTTCCATTTCGGGACCCCCCAGAACCGACTGAATTCCTAACTCCTCTAATAATGGACAGATTTCTATGATCTTAAGGTCGTTTTTGGGGTTTTAGCTGATGCTGAGTCCATTTGTCATGTTTTCGAGGCGACCGGAAGTGCCTATCATCGACTTCCGGTTATGTCAATGGCAAATTCAGGGTTAGTATCGTCATTATCATGGGAGAAATTCACCTATGCATGTAATACCTCTTTTTCATGTTTTTCAGGCACGATAAGACGATTGGTGCACTCTATTTTGCATTTAAAATGTTCTGGTAAAAGGTAAGTATGCCAAGACTACCCAAGTGGGATTAATATTGGTGTACATGCAATTGCTCGAATTTAGCCCATACACTATTTGTATCTGTAGTGTGTATAATAGTATAAGTTTCATTGCATATATAATAAATAAGATTGACATTTCAAAATACACAATCATTTATTACCATCACAAATAAAATTTTCAACAAAGCTGTACATCAATGCTAATACATGTAATGATAAAAAAACGTTCAAAATAGAAGACATTTTTCAATAAATTGCATGATAATACGTATACATCATAGGTATAGGAACGATTGTGACAGGATCGTGTAAACAGCAGAGACTTCGTTGCAGCCCAAGTTGGCATCACTTCTTCCTTAACTGGCTTCGCATCCCTCTTGATCCGTTCTGTCACTGACAAAATAGAGGTCTCAGGATTTTGGGAACTTTGATGTAGAGCTTGATCTAGCTGCTCGTCAATACTTTGGTTCTCCTCATTCTCGCCAGGTCGGTCAACTGGGGTTTCAACACTGCTGTTGTCAGTAGTGAGGTAGTTCGCAAGTGCCCAAGTGTGAGTGAAGTCTGTTGTTGCAAGATGTTTCCTCAGTCCAAGCTGGTAGACTTCAAATCGTATTGGCTTGGTTTTGATGATTTGCTCTTCTATGTACTTGACCTCAAACTTGAGTGGTGACGGGGAGACAAGCTTGTCTGGAATGTCAAGTGGCTGGTTGATGGGATCTCCTTCTTCTGCTCGTTGGTTGATCACGACCACTGTGCCGTGAAATGTGTTCTGTCCAGTTGGCGTATCTTCTAAGAGGTCGATGTTATCAACAGCAAACCAGACGTTCACCCCTTTCTTTACGAAATCAGGCAGACAGAATCCTCCGGTGTCTTTCATCCTCTGGAGAACACCTTGCTCCACACGCTTTTCCAGGCGTAATAATCAGTTCTGATAATCGCTCCCAATGTAGACCTCTGAAAGATTCTTGACTAGATTCTTATCACGCACTCTGGAGTGGATGGTAAGAGGTAACCCTATTGAGAGGGGTGTCTGGACAATCTTCTGGAATCCGCTATCCTTCTTTGGGTGGTGCATGACTTGGCGATCACTCCGAGTGTTCTGGATTAGAAATTGGGAGGCAACATCTACAATTTTGTCTACTTCTTCATTGCGCATTCCCGACACCGTGAGAACATGAGGGCCAAATAGAAGATGTGTTAGGAAGAACTGGAGTAAGGGAGGGTAGGGTGTTCGAAGTCGTCAAAGCTGCCAGAGAAAGACCAGTTTCTGTGTTGCATTACTTCGTGGCGTAGGATGTTGGCCGTGTTCTTCAACTGGAAAATTGTGCTGTCGTTATCCAGTAGTGAAGTCCGAATTTCCATTGCCTTGCTAACGGCTGTAGGGAGGACGAGGTTGTCGAGTTCATTTCTCCGCACTGATTTGACGAACTGCACCTTTGGAAGCCTTTCAGAAATGTGCCCTCTGAGATACTTGCGGTAGTTTGTGGATTCCGTGATCTCCATCTGGTACCTCTTCAGGATGGACAGATATTCACCATTCACCTCAGCCATACTCAGGGTTGAATCCGCATCAATGAGGGTGTTCTGAATAGAGATCACCTCTTCATCACACAGAGAGCGAATGAGCTGGTCATTACTATTGTGCTTTAGAGTGTAGGTACGCTGAGCAGATCGCAAGCAATTCCGATGATAGTACTTCTCGAGAGCAGAAGCATCTCCAGCACCCTCCAAATCTGACACACATGTTCTGACAGAGTCATCTTGAGTGTTGGCCTTTATTTCGAGGAAATGTTCACCCATCGTGTCGGAGAAAACACGGTGGAGCGGTTCAGAATTGTCATTAGGACAAAAGCTGCAGTAAGAGAATAGACACACCTCTGCCTTGGGGACGAGTTTTGTTCTTTTAGGACGAACATATTCAGACGAACTGTCAGGGCGTCCTGGTCCTCGAGAAAGACAGGCTTGGGAATCAGACAGAGAACGTTTGGCCTTGAGCCGTTCAATCATGCCCTTGTTGACAATGGGCTTTCGAAATTCGCTGTGATAATGCACAGACTTTCGGGCCGCATCATCCAAGATAGCTAGAGGAACACTGAGTTGTTTGATGCCTTTTTGACCCAAAGACAGTCGCTCTTCACAACATAGAAAAAGCTCTGCAATCATATCAGGATTGTTTATCAGTCTCTTGCAAGAGGTGGCACCCCCATTGCAGATGATGCACACACTGTTCCCGGACATTGTAGATGATCGTATTCACCGCATCTCAGCGCCTAACCTGAAAAGAAATATATCAAAGAAACTTGAGCAATACATTTACATTCCATGATATACCTTTTCATCCTTAACTATTAACAGAGCATTCTGAAAGCAAAATAGACGTCACCAGTCGTCTTATCGTGCCTGAAAAACATGAAAAAGAGGTATTACATGCATAGGTGAATTTCTCCCATGATAATGACGATACTAACCCTGAATTTGCCATTGACATAACCGGAAGTCGATGATAGGCACTTCCGGTCGCCTCGAAAACATGACAAATGAACTCAGCATCAGCTAAAACCCCAAAAACGACCTTAAGATCATAGAAATCTGTCCATTATTAGAGGAGTTAGGAATTCAGTCGGTTCTGGGGGGTCCCGAAATGGAACGGCCCCCCAGAGGGTGGTTGAGGGGTCGGAAAATTTGCACCCCATAATTTTCCAATAGTTTGACCCCAAATGAACCAGTTAAACCAATAAAATCAATTTTGGCATTCAAATCCCACGGGAGCTGTTTATATGACATGTCATACCACACTATAAAGGCCCCTTCACACATACCATAATGGAACCACGAAACCGCCAACAATGCAATGCGCAGCGCCGTCATGGTCCTGGTTATGGGTCCATCGTGACCGATCGTGACGGTCGTGACGCGCTCGGCCGAGGCCACGAAAAGTGCATGCACTAAAAAATCGGGAAGCTCCCCGATTTTTGTACCCAACGCAGCGCTTTCGTAAGTCTATCGTGACGCTATCGTTATCTATGTAGCAGCTTCGTGACACTATCGTGATCGTCGTATGTCTATCGTGACGAAAAAAAAAACGTTACGCGCGCGCGTTCAACCCTGCCTTCCCCCTTGTTGCATCCTCTTCAGCCTTCTCTCCCCTTTCTCATTCACCTCCACCCTCCCCTGACTCCCTACCCCCCAAGTCCATCACCACGTGGTGACAGCACCCTCCCCCAACTCCCTACCCCCTAGTCCCTCACCACGTGGTGACAACCTCCCTACCCCCCTAGTTCATCACCACGTGGTGACCCCCCCCCCCCGTAACCACGCATTTCGCCAACACCCCCAACAACGCCTTCTCTAATCGTCCCCCCCCCGTTTCACCAACACCAACTTCCTTATAACAACGCCCCTACCCCCGTTTCCCCCCATTCTCCATCACCAACACCCACCCCTGTTTCTCCCACCATCATCTCTACCGCCCCTTCCTTCTCCATCACCATGGCAACACCCACCCACATGTGGGGGCATGTTGCTAGCTCTTGACGCTATCGTGATACGTTCATGGCACCGTCATGGCACTGTCGTGGTTATCGTAGCTCTATCGTGACAACAAAATGACAGTTGATTTTCCATTCGTGACGTAGTCTTACAGCTGTCATAACTCCATCGTGACCATCTTACGACCGTCATGACACATACTTACAGGCAGCGTGACATTGTGAGGCTATCGTGGTCTGCGTTTATCGTGGTCAAAGTTCACGATAGCGTCAATAATTAAATTGGTGGCGCTATCGTGGTTCGATTGTGGAATGTGTGAAGGGAGCTTAAGTCTAGTCTCTGAGACGGAAACTGAGAAACTGAAGAGCCTTTGTGGAAGTGAGGTGAGTGACTGAGCTGGCGCGCCTGGCATTGGGACAGAAACCCCCTTCGCTGCTCCGCTACGTCACACACACGCACGTACGAACGCACTCGACAACCACCCCACACGCGCACGGCTGGTACCTCTTTACTTCACTGTACAAGGCCACACAGTGTTAAAACCACGCAACTTTTTATTCTTCACACACTGTGGGTGTTTACGGCTGAAACACAGTTATGCATGACCCCGCTGGTTCACTCGAGTCCAGTGGGTCAGAATATGACCAGGGGGAGGAGACACACCTCATGCTCTCCCCCAGAGGCCAGGCGTCACCCTCCCGGGACCCAAGGTAGACATTCAGAGAGAGTTAAAGGCCACGGTTGTTCGCTCAACAGCATCCCTCTATTTCTACACCCCGGAGCTCGTGGGTATTCCAGTACGAGACATGGCAGTGGCGGTACATGGTTGCTATGGGCATCGATAGCTGATTGGCTGAGCGACTACAACGAAGTCACAGCCTCGCCAGCGAATCACAATTGTGTAAAAACAAACGTGCCAGCCAATCAGATTGTGTCTCAAACGTGTCAGCCAATCACAAGGCAGCAGCCGCGGGCTGCATTTTCAAGGTCGTTGTATTTATTTCTATTTTCTAGCTTATTCCATCATTCTTTCATCCCCTGTGTCACCTCCGTCGCTTCAACACTTGTTTCTACCTCCACATACACGCGGGTAACACGCCGGTGGCTGTACTTCTTGTATTCTAGCTATTAATTATTCGATCCGAGTAATAAGCCGGTCTTCTTCTTCTTGTGATCTTTTTCGCTTGATATAATCTATCTATTCGTAGCTGGTCTTCCTGTCAGTTGGGGGAAGCAACCACCCCGGGAGGCGGGTCACAAACCCCCGGCTAACACCCGGTACCCATCACGGCTGGATGGACAAGCTAGGGCTTGGGTTTTTATTAAGGAAAAGGGAGCCACTATACCTTCTGTCTGATGCGGAGCCGTGCGCGTGGTGGTGTGTGGCATCGCTAGTCGCTACCCGCCGGTGTGGTGAGATGCCGCCGCTCACCACGTACTCTCGGCCCATCACCCCAAAACATACTCACCACAAGCGGCTGGGTTTGTTATATGGCCTAATTTCGTTTGTATACTTGCCCTGTTCAGTTCTTGAGTCAGAAAACATCATATATACTCAATTTATGAGTATTTCTATGTATATTGCGTCCTCCACACCACCCCCTAGGCAGTCGCCGTGTTTTGACAGCTTAACGTCTTTTAAGTACGTCATCAATCTCCACGCAGAATACCAAAACAGCTGATGGTAGTCGCTAGGTCGTGAAGCATGGATGTTAGCGTCTCTGAATGTGGCCCCAGAGCAGTCCCCGCTAGCGTCACATCTCACGCCTCACCTGAGCATCGGGTCCAGTAGCACCGAATTCTCGCAGTTGCTCAAGTATCTCGAGGAGACGAGAATATCAGCAGATTCTCGCTGGAGACAGGAAGATGACGAAGTAGGCGCGAGTACATAGCCTTAAGTACCATAATATACTTAAGGGTCAAGGCTGGACAGGTGAGCAGAGACCAGTATAACGTGATGGCGAGGACAGTGAAGAGATTAACAAGAGCTGCAAACAACAATTATGAGATTAAGGTTGCTGGCCAGGCAAAGACCGACCCTAAAGGTTTTTATCAGGTCTATAAGACAAAGACTAGAGATTTAATTGGACCGTTAAGGATAGGGCACGGTGAGATGTTAAGTTCGGATGATGATATGTGTAAAATTTTAAATGATTATTTCTTAAGTGTTTTTACTCAGGACATACATACGATACCTGATAGTGAACAGATGTTTAAAGGAAGCGATGATGAGAAACTCAAAGATATTGTGATAACTAGAGAAATGGTAGAAGGGGGTAGGGTATAGACAGAATAAAAAATTAAGCGTCTATCGAGTGAGTGAAAATTTAATAGCTTCAATCTCTTCTCTTTTTTTTTTTAGAGTGCTGTGAAGTGTGGGGTAGGTGTATCCAGCTTCTTTCCTGTGAATACAGGAGTGAGGCAAGGGTGCGTCCTTGCCCCATCACTTTTCAACGCTTGTATGGACTGGGTATTGGACAAGGTTGTAGATCAAAGTGATTGTGGAGCATCCGTCGGCAACATCAAGATCACTGATCTTGTTTTTGCCGATGATGCAGTAATCTTTGCTGAGTCGCTGGTGGTCCTGGTGATGGCTCTCGAGGCGCTGCACGAGGAGGCAAAGCCTTTGGGACTTGAGGTCTCCTGGCTCAAGACCAAGGTCCAGGTGTTTGGAGACTTACTAGATGAAGCAGTACAGTCTGTTCATGCGTGTGGCGAGGACATTGAGATCTTGGAAAGTTTTACATACCTTGGTAGCGCAGTCCATAATGACGGCGGGTCACGTCAAGAAGTCTTACGGCGGATTGGCATAGCGCACGGTGTTATGGACTCGCTCAGCGGGAGTATTTGGCGTTGTCGGTACCTGTGCAGAAGGACAAAGATCCGGATCTTCAAGTCGCTTGTGATTCCTGTCTTACTCTATGGTTGTGAGACATGAACACTAAATAGTGACTTGAAGAGACGAATCAATGCCTTTGGTAATAAGTGTCTTCGCAGAATCATGGGGTATCGCTGGGATGATTACGTGTCAAATCAGTGATTGCACCGTGAGACTGAATCGAGGCCTATTACCTGCATAGTCCGTCAGCGCCAACTTCGGCTATATGGGCATGTGGCACGCTACCCTGAAACCGATCCTTCCCATCGGGTTGTATCTATAAGAGACAATCCGGCGTGGAGGAGGCCAAGGGGGCACCCACAAGGCTCGTGGCTGGGGCAAGTTGATGTTTCTTGTCGAGAGCTGCTTGGTATGGGAAAGGAGCCTGCATGGGAACTCGCGCGTGGTGACCCCCGGGAGTGGCGTCGTAGGGTGGGCGAGGCGACGCGCTCCCCGGCGTAAGCCCCCAATGATTGATTGAATCTCTTCTCATAACTAAAGTTACGCATGCCTTGAATAATTTTGGTCATCCTTTTCTGCACTGATACTAACAAGCATGGAGGTAGTATGGGTGGAGACGCCTTGAGCCGCGCGGGTTGAAGTCAGTGAACTGTCAGTCAGCCATCTTGTTGTGGGCTAAGGGAGCCCACAACTCTACTGCCAAGTAGAGATAAATCATCCCATGGAAATATTTTGAGATTCCTGGGAGTAACGTCGGTCCATTCTAAGGTGCACATAGTATATGGGTTTCTTTCCCGCTATTATTTTCATTATGCGAATCAAACTGATCTCATAACATGGTCATATCAATATATGTAGGTCTCTCGGGCTTGTGTGTATAAGTTTTGCTACGTTGGGGTGCATCATGTAGGTAGTATGGGAATACTACAATACCAGCTGCCGAAGGAGTGTTCGTCAGCTGGCGGTTTATAATTCGTAGAGTCTTGATGGGAACTGCCTTTGATCTACCAGGCCTATTTAAATGAGTAGGTGAAATGTTATCGATTGTGTCGTGAATTTTTTTCAAACAGCGCGCAACACTTCTTAAGGAGACTTTTGCCTCCTCTGCAATCTCTATTGGTCTAAAACCAGCCTTGTGTAGGGAGTAGATAAGGGTGATCTGATCACTTGTGAGTTGTGGCTTACACCCCATCATCACCCTACCTAAACCAGGCTTCACAATGTAGCGCTCGATTTCACAATATCTGGCGCAATGACAGCAGAAATGATACGACACCCGTCACACTAAATTAAGCGCTGACAGTTGCAAGGCGAGGTAAAGCAAAGTTGCAAACCCTCATATATGGGTGAGTTGCCACATATGAAAAAAATCTAAATAATTCACTTTTAACTGTTGAGTTTTTATGTGGAGAGGGAAAAAGACGTGCAGCGCGTCGCTGCGCCAACTACTTTGACTTCCACGGCAGGAGTGTCGCTCCTTGTGTGTTCTGCTATGGTGAATAGTTGTGTTGCATTTGGGTGCAATGAAAGAGCGAACAAAACATCTGACCCATCCATTAAATTTCACCACTAAGTTATTCATTTGTTGTTTTCTAAAATAATGTTTCAAGCAAACGTGCATGTATTTGATAAACGTGCATGTATTTGATAAACAAAGACAATGACCTTGTTAGAAAAGTGTGATTAACTACTGCACCACTGGGTTGGTAATTGTGTTACTGATAGTAGTAATAGTGGCGGTAGCTGTAGTAATAGTATATAAGTGTTAGCGTTAGGGAGAGAGTGTTGTGCTGTGATAATTCATACACAAATTTGTCTACATCTCATGTTTACGACAACATCGCCACTCATGTCCTGTCAAATTTTCAGGGTATGACTGTCTTCTCAAGTCTGAAAAATCATATGTCAGACAGTGACCCGGTCAGTAATCATCTAATTTTACTGATCAAGGCTGTAGCTGAGACATATCTGCAGGTGATATACAAATACTTAGCCAGGTTAGTTAGCCAGGCAGTTCACCGCCAGACATATATTCAATAAAGGGACCCAAAGTAGGACTAAGATGAATAAACTAGTATTATTTAGTGGTATGTAAGTCTATTCAACATATAAAATGTAGTTTTAAGGACATGATGTCATGTATAAAATGTAATGATATACATGTAATGATATACATATGTAATATGGACCCAATATGCAATAATATGCAATAATATACATTATACAATAATATGCAATAATATGATATGTAATATATGGTTAGCAGTAACACAGAAGTATAATTTCACACAACGTGATATCATTAAGTGCAAACAGTGTAAAAAGTTAAAAGAAAGAGTGGGTATCTCAGTCAGCCAGTGCGTGACATTTCCCACACTAGTATGGCGGACGGGGGAGAGCGGTGGCTTCAACTGACAACACAGACCGCGCGGCTCAGTGCGTCTCCACCTCATACTACCTCCATGCTAACAAGGCTATATCCATTCTGTAATAGGGAGACCAAAACTGAACCGCATAGTCGAGGTGAGGTCTGACGAGCTAAATAAAGCTTTAGAATAAACTCAGCACTTCTACATTTAACATTTCTGGTAATGAATCCTAACACCCTATTAGCTCTATTTCTAGCCTCAATACATTGTTTCCGAGGTCGGAGGTCGGAGCTCACCCTCACTCCCAGATCTTTCTCACCTGCTCTTTTCAGCGATACATTGCGTATGGTGTATCTATTACCAGGGTTTTTTCTACAAACATTCATAACGCTGCACTTATCAATATTAAATTTCATCTGCCATCTAACTACCCACTCATTAAGTTTATCTAAGTCTCCCTGCAATATGTTTACATCAGACTGTGATCCAATAATCCTACCTACCTTAGTATCATCAGCAAACTTGCTGATATTACTGTTAATCCCACTATCCACTATCCAAGATAATGGATGGATGGACATAATGAAGTAATGACCCTGTATAGTACGCAGTGCAGGATAACCATGAGGGCGTGAGAGACCTGTCTAAAGTCATACATAAAAGATGCCTCCACAGCCCATTCTTTACTGTTTTTCTCCAGACTTTTAATTTACTATTTTTGTTTTAGTTTAAGAGCATGAATATGCAGGAATTATTGGAGACATAAAGACTTGGACTGCTAGAGTTCTACAACATTTCTTATATTAGTTGCCCATCATCATTTTCTAGCATGTTCAAAATTTTTATTAGAATTACAAATGATTATAATAACAGTGTTATTCCCTGATTATTTAAATGGAGTAACTTAAGTCTAACACATTCACTGATAGAGCCTGAATGACCTTCCGCGTAACCGCAAGCTAGCATAATTCAGCTAGATTAAAAAGAAAAGGGCTGCTGATGCTATATAGTAATCAGTATGAATAATGCATGGTAATACTATATATATATATATATATATATATATATATGATATACGTTATACCATATTGTTACTATATAGTAACCAATTAGAGAGAACTGCAACTCCGAAATGCCAGTGGTCGCTGGCAGTTTTAACTCACAATTTGGTGAAAAGTTGGTCAACTTGAAAGAAAAATATGGGCTTATTCCACTGTACTTAAAACACACAAGTATAATATTAAGAACGATTTTCTTCTATATGTATATTGTATAGAAGCCTGATTCTGTAAAACATTGTATATAACCAAATAACCAAGTAGGTTATAGTTGAGGAGGCGAGGTAAATGCTACTCTATGATATTATATAGTCAATAACGAATGTTTAGAAGTTATCTATACCTAGGCAGTCATATTTTCCTGTTATTATTGTGTATCAATCAGATAGAAAGCCTAGAAGTGCAATGAGTCGACGCGTGAAGTGGCAATGTTTTGATTCAATCTCCCCGCCACAATCTCCCCGCCCACCACTCCCCGCCGCGGCACGTCGCCTCCACAATTATAACCTACATTGTCGCAGCAACAAGCCGATTTCGGCATTCTTTATTCTTCGTTTTTCCAAGGCATTGCTTATTGTATTTTGACAATCGTTTGCCAGACGCAGCAGTACTGTCTTAGAAAACAGTGTGAACATCGCCCAAATTTTACATGCCACAATATACATGTAAAAAATCTATTAAGCTTTGCTACTCGAGGCGAGTAATTTGCATTAAATTGCTATTATAGAACGTTCCATCGTAATGCATGTCATCCATATAATTAGTAGAACAACAGAAGAACTATATTTTTTGGTATTCAGATGCGGTGCATCAATATTTATCGCGAAATTAATTTATGAAAAATATTAGTCGCGGAGCCAAAACACAGTAGACCAACCTTTGAGTTAAAACTGCCAGCGACCACTGGCATTTCTCGAGTTGCAGTTCTCTCTAATTGAAGACTAACCTTACCCACTTTAAAGTGGTTTTGTGGTAAGCATTTGTAACCTCCAGGCAGGAATTTATTGGCTGCAAATAATTTTATGAATGGTGTATGTAAATCCAGTCTAATGAAATATTTGAGTGAATACACTTAATTATAACCAATACGTATTCTCACTTGGAATTGATTGTTCTCAATCATATGTATTTAATCAAGTTAATCACAGTTTTGCAGAGGTACATTATTTTCACTGTTAAAGGGAAAATATACGTAAACAGTCAAAGGTAGCAAAGTTATAGAGCTCCAAAAATTATGTCCTATAATCGTTCTAAATCCGCTCTCAGTTCAATATTTACACCGCCAAATGCCAAACAGTTTTGTGCACGGCAACTGTGTGCAACGTGCACAACGTAACCCACATTTCTACACACTATAACGTAAAATGTATAACATACACACACGGGGGATATGTAGTAGCAGTACCCGATGGATGGATTAGTTACGAGGAGACCGACAAATACAACTCGTCACAGGCAGCCTCTGTCTCTGACTTCTTTACGTGCAAGTGCACAAACACACACTTAAAGTAACCGTCTAGACCATTTCATCATTTTTTATTTAATGTAGTCAAAATATAACCATTATCGAGTATATCAACAATATGTTGTCACTTTTTGCATCCAGTCACCCGTTTTTAAATGATCCGCATTCAAAATCTGTAGATTCCCCGAGCTCTCAAAACACAACTGATGACCAGCAGACGACGGAGCACGGCTCGGTGACGTCACGGCAGGCGGCCTCCCGATACGACCCTGATACACATACTCAGAAAAAAAAATATTATTATTATTATTATTATTATTATTATTATTATTATTATTATTGTCATTATTATTTTATTATGATTTACAAAGATTATGGAAACTGCTATGTCGATTTTCAGCCTGAGCCGTAGGGCGATGAAGGGAAATGTAGGGTGTTTTCAGTGTCTTGAGTAAGGCGAAGAAATTTTAGGGGTTGGCATCACTGCAACAGGTGCATATACTGTAACTCTGCATATGTACTGACGTACTCGGATACTCCAGGAACTCCAACAACACTTATGTGCTCGCCCTTGTATCAGAATTCTTCGGTCGTGGCGGCAAAAAGTCGTCTCTATCGTCACTGTCGGAACCTTCGTTAGGGTGTAACACTTTGGCAATTAACACCTGCTTACCTGAGTTTCCCTCGTCACACTCTAGCCAGTCTTGGATGTCTGACTAGGTTGCATTTTCCCCTGCTTGCCGAAACTGACGGTGCCAATCATCTACCTCAAGCCCTCCGATGTCTACTACAGGCTCCGTGTCATGCAACATGTAATCTGTATATTTAAGCCTTTAGCGCAACATTTCTCAACCTGGGGGAAATCTTTCCCTGGGGGAAAATTTTCAGGATTCTAAGTTGGAAATTTGTCCTGAAGGACATCTATATTACTAGCCTTTAGTCGACAAAAGAAAATCTCTTAGAATGTGGCTATTGACTTTTCTCTAAGTATATATATATAGAGGATACTGTCTATATACTTGTGTTATTAAGAAAGTAAATTTTGTGTTTTGGCTACTTTTTTCCTTGTCCACATGAATGGGGAAATCCGGATGGTTGAAATGGTGGAAGGGGGAAACCACAGAAAAAAGGTTGGGAACCACTGCTTTAGCGCCTGTAGGCAGTGACCTCCAGGGCTCGGATAGTATACCCTGGAGATTGATTCACTTGAGGGCTATGATGTTTGATCCTCGCCTGTGGTGGCGCTGGCAGGATTATTATAGTGGCGCCTTCAGCTAATTATAGGCTCATTTCCCCACTCCGTCAAAGGTATAGTTATAGCGCGTTTTCGCGAGGTTTGCCAGGCCGGTCTAGGCCGATCTAGGCTGGCCCAGGTTGCACTAATGCTGGCGAAAGCACATCCAAACTGGCCCCGTCCCTTTCGTGGTTCCTATTGGCTGGGAGATCGAGTGGGTGGTCCTAGAGTACCTTGAATAACAAAGTACTGACAAATTAATTTATGGGCGCCATCTTAATTCCAGGGCCTCTCCGTTCACTCTAGACCCGCGGAAGTTCTCAAGGCATGACCCCGCAGTATATCATGTTAGGGCGGGTCATACAATATATTATTTTTCAATTAATGGAGAGGGGTGTTCAAATAACGTATTTTGGTGTGTAGAACACAAATCTGAAGAAAAAGTTTAATTCTGATAACCCTAACCTACATCAATTTGCAGTTGGTTATTATTGAATTGGTGATCAAGTTGTTATTGTAGTTACCCCAGCATATGCCTCTTCAATTTTTCTGTCATGGCTGCTCACATTTTCTCTCATACAGTATTGTTCTAACTACTTCATCTATAATAATATAAGCGAAAGTGTGTCTGTCTGTCTGTGTGTGTGTGTGTGTGTGTGTGTGTGTGTGGTATACGTTCCGCCCCCCGTGGCACAATCCCCTCATATGGCACAGTTTTGGAACCGGGTCGAGCAGGGGAAGGTTTTAAGCCCACTTATAGGATGATCCGATTTTTTTTTTTTTTTTTAGCAGCCTATTAGCGAGAATTGTGAAAAAAAGTGGGTTGCGAGAATTGAGGAAACCTTGATGTAGGGTGATGGGTAATGGGTGGGGTGATGGGTAATGGGTGTGGGGTGATGGGTGAGTGAATGGGTGATGGGTGAGGGAATAGGTGGGGGGTGATGGGTAATGGGTGAGTGAATGGGTGTGTGGTGATGGGTAATGGGTGAGTGAATGGGTGGGGGGTGATGGGTAATGGGTGAGTGAATGGGTTGGGGGTGATGTGAATGGGTTGGCGTTAATACATACATTTCTATATCCATGAAGTTAGAAGGGGCTATCTGGAGAGTTCGGCCCACCAAACACAGGTGGTGGGCCGAAGGCCCACCAATAGCCCTCCGCAGAAGCTAGCCAAAAAGTCCGCCCGGAGGGCGGCTTTGCGGCTAGTAAAATATATAAGACATCTAAATATTTAAAGAAAAATAGGTCAAATTCAACTTAATTAAAATTAGCATACAGTTTGGCATAATGCTGTTAGTGAACCCTGGAGCTACTATATGTTTCACTTTATCCCAGAGAAAGCAACTAAAGAGGAGTCACATGCGAAGAAGATTGCTAAGGTTATGTTTTCTTGGCTGAAAGAGAGGGGTTTTGATAAGACCTTGTTGGCCATTGGAGGAGACTCTACAAATGTCAACACTGGTGTGAAAGCTGGAGTAATGCGGAAGCTGGTTCTGCACCTGAGTAGAAAACTGGTCTGGTTGGTGGGCAACGTAAATACTGGTGTACTTCCCCTGCGCCATTTGATTGTTGGCCTTGATGGCCCTACTCTGTCAGACAAAAAAATATCCGGGCCAATAGGAAAGCTACTTGATTCTGTTACATAATTTGAGATAAATCCAAACTTCACCCGTATCTCCGTTGGCCCTCCACCGAACAAGCTGCCTGACAAGGTCATTCAAAATCTCTCAACTGATCAACACTATGGTTATAAAATTGCCTGTGCAGTCAGGGATGGAGTGCTTCCAGTAGGGCTGGCTCTGTTGGAGATAGGACCAGTAAACCACAGCCGCTGGCCGGCTCACAACAGCTAATAGACTTCTCAGGCTCTGGGTGAAACAACAACATGGACTTAAAGGGAAGAACCTGAAGAATCTGCCCTTCATTCTGGAATTCATCATTGGAGTGTATTATCCATATTTTATGTAAGCAGGCGTCAATAACCCCGCAGTTGCGGCGCCTTAAAACTATAATATCTATCTATCTGGTTCAACGTGAAAGTCAAACACTCCTGGATTGAAGGGCCTAGGCACATTCTCTTTCAACTGGACTGCCTTAAGTCACAGAGGAAGGAGGTGTTGGACATTGTGATGCCAACTGTGAAAATATTTGCTTGGTATGCCCACAGTGAAGCCATCCTCCAAACAATGCTGTGCTCTGAGGATCAGACGGAGAGGATTTGGGGGGTGGAAAGAATCCTGGCCATCAGGGGAGATGGGGACCCAGATACTCAGCTAGGAGACTCCTCTGATAGGACCAGAAGGACACCTGACATTAATTGTGATGCTTCCAGCATAGTTGACCTGATCAGCTGGTCAGAATATGTGTCAGAGCCACCTCTCACCTGCTCTCTAAGCACGTCCGAGGTGAAAAACTTCGTCAACACACCGATGGAAGTGCTCAATTTGGCCTTGCCACACACAAAGCATTGAGAGAGTTATTAAAATGGTGACTGAGGCTTCTGCTAAGTACTTTTCACATGAAAAGAGGAATGGAAGGATCAGGGCTCAGGAAACCAGCAGGAGGCTGATGACCAAAAATGAGCCAAAACAGGACTTGTTCAACTTGGCAAAGTTCAAGAAGTCAGGAGAATAATCTTTGTAATTGTATTCAGTGAAATACATGCGATTTATATATTAACAAATATGTAAATTCTATTTGGCTTTATCAGTCAATATACATGATTTGCCTTATGTCTTACTAGCCGCAAAGCCGCCCTCCGGGCGGACTTTTTGGCTAGCTCCTGCGGAGGGCTATTGGTGGGCCTTCGGCCCACCAAACACAGACTCTCCAGATAGCCCCTTCTAACTTTCCTGAAATCATGGATGTAGAAATGTATGTATTAACGCACCTTCAATCACCCAACCCATTCACTCACATACCACCCCCACCCATTCACTCACCCATTACCCATCACCCCCCACCCATTCACTCACCCATTACCCATCACCACACCACCCATTCACTCACCCATTACCCATCACCCCCATCATTCCCTCACCATCACCCATCACCCCCCACCCATTCACTCCCCCCCACCCATTCACACCCACCCATTCACTCACCCATTACCCATCACCCCACCCATTCACTCACCCATTACCCATCACCCTACATCAAGGTTTCCTCAATTCTCGCAACCCACTTTTTTTCACAATTATCGCTAATAGGCTGCTAAAAAAGAAGAAGAAAAAGTGATCGGATAATCTCATAAGTGGGCTTAAAACCTTCCCCTGGTCAACCTGATTCCAAAAATGTGGTATATGATGGGATTCCGCCACGGGGGGCGGAACCTATACCACACACACACACACACACACACACACACACACACACACACACACACACACACATACACACACACACACTTTCGCTTATATTATTATAGATAATATTATATAAAGGAGCTGTAAAGGGTAAAATGGAAAAATTCGAAATACAAAATGATGTAGGTTAGAGATGTTCTATCCAAAAAATAAGCTCATATTTGAATTCCTTATATAACAATACATAATTTAGACATCCCTCATGAGAGAATTTCATTCAGATTCATGATGGCACCTAAGTATGACCCGCCCTAATATCATGTTATACATGTATAAATGATATACTGTTATCTTCGGAAATGTTTGTTCTATAAGATTATCACATAAAACACAGTAAAACACATTAAATAAAGGTCATTATGAGACTGAAGAAATATGCATGAACTTAAAATTCACTGAAACTCGTCATGTAATACTTTGTGAGACAACTTTTAAGATGGAACATATCAATATAATTGTATTAGCTTTCCATTGATATATTTCGTTTTCTGATAAATGCAGTATAATAGATTTATTAAAGAAACACCTAAGTAATGCAAAAATGGTATATAAAAATTGTATTTCCAGCTCTAAGTAGCAATTGTACAACTGCTCAGATTGAGTCAATTGTCACAGGTAAGCCTGTATCAAATTGGAAAGAAGAAGTCATTGCTAAAGCTTTCACTTTAAAAAGCTTAGTCTAAAGGTTTATCGCTTCATAACGGTGAAGTGGAAAATCCCTTGCCTTCCTCAGCCACCATCAGTCGATGGGTATCAAAACTTAATGTAGAGCCAGGGGTGTTACAGCCTGTCATAAACTTGCTACAATACAAATCTTCCACAATGTCAGAGAATGACCGTCTCTGTGTCATTTCATTTGATGCAACATCAGTGTCATACGAATGGCCATATGATATTGGAAGTGACACCCTTTACGACCCCACGAAAAAAAGTTCAGTGTGTGATGCTTAGAGCTGTGCTCTCAACATTTTTGATGTCGTCCACCCCTAGTGGTGATTTGATAAAAGCTGTCCACGTCAATTTTTTTAAATCTCTAAAATCTCACGGCTCTTGACATTGTAAATATACTATATCATTATATAGACTATATCATTCTACAAATGTATAGATAGGAAAAAGCAGTTTCACTCATTCTCTATTTACAGTGTACATATTCTTCTGTATAATAACACATGCGGTCTAAAACTATAAATATACAAGAAAAAAATTAACATTTCTTATGAATTCCAGAGCAAATTTTTTTTCTTCATAAAACTAAAGTAAAATTGTACCTAATATGCGTTATGTTTGGTAATCCAGAAAACAAAGCCTTTTTTTTCCTTCAAGAAACAAAAATCAGTGGCCTGGCTGCTGTTGCAATGTGTCTGCTATCAGCTCAAATCGAGGTATCCGATGATTTTCAAGTGCAACCCGCATGATAGGATCCAAATTCGGAATGGCATTAATTTTCTTTGCCTTGATTAAGAACTCTCAAGCTTGAATTAAGCTTGAGAAACCTTGCTCACACATATATAATGTTGGCATATGCACAAACATGGCTGTTGCCTGTTAAGCTAACTAACTCCTTGTCCTGAGTATCAAGCAGGGCAACTCATAAATGCATGAGATGGCCAAATGTTTTTAAAGTTGCATTTTGAGAATATTACACTCGAATCTCCAATAGGGCATCAGAATGATCAGTTCCATCATCTGAAAATGGAGTAAGCATCCACATGTATGGATGCTTACAGGTCTCTTATAAATATAAGTCCCACGTCCGTCTTCACGTCTTAATCCACTACTCGCACGTCACCTGATGACGTGCCACTGCCTGCCCTAGCCTGTTTTCCCATCACCACGTTCCTCAGAAACACCTCAGTCACTCCAGGTAAGTACACTAATTGTTGTGTCCGATAATGAATAGATATGATGATGAATACCTTTGTCATAAACATGTGCATATGCATGACCACAAGTATATGTAGATTTTTATTACAGTGTACATTGATTGATACGTGATGCACCAACAACATATTAGCTCGGTGTTGAAGTCAGATTCTGAGGAGTCTGAGTAATGCATAGTGCAACATTCCGCCACTAGACCACATGATATTATGAATGTGGACAGCTGCCTGCTTCACAGGGTGAGTAACACACTTATGTTGGTTCTACAATGCATATTTAATATTTTTTCTCATTATTTATTACATGATATTTGTGTCTTTTATACCTCTTTTGTTCCTAACAAATTTTAATTGGGGCCAGTGGTGGTGGAGGGGGGAGAGGCCAGGGGGAATTACCTCGCGTAACCGGAAACTTCGGATATCCGGACTCCTTTAGCCCAATTAGTCCGGATACGAGACAAATTACTATATATATATATATTAATATATATATATATATATAATATATATATATATATATATATATATATATATATATAATATATATATATATTATATATATTAATATATATATATATATATATATATATATATATATATATATATATATATATATATATATATATATATATATCGCAACCCGCAATAGCCCTACAACATCCAGCCTGAAGATGGAAAAAGGCATTTTTGAAACGTCCCTCCACTTTGGTGAACTTATGAAAAAAAACTTAAACAAGACCGCAGAAAAAATGTATGGCAAATATAAACCGTACATAGACAAAATCAATAACGGATAATGTGCCATAGCTTTCAACCTCGTATACCTCCAAGAAAATATCCTCCCTGGTTACATAATATATATATATATATATATATATATATATATATATATATATATATATATAATATATATATATATTATATATATATATATATATTATATATATATATATATGGGTGAATATTACATACATTTTTACAGTGCATGTAGCCCAGCGTGTGACCAAAAATTACGATGCACAAGTTGTTCCATGATGAAGGTTACGGCTGCTGCAGCATGACCCAGAAACAAAGTGTAGAAGGTTGCCTGCAGGTGAAGCAGTCCAAGTGCAACGTCATTACGATTAGCCTGTTTGATCATACAAAAATAAATGTGTTATAAATTATTAAGATACAAAAGTGTATTAAAATTATATAATTATGCGTTTGTAATTATGATAAACCAAAGACTACTGTATACTGGACTTGCTTCTCAGTTTGGGCTATTTCCAGTGGAGGCCAATGCCGCGATTCCTGACATTTTCAAACATCCCTCCCATTTCCCATCTAGCAGAGGTAACAACTTCATTTTATAAAAAAAACTTTGTTTGGCAATGGAGATACCTCCCTAATAGTCCATGGGTCGGACCACCCAAAATCACTTTTTTGTACCATCCGAGGTGGCAAGGCCTAGTGATGTTTTTTATATTCCCCCATGTCTATAGGATATATTTTGATATGATAGCCCTTGCTAGGTGGTAGCTTAGTGCTAGAAATTGCGACTTTTATAGCCGCACCCAACGGCACTCAACTACGGACATCCGCAACTGTGAAAGTGATATTACTATAGGTTAACCTTCTGAAAATGTTCAAAATCGAAGTTCATTCAATTACAGTTTTATTTGCTAATATACACACAATAACATAATAAGCTGGCATCAGGTTAAGTGACATAAAAGTTAAAACACTAATACTAATGAACAGAAATGTGTCGCTACCATATGCAATGAAGTCTGAATGTGTACTTCTATGCGACTTCTTGTGAACATAACAAGGACTAATATTCTTGAAACTATTGTATTAATAATTTGTTGAGTCATGTGGAACCTTTAGACATGCATAGAAGCGCCATAAACATATGTATCTGCTGTACCGTTTACTCATCCTCTGAATCCTCAGAATCCGGCTCAAGGTCGGGTTACTGCTGCTGCACTGCTTGGTTGGTGCAGGTCTGGAGCTTGCCCATATCAGTGCATGTGAGGCCATTGACCAGGCATGCACAGTCAGGCAGCTTGCAAACCCGTGAACACTTGCAAGCCAGTAGCTCCAACACCACCTCTGGTGCTGGTGCCGAACGCATCCAGAGGATGTTCAGCTTCCCGTCTTCTTCAGTCCAGCCATGCTCAC
Organism: Chionoecetes opilio; assembly: GCA_016584305.1. Taxonomy (NCBI): domain Eukaryota; kingdom Metazoa; phylum Arthropoda; class Malacostraca; order Decapoda; family Majidae; genus Chionoecetes; species Chionoecetes opilio. Next base: position 124,704 of record JACEEZ010003048.1, read on the forward strand.
TGGGGCTTGGCACGTTGGCCTTGGGCTCTAAACAGCGTCTCCAGATAGCAGCCTGGAAGTTGGCTCTCTGTGCGTGTAGGAAGAGGCAGTCTCTGCATGGTGGCAGCTGGCTTGACTCTGCTTTCCCTCTCTTTGCACAGAAGAGCTGGTAGCGCAGTTCGTTGACACTTTTGCCCCCTGCGGCGCTGCTTCTGCTCTTGTTGCTCCTGCTGCCAGCATACATTGCACAGGTGAACTGCTCAAGCTTATCAAAGATCTCATCGCTCAATTCCCAGCATTGGCCCAGCTGCTTGAATGCCTGGTTAGACGGGTCCTTCTTGAGTAGCGTCAGTGCAATTAGCTTGCCTTTACCGGCAAAGCAGCTTACAGAGTCACATCCTATGAACGCATGCAGGCCAATCAGGCTGTCGCAGACACCCTGCCCTTGACTTCTCCCGATCTTGTCTACATCTGCGTATCGGGTGCGAGTCTTGGTTCCAAACTTCTGGTAGATAGAGATATCCATGGTGCTGTGCATGGCAAGGCTAATGATGAAGACATCAGTGTCCTCTGAGCAAATGACGGCTGTCTTGTAGCCATCTCTCGCTGCATGCAGCGTGTGGAAAAGCAGGCGGGTATCAGCCTTCCTATCAGAGTTCCTGGGCATCACCTCTGGACAGGGTCTTCAACTGTTCTTTTAGAGATTGGTTTTCCCAGAAAAGTTCCTGCACAGTTAAGCTGTCTGGATAGATGAGAAGTTTGCCATTATGATCTTGGATGATGTTAAGAAATTCACCAAACTCCTTCCCAATCCTTTGCCGCAGGTGCTTTTTGGTGGAGTCCTGCACTTGGTCCACACCAAAGCTCTTTATGGATGCCACAAGTCTAGAGGTAACATCAGTCATCATCAGGACCTTTGGGGTACCGAAAAGCTCCATTCTGATGTAATGAAAGAGCTCACTGTATGACTGACTAACAGCCGCCTCATATATATCTTCATCTTCTTTGTCATCGGCACTGACAGCACCCTTCTGCTGTGAAGTTTCGCCCCGTGTGTAGAATCTATAGCAGGACCTGTGGTAGTGTGCTTCAGCGGCCACAATATCTCTGCTTACAATGCCAATTTGCCAAGTATTCTGCTGTCCAGTTTCTTTGTGGCGGCATTCCTGATCTTAGCATCAGCTCTCAGTTCTCTGCACTTCACCAACACTTCTCGAATCTTCTGTCGTTTGGCGTACTTGTTTGTTTTCTGGCAAAATATGCACTCTGCTTCATATGTTCTTGAGGTGCTAGGGATTGCACGACCAATCCCTTGCAGGGTTGCTATCCTCAGGACAGTCATTGGTAGTCTTCTCTTTTTGAGCAAGGATGCCATCTAGTGCTTTCTTCATCTTGAAGATGCTCCGACATTTTCTGTGGTAATTGAGAGCAGGGATCTCTCCTTCGGGAGTGTCTTCAGCCAACTCCAATATGGGCTCATGACGTCGTACATGAGCTGCTCGGAGGAGAGTTTTCCAGGAGTCGACTGATTGTGGTGAAATTAGGTTTTCATTGTCATCGGAACAATGAATGATGTACTCTAGCCGCGGGCGCTTTGGAGTCGGATCAGTACAAGGGTGCTCAGTGTCCGCCATCATTCAGCTCCTCCATCTGCAACAGACAAGAACATGGATTAAAAAAAAAAAATCCAGTTCTTTCAACGTAAATACTCTGGTAATATAAGGCTTAAGACGTAAATGATATCAAGATATGGATTTCTGTGAATAGACAGTTTTTGTTTTTAGCCTCTTAGACGTCAATATATAACATTTGAAGAATTATAAGAGTACCATTTAAAAGATGAATCATCACCCTACAATCTCATCTCTGTGGTATTGTATCGAGAAATTACTTGTTTTAGAGTTATTGAACGAAATATGGCTGGGAAACGCAATTTATTCAATTTTGATTAAAACATGCCTTCAACTTCCGGTTTCATTTGCGCAAAAACTATGACATATATAGCAAAAATGCATGGAGACAAACCTGTGCAGAATTTAATTTACTAAATCCTTAGTCTATATACCCTTTATTCCTACGATGCACCGTTTCATAAATAAAAACGGAAAATATGAAAAAAATTACCCTATGCGAGTGGGTTTTTCACAAAAATATACCGTAAAGCTACCAGCATGGAAAGGCTATCATACATTATTTTACTTCTAATGATGCAACAAACAAAATGGCACAAGTATAGTTTTGCCACCTTGGGTGGTACCGATATCTGGTCCGGCCCATGGACTATAAAGGTTTTCAGCCGATTGGACCAGTAGTTATTTCGGCATGGTTTCAGTGTGGACGAACTGAACCAAGATTTGTACTATATAAACTGACCATTATCTAAACACAAGACTTTTAATATATAACTTCCATTACAATACACACACACACATACACTCAACAATCTCAACATATATATATATATATAATATATATATTATATATATATATATATATATATATATATATATATATATATATATATATATCATGAGTTTCAGGGTGACAGAGACACTCGGTATACTTGGGTTGTTTATGCAACGTTTCGCCAAGGCACTTGCATCATCAGGCTAAAAATAGTTAAAATTTAATATATTGTAATGCTAAAAGCGAACATCTAAAAATTAATTCTAAGAGACAATAAAATATTCCTATATTTTCTAAAATTACTAACTAATAAATAAAATATAATTTGTACTTAACGGACCTTGGTGTGTATGCTGTCTGAGTTGGTAGAGGACTGAATGAACACTGGTTTTGTGGGTGACATTTCAGCTTGTGTGGGGCGATCGAACCGAGAGTCGGGCAATCGAAACAGTGGTAATCATTTGAGTATATGTAGTTGTTGTGAAATGACTTGGTTATTAAGATCAGGGGACAAGTGCTTGATGTGTATAGCTTCTAATAATTTAGTGTCACTAGGGTAGTGTGCCTTGGATAGGATACTGAAGTCATTCATAGAAAAAGGGTGATCTAAATCATGTGAGTGTGAGCGGATTGCAGATTGCGAAGGTGAAGAAATGGGTCGACCAGTACGTGCAGAAACACCTTTATGCTCAGAAAGCCTAAGGGTTAGATTCCTTGTCGCTCACACTCACATGATTTAGATCACCCTTTTTCTATGAATGACTTCAGTATCCTATCCAAGGCACACTACCCTAGTGACACTAAATTATTAGAAGCTATACACATCAAGCACTTGTCCCCTGATCTTAATAACCAAGTCATTTCACAACAACTACATATACTCAAATGATTACCACTGTTTCGATTGCCCGACTCTCGGTTCGATCGCCCCACACAAGCTGAAATGTCACCCACAAAACCAGTGTTCATTCAGTCCTCTACCAACTCAGACAGCATACACACCAAGGTCCGTTAAGTACAAATTATATTTTATTTATTAGTTAGTAATTTTAGAAAATATAGGAATATTTTATTGTCTCTTAGAATTAATTTTTTAGATGTTCGCTTTTTAGCATTACAATATATTAAATTTTAACTATTTTTAGCCTGATGATGCCAAGTGCCTTGGCGAAACGTTGCATAAACAACCCCAAGTATACCGAGTGTCTCTGTCACCCTGAAACTTCATGATGAATCTACAAGAAAATCAACTATATATATATATATATATATATATATATATATATATATATATATATATATATATATATAATTATATGTTTTAGTTCATCAAATTCTTGTTTCATGCTTCCGGTGGGACAAGAGATGATCCTTCTCCATCTTGCTCGATCCAGTTTATCTACTAAATTTACCTGACGAGACTCGCCACTATTGCCGTCCAAGACCAGCAGGGCTGTGCATGGTGGGCACATTGCCACAGTACTTGCCAAAGTACCCAGCGTGCATCTTTGGTTCACCGTGTAGACTTAAAACATCACTGTACGGTAACAGGTCACTCCTGTCCAAAGTTTTCCAGCCCCCAACCCTAGTCACTCCGGTCATACGCCATAGTAATTCCGGCCATACACCATAGTCATTCCCGCCTCCATCCAAGTCATGCCGGTCCTGCACCTTCGAAACTTCGAAGTAGTATTGATGAGACTGAACGATTTAAATAAAGAGCCCGAATACTGAATGTGAGCCCGATTCAATTTATTGTCTTAAAACTTTTAATTGATTTTAAAGCCATACCATGTAAGAACTAAATTGTAACAATGGTTGCCTTTCATTATATTATATATATATATATATATATATATATATATATATATATGCAAATATGTTTAACATGACTGGGTCTGGCTGGATTCAAGTTTTTTTTCACTTTTCTACTGTTTCTACAGGTCAGGACGAGTCAAAATAACAATGAAATGTTGTGCAAACATTACATTTTTCTTAGGCTAGGTAGTTTGAGGTTAGTTTGATTAGGTTATTATCTGATGCTTTTGCAAAAGGAGTTTTGTTTTTTCCAGTCAAAAGGTCAAAAAAATGTATTTTTAAATATTTGTCATCATTTTCTCAAATTGCTAATTCGCGGAAATGATTTGGTTACGCAGGCCGGAAGCATATTACCTCAACTCTATGCGGGTATGTGGACTCCGGGTGAAGACGATTGGCTGTAGCTCCGACACTAACCATTGATTGTAATGGTGGTGTCTGGTATGTTAATATTGTTACGTGTAACGTAATTGCATGATGTGGTGGGGGGAATAATGTATGTGTCTGTGTGTGTGTATGGGCGGCGGTGATGGTGCGCGCGGATCTGGGTGGGAGGCTGGGGAGGGGTGCCAGTGAGAGCGTGGCAGTGCCGCAGTGGGCACAAAAGGCGAATTTTGGTGAAGAAGCCGTAAGAACCCGGCTTCTTGCAGCTTGCGTTTTCTGTTAACGCGAGGCACTTTTAAGAAGTCGGCTTCTTACGGATTGGCCCAGCTGGGCAAGCCGTAAGAAGCCGGAAGAAGCGAGCCCTGGGCCCCGCTTATCACGGCTTCTCTCCGCTTCATACGTCACGATACGTGACGTCAGAGAAAAACAACACGTGGCGGTGTTGCGCGAAATCTTATCAGTTCAAAATCCTGTAGACCCCTCCATTCATCTATCGTATTTCACTAATTTTACAGCTTAACTGCTGCCCCGAAACACGTTACAGACAACATGAGTCACTAGCTTCCCATGAGAACACTTACAAGTAATAATAGTTGATAAAATAATACGTGATAAAAACCATACTCCTGACTGTTTTTGACGTGGATAATTTAAGCTTTTAAGTAACTATTATTACTTGTAAGTGTTCTCATGGGAAGCTAGTGACTCGATGTTGCCTGTAACATGTATCAGGGCAGCAGTTAACCTGTAAAACCAGTGAAATAAGAGCGATGAATGGAGGTTTACAGGATTTCGCGCCTTGACAATATTTCGCAAAACCGCGGGACAGGTGGAACTAGTAATAGAGTGAATATCGTCGTAGAAATAATGTAATTACAGATAACAGGACACAAGTAAACACACAGATGTACATTCAAAAGCATGGACTTACCTTAAGACCACGTATAAGAATATACATGGTACCGTAAATAACACTATATAGTCGCCAGTCAATTGCCACTGCACTAATGTCGCCAGGCACAATATATTACGAATTTTAGCATCACTACTGATTTGTATGTGCCACTGAAGACGCATCCACAGTAGTTTATATTATGTACATCACACTACATGTCTTCAGTGGCACATAAAAGTCTGTAGGGATGCTAAAATTCGTAATATATTGTGCCTGGCGACATTAGTGCAGTGGCAAGTGATTGGCGACTATAGTGTTATCTACAGTAGAGCAGCTGATAGGTATATATTGTGGAAATGACTAGCATTGCGTTTAATTCAGTATGTTTATGAGAGAAGATGTGGTTGGATATGAGTTGAAGATGACAATTCGTCATTGTGTGCACATTCACCTTTTTTTGGCATTAAATCAATCAATCAATCGTCATTTTGTGGTTGTTTTGTTTACAGCTATCAGCTGTGATCGCCGAGCGGGCGAGCCCCGACAAGAAGCTGGCAACTGCCAGCCGTTCTGGCGAGGCACGCAAACGAGAGAGAAGTCGGTAAGAAGCCGGCTTCTTACGGCTTCTTCACCAAAATTAGCCTAAAGGACAGACAGTGAGGGTGGAAGCTTAGTAGCGCTGAGACCAGCGGGGAGGGAGGGTTGAAGCCTCGTGGTGGCGGTTTGTGTCGCGTGGGGGGTGGTTGCGGTGTGGTGGAGGGGTTTGTGTGTAGTTGTACTTTGTGTATTGTGCTGAGGAAGGAACTGTGTGCCTGTAGGGATGCAGAGTAGCCCTTGCGACCATCTGCAAGATATGGGGGGGCGACTGTGTAGCATGTAACTTGTACTGTGACTTGTACAGTGTGTGTGGCTTGTTCATTAAACTAAGAAATGCCTCTAGTGTCTTCCTTCGCCTGTGTATTGACCTCGTGAGTTATCTTAGCTCGCCTCATCTTGACACGCCGAGCTCCTGTAGAAGTCGCCTGCAGAAGTAAGTGGCCTGCAGAGGTTATTGGCACGTAAAACACCTCTTTCCTGTACAGCTTTAGCCTGTAACACCTGGGTAGATGTGGTAAGGTCCAGGAGAGGAGTGGAGAGCGTAACAATATGTTGATATTCTGGCGACCGCTGGCTGTATACATACGCTTGGCGATATGCTTTTGTCTCGGGCAGCCCAGGTCAGCCCGCTGCCCTCTGACCTCATTCTCACTCACTCATAGTCACCGACAGAGAGGGGGTCGCTCTCACTCACATATCCTCACCCGCTGAGGGTGGACGCTTCATTCCCTGGCGACCGTTATAACACACTTGTACAAATATAGCTACACTTCAACTACGTAATTGTGTACTGTATATCATCCCTGCATCATCACTACAAATCAGGAGGTAACTTATTATCAATCACCGGGCGCTCCCTACCTACCCTGCCGCTCACCCACGTGGCGACTACCTTGGATGCTGATCAACCTCCCGCGCCGACCTGGCTTCCACTACGGGCCTTCCACCGTCGTTTCGGATTCGAACGGGTCGGATTCGGCTACCATTCTTCACTAGACACTCTAAGATTCTTCCGTTACACTGGTGATCAGTGTTGGACCTGGTGAGCTGTTTCCTTCTCCTGTATGACTCCTGGACTCCACGTGGCTTCCTGACCGTGCAACGCTGCTGCCATCGTCGCTTCGGATCCCAGCTACCATTATTCACAACACACTCTAAGATTCTTCCGTTACACTGGTGATCAGTGTTGGACCTGGTGAGCTGTTTCCTTCTCCTGTATGATTCCTGGACTCCACGTGGCTTTCTGACCGTGCATCGCTGCTGCCCTTTCAACGGATGTCCCTGGCCGTTTCGTCTTCCATGGTATGTCAAGACTTCTCGGTCGTCCGTCCTGATGCCTGACCACGCCGCTCACCTTCGACGCCCCCAGCCCACGTGCATCGCTGCCTAGCGCCCACCTTCGGCTTCCTTGTGCCCTTGCCCTTGGTACACATGTTCTGCCGCTTCGCCGCCTGATGCCGCCCATGCTGTCTAATTCGACGTCGCTTCCTGCTGTGGCGCCCCGAAATCTTCGGTCTGCATCGTCCTTCTGCGCCTTCGCCAACTGTTCCTGCCTCGACGCCCGACGCACATGTCATCGCGCCCGCAGGACAATTCAAGTACTTCTTTAGTGCCATATGACCTCTGATGTCTGGCACATTCCCCTTTTTTTGGCATTAAATCAAATCAAGTACTTCTGTGGAAATTATCCATCAACCACCCTCTCATAATTGGAAGAGTGGTGGTTTTTGTCCCCCCCCCCCCTTGTGAGTGAGGTATTACCGCTCGTCATAGGAGGGTGCGTATAGGGATGCATATGTATATAATTTAAATGGTTATGGGTATAATTAAGGTAATTTAAGTAAATGATAAGTACTGGGGATAATTTAAATTAACATTCCCAGTAATATTAAGCATTTGCACCTTATAATTAGCACCTTGGTTAGAAGAGCGGTCATTGGCTGCTGCCCATTAGATTCCCTAGCCATCTGGAGTTATACACGTGGCATAGGTATTGGTGCGGCGATCGCAGCCGCCCACTTTGGAGACATCAGTACACTCCAGGCATCCGTGAGGATAACATCTATTGTTAATATATACGTGCTTGTCTATAAGTACAAGTATAGTTCACTCCACACCTCCATCGAGTTCATATCTCTTCTCTGATTATAAAGAAGAGATTTTGTACATACGTTAATTTGTACATATAGTGTAAAGACAATAGGACTGTGTAAAAAAAAAAAATTCAGCACAAGTGATTATAGCCTCGCGTCATGGATAACTTGGTGTGATAACCACTTGACGCCATCCACAATAACTCCACCTCCGCTTCTGTCATTCACGGGCGGCCTCGATCCCGGCGACCACTTCGGATCACACGTCATGCAGTATTAATACAAGCCTACAGCCATTTCAACCCACTATCCACCGATAAGTATCCTAGTTAGTTGATTAGCTGGGGTAATGTGTCGGGAGATAGACATGGGTTTGACTGATTAGGTAAGACCTCATATTAAATATATGTGTGCGACATAAATTCCCACAACTTCTTTAGCGGGTGATTCTCTGTGATTCTTACTGCTTTCATGTTTGCTTCCTGGCCATTTAAAAGAGCTTTATTAGTGTTCTGTGTTACTTAATGCGTTCATTTTGGCTTCTTGAACACTTGAAAGAGCCTTATTAGTGTTCAGTGTTTTATAACGCGTTCATTTTGGTCTCTGGGACATTTGCTGAGCCTAGTACGTAAAACATTTTTTTCTTTATCCCTGCCAGTGTCAAAATGGCGATTTATGTGCTCACCCGCCGCCCGCCCGACTCCTACCCCTTCTTCCTGCATCGGACCGCCTGGTCACCACCCTCACAACCCCCCATCCCCTCACCCCCACCATGCTGCACCCTCGACCCTGGGTCACGTGAGGTCGGAGATTATCCCTCCCGCCGCCTCTTACACGTGGTGGGGTCGGAGCGTCGCCCCCCCCCCCTTCTCTTCACCCCACCTCCCATGCTGTTGACACTCATGGCCGCCCATAATGCTGGCCGTCCTTGAAGTTGGCCGCCCTTGATGATGGACGCCCCACCTGTTATATATTATTTGATTTTGCATGCCGTGTTTATCTTTTCTTGACTTCCACTGGTTTATGCCATTCTTTCTCAGCCTTTTCTGCTTCTCTTTGCATGTTTGGTTGGTTTCTTTCTACCCCACTTTCCTCTGTGGCTTGGTTTTGATTTAGCTTATGTTGCACGTATTGTATTTCTGTGCTCGCACGTGGCTTCTTGCTATTTTCACTTAGTATTGTGATTATTAGTTATCTGCATTCGCCTCAATTTCTGATCTTGTGGTATAGTATTGCTTTTGCACGTTTGTAGTTTCCTTAGACGCACGTATTTTCTTTGTGTTAGTATTGGCTCATTTTCGTAGTATGTCACTTATCTTTGTGATTAACATCTTTTCTTCCACTTACTATTGTAGCATGATCTGACTTTTGGTCATTTACCTTCTATGTTGCAAGCATTTTATCTAAGTGCTCGCACGTGGTTTGTTTATATTTCCTTTATTATTGTGATTAGCTCAGCTTTCTCCTCCACTTCGTATATTTTGCGGTTTGTTATTGCTTTAGCCCCTTTTGTAGTTTCTTTTACACGCACGTGGCTCCTTGTGCTAGTAATTGACTCTTTTTCGATATATGTCGTTTTTTGTGTGATTAACATTTACTTTCTGCACGCATTTTATTGATGTGTTTGCACGTGGTTTATTTATTTTTCACTTATTTTTGTGATTAGTAGCTCTGCTTTCTCCCCACTTCGTATATCTTTTGGTATGGTATTACTTGTGCTCCTTTGTTGTTTCTTTTACACGCACGTTAATTGCGCTTGTGCTAGTACTTGGCTCTGTTTCGTTGTCTGTCACTTTTCTTGTGATTAACAATTACTCTCTGCACGCTTCTCTCAGTGTAATTAACCGCTTCCTGCTTGTATGGTTCGTTCTCTTTCACTTATCATTTGTGATTCTGACTTGTTTTGCTCCTCCCTTTCCTTCCATATATATGTATTGTATGTGCAATTTATTATCCCTTCTTGGTGTTGCAATTCAATTATTTGTTTTCTATGTTTGTTATTTGGCAATTATGATGTACCTTGCACACTTATTTGTTCATGTCCCTTTCTGTGTTATATAACGTGTGGTCACGTTGTCCTTTTTCATGGGCGGGAGGAATGTAATGGTGGTGTCTGGTATGTTAATATGTTGATATTCTGGCAACCGCTGGCTGTATACATACGCTTGGTGATATGCTTTTGTTTCGGGGCAGCCCAGGTCAGCCGCTGCCCTGAGCCTCTCCTCACTCAGGCTCACCCTCTCATAGCCACCGACAGAGAGTGGTCGCTCTCACTGTCCACCACCCTCACCCGCTGAGGGTGGACGCTTCATTCCCTGTCGTCCGTTATAACACACTTGTACAAATATACCTACACTTCAACTAATTGTGTAATGTATATCATCCATGCATCATCGTTACAAATCAGGAGTTAACTTATTTTCACTCACCGGCACGTCTTTGAAAAGGACGTGAAGAATTACCAAGCGTCCTCCCAGCCTCTTCCCGCTCGCTAACTGCCACCCGCTACCCTGGTTGTTTATACATGCCCTGCAGTCCACTACAACTACACGCTTTGATCCACTAAAACACCATAGGATTTTCTTCTCAAAAATACACTCATTGTGATTCCTACACTAAGTTACCACAATTACGGTAAGGAAACCTAACGTAACCTAACCTGAATGCTCAAGAGCTAGAGCGACATACTGTTCCAGAAAACGGAGAATATGTGGGCCGGAATGACTTGGGTGGAAGCCGGAATGACTAGAGTTGGGGGCCGGAACGACCAGAGCTGGATTGGGTAAAAATTTACTTTATGACTGTTGCAAAATTTTCAGACAAGTTTGATTTTTGTCGTTCAATATGTGATGTTTTTCTATTTGAGATAGTGTTTTCCTGTGCAAACCTCAAAAAAGTATTTTCTCAAAAAAGTATTTACTATACAAGTAAAAGTATTTTGCAATTCGTAAAAGTGATAAAATATGTCAAAAAATACACTTTTTAGACGTTTTAACTAGAAAAAAACACTCCATTGTAAAATCATCAAATTAGTTCAGACTGTTTATCTACCTGCAACATTCGTTCAATGAGCTGTTCTAAAAAAGAAGAACCTTGGTCTGCCATGATTGTGTTGTTACCTGCCGGTCTGTTTCTTGCCATTTGTGGGCTGGGTGTCATACTGCTTGGTGTGTTGCATTGGTCATAAGACTGGCCATGCGTATTGTGTCCTGGTATGTTGGTGATGTGGCCTCTTGTTTCATGTTGCAAGGTAGGCCAATTTTCATGATTTTCATCGTTTTGCTGGTGTGGGTTCCCTGTCCTTGCCACATAGGATTCCTGTCTTGCATTTATCGTAGGCACCTTCCGAAATGCTCGTCCTGTTCCCCTCACATAAGGGAAACGGCAGTCTTCTATTGTGCATATTCCCTTGTTGAGAGAGTTTCTCCACATGTTAGGGTGGAAGGCCTTGCAACGTTTCCCTAACCTGCACCCTGACCTATGGTTCAGACCAGGTTTGTAGAATTTATGGCAAGGTTTTGGATGGGGAAATGGACAGTCTCGTCCACTTATTCCATACATACAGAGGTTTTTTCTGTAGTACTTACAGACCACCTGACCTGACGTCCTGTTGGTGTCGTTGAATTGCTGGCCAGTGATAACGAATGGTGTGGGTCAGGTCATCATCAAAACCACCTGCAGCACATGTGACTGTATTTGCTACGTTATCCATTTTTGTCTCCTTATACTATATACCTTTTTCAAGTCTTTAATTGTTCCTGAATATATTTCCAGGCTTACAGGTAGAACAACTACCAGTTAGTCACAAATAACAGACTCTTAAACAGAGCGACCCTACTCACGTCTGCGAATGTAAACAAACTCTTTTCAAATACTTTCAAACGTTCAAATATTTAAGGTCAAATATTTATGTATTACTTAAATATTACAGTATAGAATAAATCTCAATATGACTTCATGAAAATAGCACCACTCTTACTTGATAACATAGAACAAAATTATATAATGTTTTTGACCAGCTGAATATCATAAATACCAATGATATCTATTGTATTTTCGGTACGACATACGCATCACGAAGCAAAGTCACCTCATTTATTTATGTATATTCCACTATTTTAACATCAAAACAACATAAAACCTATAAACGGAATCCTGAATATTTCATGGTCACATAATATGTTTTTTATATAACTAACTCACTTGAAAATGGTATATTTAACTTATTTTTATGGAACACTTGTTCCCCTTGCCGATCGGCCTCCACTGGTCATGGGCGGGTTGGCACGGAGCGCCAGAAACAAGTCCAGTATACTAAGTCTTTGGATATACTTGTATTTTTACCATTGTAACCATTACGTACTGAAACCATACATAACTTTACCGTTGCAGACGTTGACAATGTCATTTCTTCCTGGCGTTTCTCCAATATATGATTACTGATGACATCATCCATCCAATGTGTAATCAGCCCACTTTCAATAAACCTTTGCAGAGCATTGTCAAAACGACCAATAAATGACGTTCCACGCCTGAAAAAAATGTAATCGCAAATTATGATGTTGGTGTATATTCGAGAAACGTTTCGTTTTTGTATAAATATTACTACAAAATTTAAAATTTAT
>JACEEZ010003048.1:142500-175000 GCA_016584305.1 Chionoecetes opilio
TACCTTGCAACATGAAACAAGAGGCCACATCACCAACATACCAGGACACAATACGCAATGGCCAGTCTTATGACCAATGCAACACACCAAGCAGTATGACACCCAGCCCACAAATGGCAAGAAACAGACCGGCAGGTAACACAATCATGGCAGACCAAGGTTCTTCTTTTTTAGAACAGCTCATTGAACGAATGTTGCAGGTAGATAAGCAGTCTGAACTAATTTGAAGATTTTACAAATGGAGTGTTTTTTTCTAGTTAAAACGTCTAAAAAGTGTATTTTTTGACATTTTTCATCACTTTTACGAATTGCAAAATACTTTTACTTGTATAGTAGATATAGAAAATACTTTTTTGAGAACATACTTTTTTGAGGTTTGCACAGGAAAAAACTATCTCCAATAGGAAAAGCATCACATATTAAACGACAAAAATCGAACTTGTCTGAAAATCTTGCAACAGTCACAAAGTAAATTTTTACCCAATCCAGCTCTGGTCGTTCCGGCCCCCAACTCTAGTCATTCCGGCTTCCACCCAAGTCATTCCGGCCCACATATTCTCCGTTTTCTGGAACAGTATGTCGCTCTAACTCTTGAGCATGTCAGGTTAGGTTTCCTTACCGTAATTGTGGTAACTTAGTGTAGGAATCACAATGAGTGTATTTTTGAGAAGAAAATCCTATGATAGCAAGCGACTGGGAGGGAGAGAATAAAAGGACGCAGACGCCACAGGACACCTAATTTCTTTGGTTACTTTGCTGCTGTTTTAGCAAGAGATGAGATGTGAGATTTCCTGTTCAGATTTTAAGTAAAGGAAAGTCTAAGAATGTTCATTGTAGAAGAAGGAGATAGTTGAGAGTCATTGAAGAAGAGGGGATAGTTATCTGGTAGGTTTTGTCGACTAGATAGGTGAAGAAATTGGGTTTTTGAGGTATTGAACAAAACAAGGTTAGCTTGTGGAGTGACGACGACGTAACGGGGATCACGGGATGAGAGAGGGAAACAATTTTAACAGATCACGTAAGGCGAATTTTCGAGAAGCTTACGGAACATTGAGGTAGCGTAGAATAGGATATGTGCTCCGAGAAGTTAGGTCTAAAACAACTAGGAAAGACCCAAGGGTTGTCAATAAGAAAGGTGGACATCTGAGGTGATAAGAAGGCGAAGGACGCAAACTCCCACTTAGTCGACCATATTTAGAGTAATTTGCTATGTTGAATCTAACAAATTGCAACAGTTTGTTTTGTTGTTAATTATTGTTTATTGAGTAGTTATTGATGACATATCCAAAATGGGACACAGGTTTCAACCCAGAAGTTACCTAATTTGAATAATTTCAAAATGGCCGCCATTATATATATACTAGCCGCAAAGCCGCCCTCCGGGCGGACTTTTTGGCTAGCTCCTGCGGAGGGCTATTGGTGGGCCGAAGGGCCCACCAAACACAGACTCTCCAGATAGACTCTTCTAACTTTCCTGAAATCATGGATGTAGAAATGCATGTATTAACGCCTTAACCATCACTCCCCACCCATTCACTCACCCATTACCCATCACCACACCCATTCACTCACCCATTACCCATCACCCCCCACCTATTCCCTCACCCATCACCCATCACCCCCCACCCATTCACTCACCCATCACCCCACACCCATTACCCATCACCCCACCCATTCACTCACCCATTACCCATCACCCTACATCAAGGTTTCCTCAATTCTCGCAACCCACATTTTTTTTTCACAGTTCTCGCTAATAGGCTGTTAAAAAAAAGAAGAAACAAATGTGATCGGATCATCTCATAAGTAGGCTTATAATGTGCCCCTGGTCGAGCTGGTTCCAAAACTGTCCCATATGATGGGATTGTGCCACGGGGGGCGGCACATATCGCGGACATACACACAGACACACACACACTTTCGCTTATATTATTATAGATGGCCCATTATCTCTAAAACTACTCATTTTTAGCACAATAAGTGCATTACACTTGAATAGAAACATGATCCAGTGAATCTGAAAAACATATTTTCAAACTCACATGACCCCTCTAAACATGTAGGTCAAAGGTCAAGTTGTACAAAATAGGTCAAATGGCCGTTTTTACGGGAAATGTATTTTATGCATGATTAATATTTTGCGTCGGCTCTTAAAAAACTAGATTATAGAGTCACTGCCCTCAGTGGCAAAATTATTTTCAAGGTATGCAACTATGGATGGTGTACGTATGCCTGTATGGCACTAATAATCTGAATACATTTTCTTTTCTCAACATTTTCTAGGTCTGTTTTAATACAAATTAGACACCCCTGAATCCCACCCCACCCTCTTCGATGATCACCCTTCTTCCAACCACACCATCAACTTGCCATAAGCTGCATGATCTCAGATAGTAATTTGAACCCAACCCCATTGCATTATATTCCTTGCCAACTGTGATGCTAATTAATGTTTATATACACACAACAATAACTACCTGTTTTCCAGTAAACTCCCTGGTTCTATTATTAGCATGATATATTCTCTCTCTCCTAGTAGATCTGTACATAGTGTCAGGTTGCTGTTATTTAATAATGAGATGTGTAATGTGTATGCTACTTGGAATATTATGGTGTGTATGCAGCACATGCTTCGGCCTGTGTACTGTTCATGTACAGTGTTTTGGAGCATTTCAACGTTCAACTCAACATTGGCAGTCACTGATGTATATGCCTGTTGCGTACGTGGTAAGTCCAATATTTTACAGCAAATATTAGTGGATAAAAGTTTCGAAAGTTAAACTTAAATAACAGCCAATATTAAAACTTTAAAAGGCCTATTTAGCATAGCATTTTAGGTAGAAAAACACTGGGTAGGAGTTAACTATCATTACTGTGCAGGGCCGGATAAAGAGCTGTAGGGGCCCTGGGGCACAGCATTTGTGGGGGCCCTATATTCGCACGAAAATTAAGCACTTTTGTGGGTATTTTGAGGCCTATGTTTGGCAAAGAACTATTAATGCATAGACTGGTATTCAGAGATAAAGGATGCAACAGAGACAGGCAAATATGTTTTGGTTTTGTAGCTTGCCAATGTTTTTAATATTACTGCTTAAAGCTAATATACATAGGTAGAGATGGAAGCGTTATAAAAATACTGTAGGCCTACTTGTTAATTTCACATACATACCCATGATTACAAGAAATATAATAAAAGAAAAAAAAAGTATATATATATATATATATATATAACTGGATCTTAACTCACCATCCATGCGCACTGCGTACTCTTGCTCTTGCACCATCATACAAACTTTTAAAACTGAAGTCAGTAATTTATTTTCAACTGCGTAAATAAATATTTTTCTAAAAAATAAAAATATTTTAGTAAATACCGCAGCTTGCAAAATTATATTCCGTAAACATCAAAGAAGCTTTTACCATATAATTTCATGTAGATCAATTATTTACATGAACAATGCAGGTTTACGTTCTTTCTGACTGGCAAATGTTTCAATTACAGTTTGAAAATCCATTTCACGAAGGATATCACTTTCAATGGTCATTATAGCCAACCATGAGAGACGACTCTGACTCATTGATGTTCTTAGTCTGTTCTTTATCATTTTCATCTTGGAAAATGATCTTTCACCACTACAGTTGGTCACCATTAATCAATCAATCAATCATTGGGGGCATACGCCGGGGGGCGCGTCGCCTCGCCCACTCTACGACGCCACTCCCGGGGGTCACCACGTGCAAGTTCCCATGCAGGCTCCTTTCCCATACCAAGCAGCTCTCGACAAGAAACATCAACTTGCCCCAGCCACGAGCCTTGTGGGCGCCCCCTTGGCCTCCTCCACGCTGGATTGTCTCTTACAGATACAACCCGATAGGAAGGATCGGTTTCAGGGTAGCGTGTCACATGCCCATATAGCCGAAGTTGGCGCTGACGGACTATGCAGGTAATAGGCCTCGATTCAGACACTTATTACCAAAGGCATTGATTCGTCTCTTCAAGTCACTATTTAGTGTCCATGTCTCACAACCATAGAGTAAGACAGGGATCACAAGCGATTTGAAGATCCGGATCTTTGTCCTCCTGCACAGGTACCGACAACGCCAAATACTCCCGCTGAGCGAGTCCATAACACCGTGGGCTATGGCAATCCGCCGTAAGACTTCTTGACGTGACCCACCGTCATTATAGACTGCGCTACGAAGGTATGTAAAACTTTCCAAGATCTTAATGTCCTCGCCACACGCATGAACAGACTGTACTGCTTCGTCTAATAAGTCTCCAAACACCTGGACCTTGGTCTTGAGCCAGGAGACCTCAAGTCCCAAAGGCTTTGCCTCCTCGTGCACCGCCTCGAGAGCCATCACCAGGACCTCCAGCGACTCAGCAAAGATTACTGCATCATCGGCAAAAACAAGATCAGTGATCTTGGTGTTGCCGACGGATGCTCCACAATCACTTTGATCTACAACCTTGTCCAATACCCAGTCCATACAAGCGTTGAAAAGTGATGGGGCAAGCACGCACCCTTGCCTCACTCCTGTATTCACAGGAAAGAAGCTGGATACACCTGCCCCACACTTCACAGCACTCTCAGTCCCAGAATACAGACCAGTTATCAAACCAATAGTCCTTGAAGGAATCCCTCGAAGTCGCAGAAGATCCCAGAGTGACTCACGATGCACTGAGTCAAACGCCTTCTTGAGATCAACATAGGCTGCAAGCATCCCCTGTCGAAACTCACGTCGGCGTTCCACCAGGACACGAAGCGCTAGGATACGGTCCGTTGCTGACTTACCAGGCGTGAACCCAGACTGCTGAGGTCTCTGATGCTTCACCAGATGACTGCGAATCCGTGTCAGCAATAGATGGGCAAGCACCTTGCCTGGTACGCTGAGCAGTGTAATACCGCGGTAATTGTTGCAGTCCTGACGGTCCCCTTTCCCTTTCCAGATAGGGACGACCAGCCCCCTTTTCCAGTCAGGAGGAATGGTACCTGATTTCCACACGGCAGTCAGGACAGCATGCAACCCGCGGATCATGGCCTCACCCCCAGCTTTGAGGAGCTCCGCACTGATATTACAAACACCAGCTGCCTTTCCACCCCTCAACTTTGCTATAGCCTCTCTGACTTCGTCAAGAGAGGGTGCGGTTACGTCAATGGGAGGATCGGCATCCACTGCCTGTAACCCAGTGGTGTGAAGCTGTTGAGTTGGAGGGTCCACCGTGAACAACTGCCCAAAGTACTCAGCCCAACGAGCCATCTGCCCATCCATGTCCGACACGAGGCGCCCATCTGCTGTTCGAATAGCACTCGCCCGAGAAGGAGACCTGGAACGGAGCTTCTTCAGGGCTCGGTAGGCGGGTCGGAGGTCATTAGCGTTCAAATGACCCTCGACATCCTCAGCGAGACTCCTGACATACCTCTCCTTGTCTCTCCCCAGGAGGGTTCTAGTCCGGCGTGACAAAGCCCTGTGCTGGTCCTGGTTCCCAGCCAGCCTGGCAGCGCGACTCTCCTCGATTTTCTCCAGCATCTCCGTCGAGACAAAACCACGCCTTGACCTCGGGCGCTCCCCAATACACTCCTTGGCAGCCTGTAGAGTTTCACGTTTGAAGGTATCCCACAGTTCTACAGGGTCCCCGAGAGCACCGAGCACATCAAACCGATTTGAGACTGCCACCGCATACTCATGAGCACATGTCAAGTCCTTCAGTTTCTCAAGATGAAACACAGTATGGTTACCTCTTGAGATTCTTCTGGACTTGACATGAAGCTTAAGTGTAGCAACAACAAGTCTGTGATCTGTTCCAAAGAACTCAGCACTCCGATAAACCCTGCAGTTCTGGAGGATCCTCCAACGAGTACTAACGAGGATGTGGTCGATCTCCTTAGCTACCCCTCCGGCATTACTATACCATGTCCAGCGGTGCAGCTCTGGTCTCTGATACCAAGAACCTGCAATTCTCAACCTTCTGGACCTTGCAAAGTTCAGAGGCAGAGAACTGTTGGTGTTTCTGGTATCGGAGCCATGGGGACCAACACATAACTCGTAGCCATCTCTCACAGTGCCAGTAGTAGCATTGAAGTCGCCCAAGACAATGAGTGTGTCCCGAGGAGGACACTGGTCTAATACAGAGTCGAGTATGGCGTAGAACATCTCCTTCTCTTCAGTTTTACGCATCTCGGTAGGAGCGTACACTGCAACAAGAGACATGAAACTCTTTCATCACCATCACCATTAATACTAACTAGATTATCAACAGTATTTCAACATTTCGAAAAGTTGCCTGCAAGCCACTATCAAGCAGAATTTTGTAGAAGTAGAGTTCTTTTGGCCATGGGATACTTTCATTGTACTCTTTTATGTGCAGTTTTACAAATTCAGCAAAATGAACTAGTTCATCTTCGAGACTGGACTGTAGGTCCTTTTTGTAAAAACTCACAAGACTAGCTACAGCTGAACTGATCTCGTCAGTATTCATATCTTCCAGGCGACTGAGGAATCCAAAACGCTCACATACAATATCATAAGCAGCTATTCTGTCATTCAGAGATTGAACAAACTGGTCAATAACTGGAATGAAGCTGTTTGTACGAAACTTTGCCTTCGGACTCATCTGGACATCCTCTGCTTTACCATAATCCAGTGGATTAAGACGCACATTTCGCACACGATGGCGAACCTCACCATACTCTTTTGTTCCAGACAGTCTGGTTCCAGTTGCTTCATATTCATCATATTTTTCTCTCCTTGTTTCAATAAATGTTTTCAGAGACTTGAGTGCCTTTACTGCAGTACTGAGAACCATGTTAGGATCTTGTACAATGTGGTTTGTTGCATTGAATCTTTCTAAAATTTCATTCCAAAATGAAGCATAAATAGCTGTTTGTAATTGATCCATCTTTTCATATAGATTACTAGCTTTATTTCGAACCACAGCCTTGTTTTCCTCATCAGTCATAATGTCATCAAGAGCCTCTCTTATCTCTCTGTAGCCATGCACTATGGCCTTTGTTGCATCAGCTCTGCAAGACCAACGAGTTTCACTTAGTCGCTTGGGAACATACAACTGCTTATCCGTGTTTGTTAATTTGTCTTTGAGAGCAGCATAGCGTACCGTGGATGCTGTGAAAAACACATACAGTTGCTGAACGAAATCAAAGTAGTGAATAGCTGCAGAACATGTATAAGCTGCTGCCTTTCCAACTAAATTGGAATGCCCACAACATGGCACAAACTCTGCTAATGATTTTTTGTTTTGTTAAGTGCTTGCATTCCTTTGTGCTTTTCGCTCATATTTGCAGCATTATCATAGGACTGCCCCCTGCAATCTTTGATATCAGTTTCGTGGCCCTCTAAAAAATCAAACAGGTCATTGGCCATATCGGCACCAGTGTGACCTTGATTGTCCATGAATGTCAGGAACCTTTCCTTTGGCAATGTGTCTTCCATATAGCGTATGATCAAAGTTAGTTGATCAATGTAAGCCTCATCTGGGGTTGAGTCAAGAGAAATGGAATAATATTTTGATTTCTTGATTCTTGCTATTATTTCATTCGCTTGCTCAAATTTCGCTTGCTGTTCAATCATCCTGAGAAGATGCTTGCCTGACCGGTAAGGAATTTCTTGCTGGAGCAAGCGAGAAGTGAGTGAAGTGCGTCAGCGTTCGGCTGACGTGGCGATGCTTTCTGCTTCAATAAAAGAATGACAACAGTGTACTTTCGACAAAATCAATTACACTTTCTTATTTTAATGTCTTATCATAAAAGTTTGAATCAAATAAGGGAGGTTGCAGCGTGTAATTAAGGAAAATATAATCGTCACAGCTGTATGTATTACTTTATATGCATTCGAACAGCTGGAGTTAAAGACTGGAATGTGTGACTTGTCAACAAACGAAAATCAACAACTTCACACACCTCACTCTTTACAAGTTCACCCATTATTCGAAATATTTCTTCACAAATTGTAGATGAAAGAAAATATATATATATATATATATATATATATATATATATATATATATATATATATATATATATATATATATATATATATATATATATATATATATATATATATATATATATTTGTCACGGTCGGTGACACGAGGTCGCCACCCCAGGCCATGCCCCAGGGACACGTGGGTCTAGTTAAGTAATTCAGGATATTTAAAAAAAGGTCAACATATGAAATCCTTATATAATTAACACTTAACTACAATTACTCTTTACAACAAATAAACACTGAACACTCGTCACAGAAGATTCACAGATAAGATACCACACGCAGCGTTGCCAAAATCTCACTCTCACTTTCCGTCTCTCTCTAACCTCCTGTCTCAACACACAACCACCTTAAGAGCGCTTCTACTGAGCCTCTAACACACCATAACAAAGAGCGCTTCTACTGAGCCTCTACATATAACAAAGAGAGCTTCTACTGAGCCTCTAACACACCAACAACAAAGAGAGCTTCATCTGAGCCTCATCCTAGACACACACAATACTTCCCTCCTACTCTCACTTTCCGTAAAAGGCAGCCAACCCGACATCGGTGAACCAATAATGCAGAAAAACAAGCTTCACAAGATACTCACAATACCCTCATATCAAGGGTTAGAAGGAGGACTCACACAGCCTCCCACGTGATGCCCACGCCCGACACAGCGGCTCTTCACACAACACTATACGAGTGGGTGCTTGGAGTGGAGGGCGAGGCGAGGTCACGACCTGTTTTATATGGGTGACCTATCTGGCGGGTGCGTCAACACGCGTACCTGGCAATATATATTATATAATTGGGTGTGACCTCGTCCTTTATTTGTATGCAGTTTGATGTGAGCTGCAAGAAATGGATCATACTCTGATAGGAGTTCCAGTATGCCAAGATAATTTCCATTTGTTTGTGAACAAATCACTTCATCTGTGCCTCGGAATGCTAATCCACGTTCAGCAATACATTTGATTGTACTTACAATGCGCATAAGAAGTTTACACCAATAATCATGCAGTTGAGCCTTGCGGAAAATCACTGTATCACATTGTTAGACAGTCGCCGAGTCGGCAACACTTAGCACGTGGATACGCTGCGTCGCTGCTGCATTCGAATAACACAAAATTTAAGTAACAAATTGTGTGTGATGAAATTTATAACTGTATATATCGGATTTTTCGCTTATTATATACGATATATAATAAAACACAATTTAGGGATATATTTCTGTAGTATAGTTTGTTTTTGATGATACATTTACCTACTATTTATTCATTTAAACCGTGGAGGTTCCTTTTTGTGGGGGCTCCCTTTCGGTGGGGGCCCTGGGGCTACAGCCCCTGTAGCCCCCCCTTTAATCCGGCCCTGCTACTGTGGTAGATTGATAGAGCCTATAGCATAGGCATAGCGGCCATTTTGGACCAGATTTTTCCATGGCAGGTAGCGTCACTATTGTTAAGTTAAGGAATGGTTTAACGACCAGCGCTGGGATATGGTGTGTAAAAATAGTGGGAAAACCAATGATCAACCGGCCCGTTAAGCACAACAATCGTATAAATCAATCGATATGTCAGATTGAACGGTTTGCTCGCCTTATGCCCCTTGGTGAGATATACGATATAGTGAACTTTAGAGAGCCTCCTGGGAGCAGTTAACATTCACCGTATCCGTCAAAATTTTAGCAATGTGAATTGTGAAATGATATGAAGTCACGATCACTATAATGATAGTATTACAGTCACTGTCAGGGTAAAGTGAGGGTCCCCCTTCCTCATTAATCAAGTCACTGGTTACTACCTTTTAATTAATTTCATTGTCCATTGTTTGTCCCGGTTTCTAGGGTTACATATGCACCCATTTAACTCCTGGGTCTAGCAATGGAGAGTATAATATCTTGATCCAGTATATACATTAACAACCATGACAGGATCCGAACCAGCAATCGGGGAAATTCATTAATTATTTTATTATTGTAATGAAAAACTGTTTTATATACCTTATTTGTTATGTTTTATTCAAGGTTTTTCCTGCCCTCTCCTGGATTGAAATCATCAACAAAGCTATTTCTACATGCATATTGGTATATTCTAAAGGTACATAACCATTTGTTTTATCATCTTGCTAGGTATATTGCCCTCAAATTACGCGCACTGGGTTGTAAATTTCAATAAATGTTACTGGATTGCAATGTTAATAATTATATATGGACCTTTTATAACGATATAATTATTTGTATAACTAATGCAATGTTAATATTTTATTATTTTCAGAACAATAATGCATCAGCCAGAAGAAGAGGATTCAAGATGTGATCTGTGTGGTCTAAATATTCAGTCAGATGAAAACACAGTTCAAATCAGTGATAAAGCAGCTGTCACAATAAACGAAGCAAACAAGAAAAGGGGTTTGGAAGTTGAAGTACAAGTCGGACAGGAAATTCACACCAAATGCAGACACAGCTTTACAAATAAAAAGAATATTGAAGTTGCTATTAAATTGAAAAGAAAGTAGCAGGATAAGGTTCAGCCGCCTTCGCTAAGATCAAAACAACCAAATTTTCATTTCCAAAGTCATTGTATATACTGTACTTCAAGAGCAGTCGGTGAAGATGGAACCCGTTATGAAAACGTCTACCGAGTGTCTACAACTGACTGCCAGGAAGCTATGGTTCGCTGTTGTGAATCCCGTGATGATGATTGGTCAAAGGATGTATGCTCTCGTATAGTTTTTGCTAGAGATTTACCGGCCGTCAATGCTGTATATCATCAGTCATGTAGCGTCAATTTTAGAACAGGTAGAAACATACCATTCAGATATAGGTCTACATGTTATACAACGATGCAGCCTCAAGTAGGAAGGAGCATCGATAAAATTAGACAAGAAGCTTTTCAGCATGTCATAGATGATTTTGTGGAGAACGAAGATGAGCAGACAACAATACAGGAGCTTGTAGATCGCATGTGAGAACTTTGTCCAGATCCATACAGTATGACATATATGAAGAAAAAGCTTCTTGATATTTTTGGTGATTCGCTGTACATCACGCAGAGTAGTAACCGTCTCAGTGTTATCACCATAAAGAGACATGCCGAAGAAATTCTGAACAAGTACTATGTTGACAGTGAACAAGAGAATGGTGAGCAAGCAAAGAAGCACAGCATCGTGAAAGCAGCTGCAGCTCTGATTAGGTCAGAAATTGATGACATAAAGGGGAATGGTGATACATATCCCGACATCAGCTCCTTGGGTGATAGAGCAAAACATGAGAACGATGTACCGTCATGCCTACTATTGCTATTAACAGAAATATTCCGAGGGAAAAAGACAGACCACTCTGAAGATCACCTCCATAGGACACTGTATCATGAATTATTATATTAAAACATAATATCATTAGCTATGTCTTAATGCACTTTTTTTTGTAAAGAAAAGGTCACTTGACCTATTTTTTTTAATTCTTGACCTTTGACCTACATGTTTTAGACGGGTCATTTGAGTTTGAAAAAATGTTTTATAGCTTCACTGGTTCATGTTCATATTCAAGCACTTATTGTGCTAAAAATGAGTATTTTTAGAGATAATGGGCCTTGTATATAAATGGCGGTCATTTTGAAAATATGCAAATTAGGTAACTTCTGGGTTGAAACCTGCGTCCCATTTTGGATATGTCATAAAGAACAACTCAATAAACAATAATCAACAATAAAACAAACTGTTGCAATTTGTTTGACTCAAAAAGTGTAAATGTGGTGTACTAACTTGCACTACCCTCACTAGATGTGGGTCATAACATAATATCACCAGTAAAACCGGATGTTTACCATGTAAGAAGAGAAACCGGTACATACATATATAAGAAGATTACAGGAACTACCACGTGTAGGTACATGAATTACTACGTGTACGTCTCACGGCCTCTTGTAGCTTTTTTATTTTCTTATGTTCTTATAACAAATATTTGCGGTTACGCAATAATAGTATATATATATATATATACGTACATATATATATATATATATATATATATATATATATATATATATATATATATATATATATATATACTAGCCGCAAAGCCGCCCTCCGGGCGGACTTTTTGGCTAGCTCCTGCGGAGGGCTATTGGTGGGCCGGCCCACCACCTATGTTTGGTGGGCCTTCGGCCCACCAAACACAGACTCTCCAGATAGCCCCTTCTAGCTTTCCTGAAATCATGGATGTAGAAATGTATGTATTAACGCCAACCTATTCACATCACCCCCAACCCATTCACTCACCCATTACCCATCACCCCCCACCCATTCACTCACCCATTATCCATCACCACACACCCATTCACTCACCCATTACCCATCACCCCCCATCTATTCCATCACCCATCACCCATCACCCCCACCCATTCACTCACCCATCACCCCACACCCATTACCCATCACCCCACCCATTCACTCACCCATTACCCATCACCCTACATCAAGGTTTCCTCAATTCTCGCAACCCACTTTATTTTCACAATTCTCGCTAATAGGCTGCTAAAAAAAAAAAAAAAAAAAGTGATCGGATCATCTCATAAATGGGTTTAAAACATTCCCCTGCTCTAGCCGGTTCCAAAACTGTGCCATAGGAGGGAATTCCGCCACAGGGGGCGGCACCTGGAGCGGACGGACACACACACACACTTTCGCTTATATTATTATAGATTAGTGATGGATCGAGTGATCGGTTTTTCACAACCGCGATTGCGGTTATGTTTGCAGTTGTCAAATTTTCTACAACCGCGGTTACAGTTATCAAACTTATGACAACCGCAGTTGCGGTTGCGGTTGCGGTTATCATATACTAGGAAAAATGCGTAATTATTTTCTTGAATATTACGTTATAGTGCGATTTAACCATACTTGGTACATAATATATACTAAAGGTATTATGTTGAACACAAGTTTTACAATACAAATAGCGGTAAATTATATGTACTGTCAATAATTAAGTATTTTCTAAACTTATATCTATGTAAATATAACTTATATAAACTTATATAGAGTCTCATGACATTTATTTATGGTTTCTTACTGTGTTTCATGTGATAATGTTATAGAACAAACATTTCCGAAAATAATCTATAATTTATACTGATAAATGTATTTGTTAGGGGATACATTACTATGGAAGTAAACTTTTTCCCCGGCTTCTTTGGCCAGCCTCACGTCCAGAGTCGCTTTGTTATTGTTTATTACTTGATCATGACGTCACGTGCATAATATCTATACTAAGTTTTCACAACAGCATCCTCACTTATGGAACGGCGGTTGTGAATTTTTGTGCGGTTGTAGTGCGGTTGCGGTTATTCGATCCAACGCTAATATATATATATATATATATATATATATATATATATATATATATATATATATATATATATATATATGTATATATATATGTATGTGTGTATGTGTGCGTGAGCAGTGTAGTGCAAGATGTAGTGGAGTTCTGGAATCAGTCCTAAAGGAGATTGCAGAATTGAAGAGTGAAGAGAAGAACAAAGAAGAGATTCGAGTTCTTAAAAGTTGGGTTCTTAGTTGAGGTGGCTTATCTAGTGGGTGGGTGGGTCTGGTGGGAGGTGGGAGGTGGGAGGTGGGAGGTGGGTCTGAAGGTGGATTACCTAGTACGGCACCTGAAGATGGTGGGTGGAAGGTAGTAGAGCGAGGAAGGTCCCACGTGACCTTTGACCGGTTCTTAAGTACGGAAAGCACCATAAAAAATGTTCTTAAGCCCTTGATTAAGCTTGCTGGTACATCATACTACAATTAGGCACTTGTTTTAATTTTCTTCTAATAATTTTGATTAAAGCGGTAATTAGCGCTAATTAGCGGTGTTCTTAATTGGATATGCACCATAGATTTTGTTTTTAAGTTGATGATGTATGATCAGTGCATGATTATCTATCGATCCATGCATGAATTGAGCTTCCACTACAAATTATGATTAAACTCTTATCAGGGCCCCACGTGACCTTTGACCGGTTCTTAAGTACGGAACGCACCATAAAAAATGTTCTTAAACCTTGATTAAGCTTGCTGGTACATCATACTATAATTAGGCACTTGTTTTAATTTTCCACTCATAATTTTGATTAAAGCGGTAATTAGCGCAAATTAGCGGTGTTCTTAATTGGATATGCACCATAGATTTTGTTCTTAAGTTGATGATATATGATCAGAGCATTATTATCTATCGATCCATGCTTGAATTGAGCTTCCACTACAAATTATGATTAAAACTATTTTTTCTGCTAAACCAGGTGGCGCTGACAACCAAACGCACCATTCGCGCAACTTAAGAATCGCCTTTCCAGACTCCCACAGGTCCCATGTGTACATTCCGCACCCCAAACCTTTTCCACTCGAGATTATGAATAAACCTCAGTGCGCTCCCGGACTATCTGGCAGGCGCGCTGGCAAATGCGGGCCGGAGCGGGGCGGGGTGCACTTGTTTTCGTATTTTCGTATTAAATCAGTCACTTCCCGGGTTTTTGAGACATTAACTATTATTTCCCAACCAAGTTTCACTGATTTTTTTTAAAGAGATACATTCGGCCGATTCTTTAAACGTGGACTTAGGCTAACCTAAGACTAACCGTGGCTTTAGACAGGCATTTTCGTTTTCTAAACATTTTCCGGGGGGGATTAGTCTTAAGTTGGTCTAAAACTAACGAGAATAGTATTGGAAATGTTAGACACCCAGGACCCTGTCCAACACTTGAGTCTAATGACTCATGAAGTCTAAGTCTAATGAGTCTAAGTCTAATGAGTCTAACTTGAGTCTATTTACGAATGCTATGCAAATGCCCATGCTAAGACAAATTCGCGGTATTGTCAATATTCTGTTTGGCAAAATATGAGTGTAGACATGCGTCTACTGCAGATTATGAAGCATCTGAAATATTTTTTTAAAGACCGCGTTTGGCGCCCTACGAAATCTGGGTTTGTTTATCTCTCCTCGCCCGCCGAGTCCAGACTATCAGCAATATAATAGTAACTCACTTATACGACTATACAGCAGCACTTGCATTTAATTAATGGAAAACAGAGGAGACATTTATTCTCTTTTTGGTCATAATAGTCTAGTCTACGCTAACAGCGGTTCCTTACATCCCTCTACGGGGAGGCCACGGCAGAAGTCTCCCATTTCCACACATCTATCCACCTCATTCTCACATCCTACTGCCCTCTCACTCATGCATGATCTCTCTCTCTCACATACTCCAACTATCAACTAAAAAACTAGTCAACTATCAACTATCAAACTATCAACTAGTGATTAAGGCATCATTAGTTGTGCAACTAAATAATAACTATAACATGACCATGACAATCTTGACTCCCGATAATGGGAAGAGCTATGAAGATCAAGGAAAATGTGGGTAAAAAAGTGAATAAATGAAGAATATCGGTTTATATAATAATTATGGTATGGTGTGTTTTGTTGTTCTCGGTAGCAGGGCGCGGAGACAAATGACTCTTCCGCTCGCCGTCCCCCAATATATGATCTCCCTGGTTCAGGGCTACCAACCCAAGCGCAGTCGTGGATCAACATAAGACCATGTTAGCTCTTGCTGCTGGTGTCTAAAGCACGCGTTCTTGGCATTGGTACCACTTGAGTCTAACATGGAAGCTCCACGTTAGACTCTCCCTAGTCCATGTTTAAAAAAGCGGCCGATTGTTGCACAGCACAGACATGGCATAGTACTCCTTCCGGCATACCAACCTTACCGTGACGGGACTACACGAAGGGAAAAGACGTGGAAGGATTGAACGTTAACCTGGGTCCCCGTGTAGCGCTGAGAACTCGTCATGTGGTCCCGTCATGGGAAGGGAAAGGCGACATTTAACAATCTGGCCCATTAGTATTAGGAAGTATGGGCGGTAAAAAAAAGCAAAAAAAAACTATCCCTTTGATACGCGGGAAACTGCCCCAAATGGCCGCTTCTTCCTTCCCCAGCAAACATCAATAAAGAAAACGGGAAGTGGAAAATCCAGGCATGACTTAGTGAATTGTATCACGGCGCGAGATAATAAAGGCATTCCTACATATATACAAAAGTACATCTTACGTAATAGTAAATATATTATGACTAAAACATGGAAAACATAATATCATAATACAAATAAAGGTTTAAAAGAAAAATTCAGTATTCCCATCGTGACAGGTTCCACAGGTGTATGTTAGGGACCATTACTATTTTATATTTACATCAACGACTTAGGTAGTGGGATTTCCAGTGATATCAGCAAGTTTGCTGATGATACTAAGATAGGTAGGATTATTAGATGACAGTCTAATGTAAACGGTTTGCAGGGAGACGTTAAACGTTAAAGTTAAACGAGTGGGTAGTCAGGTGGCAGATGGAATTTGATATTGACCAGTGTAGCGTAATTAATGTTGGTAGAGACAATCCTGGTAATAGGTACACTATAAGCAATTTATAACTGAAAATATCAGAAGGGGATAAATATTTGGGTGTGCGAGTAAGCTCAGACCTCCGTCCTAGAAAACAATATATTGAGGCTAGAAATCGGGCTAATAGAGTTTTAGGATTCATTGCCAGGAGTGTTTAAAGTAGAAGTGCTGAGGTTATTATAAAACTTTACTTGGCTCTAGTCAGATCTTACCTAGACTATGTGGTACAGTTTTGGTCCCTGTATTACAGGATGGATATAACATTGTTAGAATCAGTCCAGAGAAACATGACTAAAATGATACAGGGGACCCGTAACTTAGTTATGAGAGGAGATTGAAGCTATTAAATTTACACTCACTCATGAAGCATATAGTAAAGCCCTGTTCACATCTTCACGACTCTCGACGGCGACCAGTCACTATTTTCTGAGTCATGCTGTGGTCGGAACCAGTCGTCATGAGGGTTGGCATCAGGCCCAAACAGTCGTCGTCGGGTCGTGGGAGTCGTGAAGGGGCGCAAGGTGGGTCCCGACTGTGGTGCATACTCTATACACTCGGGGCTGATCTGAGACTCAAACATTTAACGGAAAAAAGTCGCCTCCGTGCAGGGACTCGTCGTCGAAGGGTCCGCGCCGACTAGTCGGGGCCGTGCTGCGACAAATCGTCATGAAATTTCCGTTATTTCTTAGTCTGGGATAGACGGGGACGGTCGGCGACCTTACTTGGCGACTGTTGCCGGCAGCTTGGCGACTGTTGCCGACTCAGTTCGGGGTCATGAGCCGACTTCTGATCAAGAGCCGGTTGGCTCATGTTACCAGGCGGGAACAAAGTTGCAACCTGTTGCCGCCGGTCGGGGACTAAGTTGCCGACTGGCGGCAACTGGCTGCGATTCTATTCCTGACACTATGGAATAGACAGAGGAAAACGACGACAAGTGTCGGCTCCAGTCGGCGAACGGCGGCCCTGATGACGCAGCACGACGGCGAATGTCGCCTACACAACTTGATTTTAACGGTTCCTTCGGCGTTTGAGTAAGCGAATTGTGCCAACTCGAGTCGAAGCACGGCTGCAACCGTGCGACGTTAGTCGGCTCATATCTGAACATGTCGCAGCTTGGCTGCAAGACGGAAAATTGGAGGAGGGGAGGATTCGTGGTGGAGACAGGGCAGTGCTGCGACCTACTATGAATAGAACAGTATCTTCAGTGCTATATGCTTCCGAAGTATCTTTAGTGCCTTGCCGATTGTTATCAGCATGTCGTAATTATCCTGTTCAATTTATAACATTTGGAGGCACATACGTATTTGTGGCCTAATAAAGATGAGCAAGTGTGTGGACAACAGTGTGACCGACATCGGTGGCATGGTTCACTACACAAGCAAAGGTTGAAAAGTGGTGTGGGGAATGTGTGAGAGCGCTGCCCACATCTTCAACTATTCGGCGTCAGTCGCAGCACGGCAGGGAACAGTTGCAGCATGACGGCAACCGACGGTTTGCTTCGTGCTGCAACTGTCGGCATTATGTCGTCGCATGACGCCAACTCAACGTTGACCTTTAAGTTTCTAAATATACCTAAAGTTTGCGACTATCGTCGACAATCGCGGACTAGTCGCTGATCAGTCGCCTATATACAGCAAACAGTCGGCTAACCACGCCGACTACGGTCGGTGGAGGGTTTGCTATATCCGGTGTCAGTCGCAGCACGGCGTGGAACAGTCGCTGCATGACGGCAACCGTGGTTGGCGTCGTCGACAGTCGCGGATTAATTCACTCTTAACCGCCAATATTGGGTTGCCGTCATGTGACGACATTCGCTGACAGTTGCAGCACGACGCCAACAACGGTTGCCGTCATGCAGCGACTGTTCCCAGCTGTGCTGCGATTGACACCGAATATGGCAAGCCCTCCACCGACCGTTGTCGGCGCGGTTAGCCGACGATTTGCCGTAGTTAGGCAACTAATCGGCGACTAGTTTGCGATGTCTCCACCACAAATCCTCCCCTCCTCCAGTTTTACGTTTTGCAGCCAGACTGCGACACTGTCGGCTCTGTGAACCGACTAACGTCGCACGCTTGCAGCCGTGCAGCGACTAGAGTTGGCGTAAGACTGTTACACTTTTTGGTGTCACTATTATTCCAAAGATGTATGAGGTAACATATACTTACGTTTGGTAAGTTGTGGAGAGGGAGAGACGAGCTAACGTCCGCTAATTAAAACAACAGGTAAAACCAGAGGTATTACTCAATAATTCAATTGACCGAGGATGACGTTGTTTAATAGAAGGTCTTAATTGAATCTCTGAAAATCACAGTGCACAGTTATTCACCATACACCACACACACTTCAAGTCTATTAACTTCAATGGTCTATCGCCTTCTACCGTCTGGGCGTGGCTGCCAGGGTGGCGGGGCATTCCGACATGACATCCGCCCGTGTCACCAGGGGGAGCCCGCGTCAGGGTGTGGTTATGGTGCAGTGGTGGCTGTGATGACGTAGCAAGGGCGTGACACGTCATGGGAATAATCTTCAAACATGAGGAAATTATTATTAGAAAAAGGTGCATGCATGAGATGTACATATAGGTCTATAACGCCAACATCGCTCAGTCACACCTACCCGGCGAGACCTCGCGCCGTTCTAGAGACATGTACCTAACCATAATACAATCATGTATGTACCTGATTTTGTCGGATATTGCCCTTCAGGAGAACATACAAAGACAGTGCCTTCCGAACACAGCAAATTGGAATTACTACGATGATGATGATTATGATGGGCATAATAATGGAAGGAAAATGGACAGCCAGGTTAAGGTAGACAGGTAAAGAGTCCTGTACGAGTGTTTCCAATTCTGCGAAGTTAGAGAAAGTAAGCTCATAAATGGTATTAGTGATATATTTAATGCTCGAGAAATTCATATACTTCAAGCTGTCAATAGGGAAAAGTCGAGCAGTAAAATAAGCTACAGACCTTCGTGCAGTTTTTCAGGGAAGGTATTAAAATAGTCAGAGCGCAAATAGCAAGCAATAAGAATTGCAAAATGACCTGAAACTTCCTGATACACTGCATCTTCGTGTCATATACTACACAAAGACATTATAAACAAGTCTGCCAAACATATAGGTAGTATGATATCAGTATCTTTATTATTATTATTATGATCATTATCAATATTATTATCATTATCATTATTATTATCATTTTGATTATTATTATCATTATTGTTATCAATATTATTGTTAGTATCACTATTATTGCTATGATTATTTTATCAGACTTATTATTAATATTATTATAACCAATTATTATCATTAATAGGTGCCTTGCACTGACGTCACGATCTAGCGTCTTCAAGCCAAATGCCGCCGTCTTCAAGCCAAATGCCGCCCGTTGGAGCGAGCTGGAGGACCAACAAACTCCACTTCCCGCCCGTGTTTGCCAGCTTATGGTAATTTTCCCCTACTAAATATATGTTTATCAGTATAAAAGGTATACTGTTATCTTCGGAAATGTTTGTTATATAATATTATCAAATAAAAAACCGTAAAACACAATAAATAACTGCCATTATGAGACTCAAGAAATATGCATGAACTTAATATTCTATTAAACTCTTCGTCATTTAATATTTTGCGAGAAAACGTTTTACATGAACTACATACAAAACTTAATTTCATTAAACACAAGGAGCGGGACGCATATTCCCGTATTCTGGAACAGTATGGTAATAGGCCTCGATTCAGTCTCACGGTGCAATCGCTTTTTGACACGTAATCATCCCAGTGGTACCCCATGATTCTGCGAAGACACTTTTTACCAAAGGCATCGATTTGTCTCTGCAAATCGCTATTTAGTGTCCATGTCTCACAACCATACAGTAAAACAGGGATCACAAGCGACTTGGAGATCCGGATCTTTATCCGTCCTGCACAGGTACCAACAACGCCAAATACTCGTGCTGAGCGAGTCCATAACACCGTGGACTATGCCAATCCGCGTATGACTTCTTGATGCGACCCGCCATTATTATGGACTGCGCTACCAAGGTATTTAAAACTTTCCAAGATTTCAATGTCCTCGCCCCACGCATGAACAGACTGTACTGTTTCATTTAGTAAGCCTCCAAACACCTGGACTTTGGTCTTGAGCCAGGAGACCTCAAGTCCCAAAGTTTGCCTCCTCGTGCAGCGCCTCGAGAACCATCACCAACACCTCCAGCGACTCAGCAAAGATTACTGCATCATCACCAAAAACAAGATCAGTGATGTTGGTGTTGCCGAGGGATTGCTCCACAATCACTTTGATCTACAGCTTTGCCCAATACCCAGCCCATACAAGTGTTGAAAAGTGATGGAGCAAGGACGCACCCTTGCCCCACTCCTGTATTCACAGGAAAGAAGCTGGATACCTCCACCAACCTTCCCCCCGTCTTAGTCAAGTCCTTAAATTTGAAACGGTAGTGCAGTTGTCCGTAGTGTGTCCGTAGCATTCATGGATAGTCCAGTAGGAAGGACTTTGTGTCGCACCGCGCGGAACAGCAGTGTTACCAAAACTAGTATTTCCTAGTCTTGCCGGTGTACGATTAGGAGTCGTCTGAAATCATGCGCGATCATGTGTACCAGTACAGGTTCTGTTTCTGTCTGTGTCCCTTGAAGCAGGTAAGTGCCCTGAGGCGGCTTAAAGTTTCCTTTGGCGACGAAAATCTTTAATTAATGATAATGATATAACACCGATTTGCAGTGTGTCCATCTCGTTGACAATAATGGCATTTCAAGATAGACCGGCTACATCAGGCTGAGTAGTGGCTACAGATGACACAGTTGTGCGTATTTCGCCATCCTTCTCTTCCATCTTGGTTTTTAATATCAATACAATATTGATATTAAAGGGCTATAATAAAGAGACAGAGTTCTTTTTGAAGTTACCTCTTAGCAACATTATATATGCCAAGAATTTAAGGAATTAGCGATTGTTACGAAGATAAAAGTTATCTCCCTGGGTTCAGCCATTCTCCTGTAAATACTGGATGAAATCTACAGAAATTCGGTCAACCTCCACCTGTGCATCTAACAAATCAGTGGTAGCAGCACCGCTTAGCAAAGTCTCAACAGCTAAATTAACTCCTTTCACTAAACTGTGCTTGGCGGTACTCCCAAAGGATTCCAGAAAATTTGAACGAAAGGTTTGGCAATCTTTGTTCGCTTGGGGTTCAGTAAAAGCACTAGCTTGCATGAGGTGTGCAGCTCGTGAGCCTGGCTGTAGACGTGAGCGAACAAATGAAATTTTGTCACTCATCAGTAATAAATTAATTAGCCATTATATCCTCGCACATGGCAATGTACTCCAGGGGTGTGTAATCTACATCAACTCGCGAAAAAGGCCTAACAGCCGCGCTGGTATGTAATAATGTAATAATAATAGCTAATAACTTAATTGCTACAGCTGCCTGTGCAAAAGGTTGAGGATGCGAGGGCATTGAACTACTATTACCTGCTCTGGCGGAAGTAGCCATGCTTGTTAGTGTAGGGTGAGGTAAGGAAGGGTTAAGAGAAGCGGGTGAAAGCCTGAAGTGTTGCGAACCGTTTCGCAGAATACGAGTCCTGTCACTACTTTCCTCAAATTCAGATTTAAAACTCCTTTATGTATCTCAGTGCTATCGTCAGTTAATGTGGGTTTATTCTCACCACAAAGTTTAGCAAATTCCTCACTTAACAAGTCAATACTAGATATTCGAGCCATAAACTAAAGGTAAAAAGATTAGTAGAAAATTGCGTGGTAGAATTGAAATCATAATTACTGCAATTATAATTATTATTATTACCGCAATAATTTAATGTGAGTACTTTTTCCTTAGGTGCTTCTAAAGCCTAATGTTTTTATCTAATGTATATTAACCAATGGCCAAGGTCGGGGTCATTAGTCGACTTCTAATCAAGAGCCGGTTGGCTCATGTTGCCAGTCGGGATATAAGATAAGATACTTTGATCCTATCTAGACACTTTGCAAGTACCAACTACAAGGCTATTGACTACAAAGCGCCACCACGCCAGGACGAACCCGGTGGGCTCGAACCGCTGACCGAATTCAGGGACGCTACACGCGAGCCGACAGCTATACCAACCGAGCCACCCTGACGGGATGCCAGTCGGGAACAGAGTCGCAACCTGTTGCCGCCGGTCGGCGACTAAATTGCCGACTGGCGGCAACTGGCTGTGACTCTGTTCCCGACACTATGGGATAGACAGAGGAACACGACGGGAAATGTCGGCTCCAGTCAGCGACTGGCGTCCCTGATGACGCAGCACGACGGCGAAGGTCACCAACACAACTTGATTTTAACGGTGCTTTCGGCGTTCGAGTCGGCGACTTGCGTCAACATTATCGCAGCACGGCTGCAACCGTGCGACGTTAGTCAGCTCATGGAGCCGACCGTGTCGCAGCCTGGCTGCAACATGGAAAACGGGAGGAGCAGAGGACTCGTGGCGGAGGCAGGGCAGTGCTGCGACCCACTATAAATATAAAAGTATTTTTAGTGATATACTGCAGTATCTTTAGTGCCTTGGCAATTGTTATCACCATGATAACGCCAATAACGTTGGCGAATATCGTCGACAATCGCGGACTAGTCGCTGATTAGTTGCCTAACTACGGCAAACCGTCGGCTAACTGCGCCGACTACGGTCGGTGGAGGGGCTTGCCATATCCGGTGTCAGTCGCAGCACGGCTGGGAACAGGCGTTGCATGACGGCAACCATGGTTGGCGTCGTGCTGCAACTGTCTGCGAATGTCGTCGCATGACGGCAACCCAAGACTGGCGGTTAAATTAAAATTAGTCCGCGACTGTCGATGACAGTCGTAAAATAGTCGCCTAACTACGGCAACCCGAGCCAACCACCCCGATTTTGGGGCTTCACCACCCAACAAATCAGCTGCAGTCGGCACTGACTGGATGACTCAGCAAGTGGTGACCGGTCGCCAATGCGAGTCGTGGAGATGTGAAAGGGCCTTAAGAACTAAAAAAAAATAATGACGATTAGTCGCAGTACGGCCCTGACTTATCGGCGCCAGGCTCGGACCCTTCGGCGACAAGTCTCAGCACGGAGCCGACTTCTTCCGTTAAACCTTTGAGTCGCAGATCCACCCCGAGTATATAGAGCATGCGCCACACAGTCCGGACCCCCCTGCGCACCTTCACGACTCCCACGACCCGACGACGACTCTCTGGGTGTCAGCCAACCCACATGACGACCGGTGCCGACCACAGGATTACTCAGCAAGTCGTGACTGGTCGCCGCCGCGAGTCGCTTAGATGTGAACGATGTTAAGGGGCGATGTGATATAAATGTTTAAGTGGTTAATTAAAGAGATACAAAAAAGGCGACGTAGGAAAAGTTCTTATTGCTAGTAAACAGAGTAAAACAAGAACTAACGGATTCAAACTGGTAAATCGGAAATAAAAAAAAGAAATAGGGAGAAACTGGTACACAAATATGGTGGTAAATGATTGAAATTAACTCAGTCATGGGGTAGTTAGTGCGGAGTCAATAGGAAGTTTTAAAAGGAGGCTAGACAAGTTCATGGATGGGGATGGAAGGTGGATTTACGTTAAGTAACATGAACTTCCACGTGTAAGTCTCACGACCTCTTGTAAGCTACCTTACATTCTTTTTATGTTCTTATATATATATATATATATATATATATATATATATATATATATATATATATATATATATATATATATATATATATGTATATATATATATATGTATATATATATATATTATTGTGTGTGTGTGTGTGTGTGTGTGTGTGTGTGTGTGTGTGTGTGTGTGTGTGTGTGTGTGTGTGTGTGTGTGTGTGTGTGTGTGTGTGTGTGTGTGTGAATGTTTTTTTCCATATATCCACAGACGACTTTTATATTCATGCACCTGGCCTGCCATGTTGACAGGAGGATCATACGGTTGGTCCTCGAGCAGCAGACCCCACCCATAGAAGATGGATGATGTGAGGCTCAGGCGGTGCGTCTCCGAGAAGTCATGTTTGATCCTTAACAATACCCACAACATCACGCTCCATATAAGGGTGCACACCACCACAACCATCCACACCGTTCCTGGTGAAAAGGGCAATGAAGTAAGTACACACAAACACACACAAACAGTAAACATAGGACAGTGGTCAAGTTCTCAGACGCACGCTAGTTCGAGCCCCACTCACGGTTTGAAAACCTTTCCCTGGAATATGGGTAGATATTGTCTCCCTTGAGCATTGGGGTGGGGTGTGTGTGGTTTTTGAGGTCCCAGCTTTATCTGAAGATCGGTCTCTATGAGTTCTAAGCTCTTTTCGGGAGGGAAGCAAATGACACGGGTAAACACTGTGGAGGGATACGGGTAAATTTCACACACACACACACACACACACACACACACACACACACACACACACACACACACACACACCCACACCCACACCCACCCACACCCACACCCACACCCACACCCACACCCACACCCACACACACACACACACACACACATCTCGATCATAACTACCAACGCGTCCAAAGTATATAAAATTAGTTTCATCATTACTTTTGTTCTTACATCTTAGTTAAGAGTTTG
Source organism: Chionoecetes opilio (assembly GCA_016584305.1). Classification (NCBI taxonomy): domain Eukaryota; kingdom Metazoa; phylum Arthropoda; class Malacostraca; order Decapoda; family Majidae; genus Chionoecetes; species Chionoecetes opilio. The sequence continues at coordinate 167,575 of JACEEZ010003048.1, forward strand.
AACTTCTAACGAAAAAAATAATATGTAACGGAGAATGGGAGGGAGGACTGATAAACATATCCAGAATCAGTAAAGGCGGCGTCACACTAGCACTTTTTATGTCAATTTATTTCATGAACTTTCTGAAAATTGACAATTTTTTTACTGCATGCCGTCACAGACACACACACACGTCATTCGTCAGCTGTTTCCGTCGACTGTAAACAAACATGGCTCAGACACCCAGGCAGGCAATCGCTGCTATACACTGAATTATGTGTATTGTTAATCGTACACGAGCCAAACTAGCTAAACACGTGCATGGATGCGTTCATGGTTGGCTCGTCGAGAAAAAGAAAGTGTTTACCACATAATACTCTTGAAAGAGCCGAGTTTGGCGGACCATGAGACGATGAGAAACTAACAACAACAATCTTGTCACTCGAGAGACTGTTGGCTGTTATATAAAACCGCAAATAAAATGTATCCACATGTGCAATTAGTCACTTGAATATATTAATACTCTCAAATATATTGAATTATAATTTGCAAAAAAATACTGATTTATATAGAATATCTTTAAATTAATCACGATGGATTTAGATTTGACTATGAAAGTTGACGACAACTTTTCATGCGGTGACGATCATTTTCGTCTGACTGATTCAGACGGAAAAAGTTGACAGAACGAGAAAAAAAATACGGAAATCGTAGACATCGACGGAAAAAGGTGCTAGTGTGACGCGCCTATAACACTCCTAAAGTGGTTAGGTATCAGTATCCAAACCCCAAATCAAACGAATAGCGATCATGTACTGTACCATCTTTCTCTGCCAAAAATCGGCCTCGGGGGAAGTAACTTAACCGAGCATATTTAGTGTAGTCTTACCTTCAAATGGTCTTATCAATGATAAATATTCAGGTAGAGGTCTTGGTTTTAGAGACAAGATGGCCATTTCTTCACCAATGTACACTCTACAAAAGTCCAGCACGGCCGCTCTTTGAGGACTCAATGTGATGTCCATAGAAAAATCCGCTTTTTCATGTTGGAGAGTTCCGACGGTGCCCGTCCAGTTGCCTCCACTGGTTTCTAGGCCCCACAAACTGTCCTCGGGCTCTCGCACTTCATAGCTGATGGAGTATGATTCAGCAGATGTAATATAATGATATTGGTGATGCTGTTACAGGTGATGTCGCTGTTGTGCTGATCGTGATATTCAGAACAAGCAAAATATTGCACGGTAATGTAGTTCCACATTTCATGCATGTGACAAAACCATGCAAGATTAACAAAATTATAGATATATGAGCAGATGAGTCATTGAATTGTTACAAACAAAGCATGAAGATAAATGGATCAATGGACATGTTTCCTCGAACTAAAAACCCATATTTATACCAACCATAAAAAATTAGGCTGCATATCACTGTACTCAGTCTTTTAGCATTCATCATTAATTAATTTATTATATGCAGTTTTAAAAACTAAAATATCACGGGACTGCAGAGCGTGCTGTAATTGGTTGCAAAATCAGATTCTCATCTATGTTTCCGCTCTGTTTATCGGGCGTCTTGATTGTGTATTGTCTCCATTATACAAGTCTCAGACGACCAAACCATATTATAATGTTTTGTGCCGATGTGCAGAAGCACTACTAAGGCCACATACGGAGATTTCATGAGTGCCGGAAGTCAAGACAATAAGGAAACAATGGTGATTGGCTGCTCGTAGTGATATCCCCGCATTTTTTTGTAAATCTACATATACATGCATATATATATATATATATATATATATATATATATATATATATATATATATATATATATATATATATATATATATATATATATATATATACAGGGTGTAACACGAGTTTCTGCAAATATTGATACAGGTAAAAAACATGTAATTCTAAGCACAAAATATTCCATAACCATATGCTTTTTGAAGCTTCCTTTAGACGTGAGATTAAATTAGAAAATTTAGCGCGGCCAGTAATTTCACCAAGGCAGGCGGTTGCCGCTCGGTGACATTTTGAATGATTTAATCATAATGTTTACTAGTAATGGAGCATTACATTATCTTATAACAACACAATTGGTATTATTGGACATGTTATTACTAAATAAGCAGTACATGAGAACAGCAGGGCTGTAATAAACAATGCTGTAAAAGGTTAAGTGGCAACGCGTCGGGGCGGGGGAGGAAGGAGGGACTAGGCTGCGAGGCCTCACGCCGATCAGCTGAGTCACGTGTTCCATCCTACCCCTCCCTGACACGATGCCATGTAGCCTTTTACAGTATTGTTTATTACAGCCCTGCTGTTCTCATGTACTGCTTATTTAGTAATAACATGTCCAATAATACCAATTGTGTTGTTATAAGATAATGTAATGCTCCATTACTAGTAAACATTATGATTAAATCATCCAAAATATCACCGAGCGGCAACCGCCTGCCATGGTGAAATTACTGGCCGCGCTAATTTTTCTAATTTAATCTCACGTCTAAAGGAAGCTTCAAAAAGCATATGGCTATAGAATATTTTGTGCTTAGAATTACATGTTCTTTCACCTGTATCAATATTTGCAGAAACTCGTGTTACACCCTGTATATATATATATATATATAATATATATTTTATAATATATATATTATATATATATATATAATTATATAAATATATATAATATATATTTCATTGCCATAGGTAAGGAATCGAACCTGAATTGAATTATGATAATAATGTCATGATTATGATAATGAATGATGAAAATGTCATGATTATTTATCATTATCATCGTTATTACTGATGAAAATAATATCAATTATAATAATAATATAAATACAAATTATAAAATAACAATAATAATAATAATTATAATTATACAAATAATAATAATATTCCTATAACAATAACAATATAAGTAACTAATAAATAAATCCGTAGTAAAAATAAAATGTGTTTCAAGGTATCCCGAGGAAAAGGGGAGTGCTTCGCAGTAAAGGTTAGACTACAACTTAGATATGTTATTACGTGCTTGATTATATATTTATAATTTGCGCGAATATAATGTACTTTGATGTAAATAACACTAGTTTTTAGCTTTCAAACTACATCGTAAAATTATAGATTACGTTATACTTACGTAAAGTTAAGATCACGAGCAAGAGCTTTTATCATGCGTGTGTTGAGTGAGTCAGTCAGACGCACCACAGTGCCAGGAGCATCGCTGCCACGTCCATAGTTGATGAATGGGAAATATGTCAATGTGACGATTCTGAATTGATGGCCATTGAAGTTCTCCATATGATCTGAAAAAAATTATCTCGTAAATGTATAATGTATGCATGTATGTATGTGCAATCGCTAACAGTGGTACATTTATGGACGAATGGGCAAAAAATAGAAATTTGGCAGAACTGTAGAGTAATATTGGAAGTGTTAATCTCTAATCTAGAAGCCGGGGGCGAACCAAAGGCCGCGGGCGAGGCAACAGCCGCGCCCCCAACTTAAAGTAATCGTTCTGACCATTTCATAATTCCTGATTTAATGCAATAACATTATAGCCATTATCGAGTATATCAACAATAAGTTGTTACTTTTTGCATCCAGTCAGCCGTTTTTAAATAATCAGAAATCAAAATCTGCAAATTCCCCGAGCTTCGAAAACGCTCCTCAAGGTTGCAGACGACGCACCACGGCTCGGTGACGTCACAGGAGGAAGCCTCCCAGCCCCGCGCTAATCCAGAAGCACGTAAACACAAGAGATAAATATAGTACTTTAAGGTTTTTGGGTGTTTCTGAAAAAAAAAATGCGATATGCCATATGCATGCATCCTTTATGGGTGCAGCAAGACAGCTGTGGCTTTCCAAAGAAGTTTGCACACGTTTCAGACCGATACGACAACGTTAAATGTTGAAAAGATTAGTGCGGCGGACAAGGGTAGATCATCATCACCCCAGAGTACACCCACCCACCCATCCCGTAGCCACACACCATAGCGTACAAAGCCCGCTATGGTGTGTGACAGAAAAGAGAGAGAGAGAGAGAGAGAGAGAGAGAGAGAGAGAGAGAGAGAGAGAGAGAGAGAGAGAGAGAGAGAGAGAGAGAGAGAGAGAGAGAGAGAGAGAGAGAGAGAGAGAGAGAGAGAGAGAGCGAGAGAGAGAGAGAGAGAGAGAGAGAACAAGGTGAAATATACGATGATAAATAAGAAAAAACACTACGAAACCAATAAAAATGCATGTTTGAAGGAGGAAGAAGAGTGGGAAGAGGAGGAGGGGGAGGATGACTCAGGACAATAATGACCTCGTGATGTTAGTAGACGATTTAGCAAAGAGGAGAGAGGGAAGGAAGGAGATAATAATGGAGGGAGGGAAGGAGAGAATTTAAGGGTTCCTCTAAATTTAGTCACTGTCGGAGAGAGAGAAGAGGCCTCCTCTCCATTTTCTTATATCTGAGTCGATTATTTTGTTTTCTTCTCTCTCTCTCTCTCTCTCTCTCTCTCTCTCTCTTCTCTCTCTCTCTCTCTCTCTCTCTCTCTCTCTCTCTCTCTCTCTCTCTCTCTCTCTCTCTCTCTCTCTCTCTCTCTCTCCTTATCCTTTCGTCCAACAATCAGAGATGTGTGTGTGTTTGTGTTTCGAAACTAACCATAGGATTTTCTCGAAAGTACCTTCATTGTGATTCCCACGCAAACATTACAGTTTCCCTTACTTACCAATCCATGTTTTGGAGAGGTGCCAGGTTCTCCTGGTTCTCAGGTTCCGCTAACACCTGTTCGCCAGTCGGCTCTCTCCCTCCTTCCCTCTCTCCTCTTTGCTAAATCGTCTACTAACATCACGAAGTCATTATTGTCCTGAGTTTTCCTCCCCCTCCTCCTCTTCCCACTCTTCTTCCTCTACCTCCTCTTCCTCCTTCAAACATGCATTTTTATTGGTTTCCTTAGTATTTTTTCTTATTTCTCATCTTATAATTCAATTTGCTATCTCTCTCTCTCTCTCTCTCTCTCTCTCTCTCTCTCTCTCTCTCTCTCTCTCTCTCTCTCTCTCTCTCTCTCTCTCTCTCTCTCTCTCTCTCTCTCTCTTTTCTGCCACACACCATAGCGGGCTTTGTATTCTGACTCGAACATGTATCACATTCGGCGGTTTTCTACATTTACGCGAACAGCATCATCTACTTCAGTCTCAGATTGAGCATCATACTCTACATCTGTCACAGCGACAGATTTACTGTCTGACACCGAACTACAATCGCTCATCATATACATTTGCTGGTCGATACGACGGGTGTCACAAATGCAGACGACTGTTGCTTACATTTGAGCACCTCCTCTGACGTCATCAATAATATTCGTGGGATGAAGAAAGTTTTTTTTGCGCGCTTTTGACAAAAGTCGTGTTTCTACGGAAATAAAGCCTGGAAATCAATTATTTTTGGTGGATTCGGTGTTTTGAAGGAACATTCAACATAATTAGGCAAACAAAAAATGGGTCTGGACGATTACTTTAAGTGCATGCAAGGCGAAGGACCACCGCTGCCAGCATTTCTTGTACCGATGTGGCTGACGAGAGATGGTACGATGACGTTTGGTAGCGGAGGTAGTGGCTAGGAGTAATAGGAGTGAGTGAAGGTAGTGGCAAGGCGTGGTAGGGGCGAGAGGGGGCGTTCACATGTGTTTCTGTCTGGCCTGGTATGTCTTGCAGGTGTGTATTTCTTAAAGCTCCCTTCACATATTCCATAATCGAACCGTGAAATTTGACCTAGATAAACACAGACCACGATAGCCTCACAACAATGTCACGCTGCCTGTAAGTATGTGTCATGACGGTCGTAAGATGGTCACGATAGAGTCATGATAGCTGTAAGACTTAGGCGGGGTTCACACTACACGTTTTTCCTGTCCGTGTCTACGTGGGCGTGGCGATCAGTGACGTCACAGTGACGTCGCCCCGCCACTCCCGCAGCTACGTAGAAAGAATTGGGAGCTCTGAATAATGTGAGCTGAGACGTGCGTCTCAAGGTCAGTGACGTCATCACTGCTCCAGCAATGTGGTGGTCGCGGGGAGCCTGTGTTCACATTACACCGGCAGGAAGTGACGTCACTGTGACGTACTGTGAGTCACTGATGACAAGATGCACCTAGACTACGTCCAGCAAAAACGTGAAGTGTGAACCGGGCCTAAGTCACGAATGGAAAATTAACGGTCATTTTTTTGTCACGATAGAGCTACGATAACCACGACAGTGCCATGACGGTGCCATGAATGTATCACGATAGCGTCAAGAGCTAGCAACATGCCCCAACCGCGAGTGGGTGTTGGTGATAGGGAAGGAAGGGGGGTAGAGATGAAGGTGGGAGAAACAGGGGTGGGTGTTGGTGGTGGAGAAGGGGGGGATCGGTGGGGTTGTAATAAAGAAGGGGGTGTCGGAATTGGTGGGGAAACGGGGGGGGGGAGGTAAGATGGAGACGGCTTTTTGTTGGTGGTTGGGATGTGAGTGGTTAAAACGGGGGTGGGTTATGTCACCACGTGGTGAGGGAGTATGGGGTGGGTGGTATCACCACTTGGTGAGGGAGTAGGGGGTGGGTGGTGTCATCACGTGGTGAGGGAGTAGGGGGTGGGTGTAGGTGAATGAGAAAGGGGGGAGAAGGCGGGAGAGGGTGCAAAAAAGGGGTGGAAGGTAGGGATGAAGGCGCGCGTAATCGTTTTTTAGCGTCACGATAGACTTACGATAGCGCTGCGTTGGGTAAAAAAAATCGGGGAGCTTCCCGATTTCTTAGTGCATGCACTAACTTTTCGTGGCCTCGGCCGAGTGCGTCACGAGCGTCACGTTCGGTCAAGATGGACCCAAAGTACCAAATACCAAGTAAACCCACTTCGTATACGAACAGAAAAATCTGGCAACTCCGGTCAAATAGTGACGTCACTGGAACGCTCTCTCCTCAAGGCTGCTTCGAGAGAGAGAGAGAGAGAGAGAGAGAGAGAGAGAGAGAGAGAGAGAGAGAGAGAGAGAGAAGAGAGAGAGAGAGAGAGAGAGAGGAAGAGAGAGAGAGAGAGAGAGAGAGAGGAGAGAGAGAGAGAGAGAGCGTTCCAGCGACGTCACTATTTGACGGAGTTGCCAGATTTTTCTGTTCGTATACGAAGTGGGTTTACTCTGTATATGGTACTCTGGATGGACCCATAACCAGCACCATGACGGCCTGCGCATTGCATTGTTGGCGCTTTCGTGGTTCGATTATGGAATGTGTGAAGGGGGCTTAAGCGTCTACACTAGGGGTCGTGTCCCGCGTTCTGAGACAGTGGGACCTGAGTTGGGTGGTGTTGCTGCGACGGGCGAGTGTCAACACTATGGGCTATATTAAATATATTTTTGCGATCTGTTGCATCGCGCGGCAACATACAAGAATGACCGCATACACTCGACGGGTTGCGTTGTCCATGCA
>JACEEZ010003048.1:180000-202500 GCA_016584305.1 Chionoecetes opilio
TGCTTGCTCCAGGAATAGCTTATTTGTGCTGATCAATTTCAGGTCTGCTTTCTTTCCAATGGCATATAGGGAAGATGTAGTGTCCCAATCCAGCATGGCATGCACAAACATAATATTGTCACAAACCCCTAGAGCAAGAGCTGTTCGCATCACTGCAATATTCCAGCATCTTGGGGCTTTCTTGGTACCGGAACGAGGTCCTGGCCTTAAATATACACCCGGTGTTGATGGTGTGCAATACCAGCACAAAATAATGAGGATGTTTGTGTCGTCTGCTACCACAACTGTGAGTTTTGTGGGATTCCTGGTAGCAACAGCAATGGCAGTCTGCACAATCAGCAAATCAGCGTCTGCCTTAGCATGTTCAATATGACATCCTGCCTGACTTAAGTGATCAGCCAATAGGTGGATGAACTTCTGTTTGTTGACAGCATTTGCGAGGAAGTCATCTATTTTCCCCTGGAACAACATGACATCAGATACGTGTACAGTAGTGCTAGCATGGATCATCCCCCTTCGCTTGTGAGTAACATCTTTGGTTGATGGTCCCTCAGGATATCCATCAAGACAATCACGGCTCTTCCGTAATGCGATGTGACATACTTTGGGTAGGCTTGGCATATATCAGCATACGTAGCATCCCGATTCCAGCTTATTCTATGGAGCAATGCACCACCATCCAGTAAGTATTGTACATCACCTGATGGAGTCGGTAAGTCAGGGGGCATTAACTTCCACAGGGCATCAGCCAGTGAAGACTGAGTTGCGAGTCTTGGGGTTCTCCCGTTCTCAAAGAGTGCAGGTGGATAACTGCACAAATCGTATTCAAACACTTCAGCAAGATTGTCGTTCCGTGTGCCTGCAGTTACTAGTCTTTGGAATAGGAGCTGTGGATCGATGTTGATGACATCTCCTTTGATTTTCACTGTTACTAGGAGTTACACTTGTTCCTTCTTTTTTTATGTATGTTGTTCAACGGTTTTACCAATCATGTTCTGAAGGACTTTCGTGCCAACTTCTGATGCTTGATCAACATTGACAGATTCATCTGCAGCCACTCCAGTAACCAGGTTGTACAGTTCAAGATTGTCGGACGTCGGTGTATGGATTCCTTGAAGACAAGAACCATTTTGTGAGTGTCTGACGAATCTTTTGCCATTCTGGTTGCAGATGTGTCCTTGTGTTGTTCGCTGGTTTTATAGCTGACTCCAGACAATTCTTGCATTGCTAAGTTTATCTCAGATGTATCTCAGATGATTGCACAAGAACTATATTTACTGACACATCTGAATCGGTTATAACCCACATTTATGTGGACACGCTGAAAATATAACCATGATTATATGCATGAAGTTAACACATTTATTCCATTATTATATTTGCGAATAATAGGTAGCAATGTGAAAAGACGAGAAGACCCAATAGGCAGGATTTTGTTGACTATCAATATCCTGTTGACATGTCCGGTTTTAAATATTGATACCACACTATAATTCGACTATTGTGTTTTACATAATGTTTAATTGTCAGTTAACTGTTAACTATCAATACCACACTACATCACTGTGGCTGTGTCTAGCCTGTTCTGCTGAGTTCCACATCCCTTATCAACAACAAAAGTCCTTTACCATCACCAAAAGTAGTTTAGATGCACGAAGTGCTCCTGTGGCGGCCATTTTGGATTTATGCAAATTAGACCATGTTCCCATACTTTTATTCTAGTAAACTTTTGATATGTTATTTCAACTATAATTTTGAGTTGATTAAACCTGGAAGGATTACTATTGAATTTTGTTGAGGGTTTTTTCCTAATTTTCCCGGACTGATAGTTTGGAGTGTGGACGCTCGCCCGTCCCAGCTAGGGTATCTCTATAGCCGCTGGCACACGAGCGATTTTGTGGTCGCCACGCCGTGACGACACGAGACGCTGTTACACGCGATTTGTATCTCGAATGAGGGACGCCACAGAGTGGCTCGTGTGTAAGGTTAGCCGCGGCAGAGAAACCCACTACACGCTTCCTCAGTTTCAGCATGGACTCTGAAGAGGAAGCTACTCTACTACTTCTGCTTCTGCGACGTCTTCGTCGTCGTCGTCAAAGACAAAGTCCATGTGGATGCACCCGCTAACATCTGGGAGGTTGACTTATGGACAATTCCATACCATAATGGTCCTCAACTTCAATTATGAAGTGATCTATATATAGAAATGTCATGGTTAAAGAAAAAAAGAAGAAACAAAATCTGACCTCACACACCAGCGTCTGGTGAATGACTGACGGTCGCAGCTTTGCCCGCCACCGAGCGACCACACAAGAGGCCCGTGTGTAAGGGTCCAAGCCAGAAAGCTACGCCACGCGTATCGGGGATCCGCGTCTCCTCGCCACCATCGCGCACTACAACCGCTCGTGTGAAAGGGTTCGCGTCAAAACAATGGAAACCTATAGAAAACCACATCCCCGCGACTGCGTAGCGCCACTAAGTCGAACCACAGAGTGGCCCGTGTGTCGGGATCCGAGTCAAGCTTCAGAACATCAACATGGAAATAAGGAATTCACACAGACAGTTCGTTTTATAGGCTCAAGTAATCAATTACATTTAAGTGAGTCGGAGCCAGATGATATTATGGATAAGGAAGAAGGAGACACTGTACGTCACGAGTATAAAAAAGGCCAGTGTGTCCAGTGTGAGCAATGTGAAGCTACATAAGACAACCTTTGCTAAAAAATAAAGTGAGAATAAGGGACTGCTAAACGCCCTCAATTAGAGAGAACTGGAACTCGAAATGCCAGGGGTCGCTGGCAGTTTTAACTCACTTTTTTGATAATAAGTTGGTCTACTGGAAAACAAAATATGGGCTTATTCCACTGCACTTAAAACACAAAAGTATAATATTAAGAACGATTTTCTTCTATATGTATATTGTATAGAAGCCTGATTCTGTAAAACATTGTATATTTACAAATAACCAAGGAGGTTATAGTTGAGGAGGCGAGGTAAATGCTACTCTATGATATTATATAGTCAATAACGAATGTTTAGAAGCTATCTATACCTAGGCAGTCATATTTTCCTGTTATTATTGTGTATCAATCAGATAGAAAGCCTGGAAGTGCAATGAGTCGACGCGTGAAGTCGTAATGTTTTGATTCAATCTTCCCGCCACAATCTCCCCGCCCACCACTCCCCGCCGCGGCGTGTCGCCTCCACAATTATAACCTACATTGTCGCAGCAACAAGCCGATTTCGGCATTCTTTATTCTTCGTTTTTCCAAGGCATTGCTTATTGTATTTTGACAAGCGTTTGCCAGACGCGGCAGTACTGTCTTAGAAAACAGTGTGAACATCGCCCAAATTTTACATGCCACAATATACATGTAAAAAATATATTAAGCTTTGCTACTCGAGGCGAGTAATTTGCATTAAATTGCTATTATAGAACGTTCCATCGTAATGCATGTCATCCATATAATTAGTAGAACAACAGAAGAACTATATTTTTTGGTATTCAGATGCGGTGCATCAATGTTTATCGCGAAATTAATTTATGAAAAATATTAGTCGCGGAGCCAAAACACAATAGACCAACCTTTGAGTTAAAACTGCCAGCGACCACTGGCATTTCTCGAGTTTCAGATCATTGGAATTGCCTCGTGTCATGATAAGCGTAACAACTCATGTATCTTCATCACCCTCGGGTCAGAGGTTAAAATTAAGGACTGAGGAAGTGACTATGGTGACTCATGCATGCCGAGTTAGCTCGTTACGCATGTGTGGTAACGTAAGATAAGAATCTATCATAATGTAAACATTGTTTACTATCCTATACGCGATCGGAGCGAAGTGTACCGTAATACTTAGTACACGAACATTTTAGAAATAAGGTCATAGAAATTAAGTAGATTAAAGTGTCCCTGTGTCCAGGGTCACTTCGTCCCTGGGTCGGACATGGATGGGCAGATGGCTCGTTGGGCAGAGTACTTTGGGCAGTTGTTCACGGTGGACCCTCCAACTGAGCAGCTTCACACCACTGGGTTACGGGCAGTGGATGCCGATCCTCCCATTGACGAAACCGCACCCTCTCTTGACGAATCAGAAAGGCTGTAGCAAAGTTGAGGGGTGGAAAGGCAGCTGGTGTTTGTAATATCAGTGCGGAGCTCCTCAAAGCTGGGGTTGAGGCCATGATCCACGGGGTGCATGCTGTCCTGACTGCCGTGCGGCAATCAGGTACCATTCCTCCTGACTGGAAAAGGGGGCTGGTCGTCCCTATCTGGAAAGGGAAAGGGGACCGTCAGGACTGCAACAATTACCGCGGTATTACACTGCTCAGCGTACCAGGCAAGGTGCTTGCCCATCTATTGCTGACACGGATTCGCAGTCATCTGGTGAAGCATCAGAGACCTCAGCAGTCTGGGTTCACGCCTGGTAAGTCAACAACGAACCGTATCCTAGCGCTTCGTGTCCTGATGGAACGCCGACGTGAGTTTCGACAGGGGATGCTTGCAGCCTATGTTGATCTCAAGAAGGCGTTTGACTCAGTGCATCGTGAGTCACTCTGGGATCTTCTGCGACGTCGCGGGATTCCTGCAAGGACTATTGGTTTCATAACTGGTCTGTATTCTGGGACTGAGAGTGCTGTGAAGTGTGGGGCAGGTGTATCCAGCTTCTTTCCTGTGAATACAGGAGTGAGGCAAGGGTGCGTGCTTGCCCCATCACTTTTCAACGCTTGTATGGACTGGGTATTGGACAAAGTTGTAGATCAAAGTGATTGTGGAGCATCCGTCGGCAACACCAAGATCACTGATCTTGTTTTTGCCGATGATGGAGTAATCTTTGCTGAGTCGCTGGAGGTCCTGGTGATGGCTCTCGAGGCGCTGCACGAGGAGGCAAAGCCTTTGGGACTTGAGGTCTCCTGGCTTAAGACCAAGGTCCAGGTGTTTGGAGACTTACTAGATGAAGCAGTACAGTCTGTTCATGCGTGTGGCGAGGACATTGAGATCTTGGAAAGTTTTACATACCTTGGTAGCGCAGTTCATAATGACGGCGGGTCACGTCAAGAAGTCTTACGGCGGATTGGCATAGCCCACGGTGTTATGGACTCGCTCAGCGGGAGTATTTGGCGTTGTCGGTACCTGTGCAGGAGGACAAAGATCCGGATCTTCAAATCGCTTGTGATCCCTGTCTTACTCTATGGTTGTGAGACATGGACACTAAATAGTGACTTGAAGAGACGAATCAATGCCTTTGGTAATAAGTGTCTTCGCAGAATCATGGGGTATCGCTGGGATGATTACGTGTCAAATCAGCGATTGCACCGTGAGACTGAATCGAGGCCTATTACCTGCATAGTCCGTCAGCGCCAACTTCGGCTATATGGGCATGTGGCACGCTACCCTGAAACCGATCCTTCCCATCGGGTTGTATCTGTAAGAGACAATCCGGCGTGGAGGAGGCCAAGGGGGCGCCCACAAGGCTCGTGGCTGGGGCAAGTTGATGTTTCTTGTCGAGAGCTGCTTGGTATGGGAAAGGAGCCTGCATGGGAACTCGCGCGTGGTGACCCCCGGGAGTGGCGTCGTAGGGTGGGCGAGGAGACGCGCCTCGGGGCGTATGCCCCTAATGATTGATTGATTGTGTCCAGGAAGTTGCCTTAGGACAGTATATACAAAGGGTCGTAGCGGTGAGAGGAGAGCAGATACACTGAGCCCTCGCTCGCTGTAGACTTATCCAAAGACTACTGTATACTGGACTTGCTACTCAGTTTGGGCTATTTCCAGTGGAGGCCAGTTTTGCGATTCCTGACATTTTCGAACATCACTCCCATCTCCCTTCCTAAGGTTTATCAGTATGTCATATAATAATAAACCACAGGAAGGGCATGGGAGTGATGTTCGAAACACTTTTTTTACCTTGCCAATCGGCCTCCACTGGCCATGGGCGGGTTGGCGCGGAGCACGAGTAGCAAGTCCAGTATACAGTAGTCTTTGACTTATCCTTAAAAACAACCCTTGAATAAGTCCACATGTAAAGAACCTTCCCTCCCTTGTTAAGATGAAGGCCCTCTCCGTAACGACGCTACTTTCGTACACCGTCATGGTAAGCGATATAGATTTTCTGTAGTGGCTGAAGTGTACTTGATGTGCACAGTTTATACATACCTTGAGTAGGTGTATACCATGTTGTCCTAAGTAGTTTTGTCTAGGAAGTGTTAGCTAGACATGAAGTGTTTACCTTGTGTAGGTGTATACCATGTTGTCCTAAGAAGTTATATGTCTAGGAAGTGTTAGCTAGACATGAACAGTTTTTATGCATTTGTTTTTAGTGGTAGCTATAAAAATGTGTTCAATAAATGTTGAAAAATGAAAGCTGCGTGTCACAGCCCCACGTGCACGGATTCAGCACTCTTCCGGTACTCTAGTTCCAGCCTATAAGATAATGAACAGTGCAGCTATTTGTCATAGTTCCTATGATTATTTGAATTAAAGTAACTAATGCTTTGGGAACGACACGTGTGTCCGGGGCCTATAAGACTATTCTCTTTTTATAGAGGTACTCTAGTCCCAGAAACACCGCCCACTGTCTCAGTGCGCGGGAAACGACCCTTAAGTTAGTGTGGAAGCGGCTTTAAGCCGCGCCCATCCTAAATAATCTTTAATAATCACAGTCAATAATAATCTTAATATTCACCCTAAATAATACCTAATATACCCTATCTTATAGGGGCATTTGCTCAAAGCGCGCTGCACAAGCCTTCGGGGTGACCAAATCCCGTGCTCGGCAACGGAACATTCATTGCCCCTATATAGTTACATAGTGTGGACGCGGCTTAAAGTAATCGTCCAGACCATTTCTTCATTCCTGATTTAATGCAGTCAAAATGAATATTATTGAATATATCAACAATATGTTGTCACTTTTTGCATTCAGTCAGCCGTTTTTTAATAATCCGCAATCAAAATCTGCAAATTCCCTGCGCTTCCAAAACGCCCCTGACGACGACGACGACGTCGCAGACGTCACCATGACGACGCACCATGGCTCGATGACGTCACCCAAGGCAACTCTCGCCTTCCGCGGCAATCCAGAAGCATGTGAACACCGACAATAAAAATAGTACTTTCAGAATTTTCGGTGTTTCTGATATATTTTTTTTTGCGATATGGCATATTCTTGGCATCCTTTACGGGTGCAGCAAAAAATCTGTGCCTTTCCAGAGAGCTTATCACATGTTTCCATCGATACGGCCACGAAAAATGTGTGGAAAAGGTTTGTGCGTTGGGGGAGGGAAGGTTGTGTGATGCAGATTGTCGCCCACCCGTGACGTCATCAGCAAGTTTAGCACGGCGGCTGGAACGGGGCAGATATGTTTCCCGCGCTTTTTACAAAAGTCGTGTTTTTACGGAAATAAGGCCGAAATTGATTATTTTTTGTGGATTAGGTGTTTTGAATGAACATTCATAACATACACACATGTGAACAACATAACATACTTATGCAAATAAAAAATGGGTCTGGTAAGACTAGTACTTAAGTACACTTTAAGACTAGTAGCGCGCGTTACAATATCCCGCCACTCCCGTCTCTCAAGCATGTGTTTCAGGTTTACAGTTTTCCAGGTCATACCTTTTCTTACCTTAACCTTTCTTTATACCCTTAAGCCTCTGTCACACATACACGACTCAAGGGCCGACCGCGGCACGACTCAAAGTCGTGTCCCACGCCTCCCGACTGGCCCAATTCTCGACGACTCTGCTCTGCTCACGACTGCGTCACGACCGGTCGTGACGTCCTCAAGAACGCGACAAGACCGCGAGGCGACGGAGCTACGAGTCTTCAAATTTGAAAAATAACGGATTTTTGTCAGCCTCAAACGCAACACGACTGCTTGACACAGTCGTGTTGCGTTCGGGGAATGGACTACGACCCCCCCACGACCGACACATGAAAGTATATATTGAGTGCCAGGTGGGGCGGGGAATCACTCATGGACCTGGACACCCAGCGCATTACCATGGACCTCTCCTGTCAAAAACAAGAGATTGCTTACCCTGCTATGTCGGTTGAGGGTGCAAAGCCTTTGTGGCGGCCCGGCAGGACGAGGAGGTATTTCAGGTGGGAATGGAATGTAAGGTACGCTGCCAGCCGCACGACTCACTCTCCGCCCCAGCCAGCCAGGCAAAGCGACCGAACCACCCCTTCATATCCATACTGTGCCCACCCACAGACAGTCACTAAACTCCAACAAGAGCACTCTACCTACCCTTTCCTAGTCTACTGCCCGGCCCTGACACCGGGTGCAAAATCAAAGTACATAATCATGTATAATAATATAAGCGAAAGTGTGTGTGTGTGTGTGGTGTGTGTGTGTGTGTGTCTGTGTCTGTCTGTCTGTCCGCGATAGGTGCCGCCCCCTGTGGCGGAATCCCATCATATGTCACAGTTTTGGAATCAGGTTGACCAGGGGAAGGTTTTAAGCCCACTTATAGGATGATCCGATCACTTTTTAAATTTTATTATAGCAGCCTATTAGCGAGAATGTGAAGAAAAAAAAGTGGGTTGCGAGAATTGAGGAAACCTTGATGTAGGGTGATGGGTAATAGGTGAGTGAATGGGTGGGGTGATGGGTAATGGGTGTGGGGTGATGGGTGAGTGAATGGGTGAGGGGTGATGGGTGATGGGTGAGGGAATAGGTGGGGGGTGATGGGTAATGGGTGAGTGAATGGGTGTGTGGTGATGGGTAATGGGTGAGTGAATGGGTGGGGGGTGATGGGTAATAAGTGAGTGAATGGGTGGGGGGAATACATACATTTCAGGAAAGTTAGAAGGGGCTATCTGGAGAGTCTGTGTTTGGCGGGCCGAGGTGGTGGGTAATGTGTCTATCTGGAGAGTCTGTGTTTGGTAGGTTGAAGGCCCACCAAACACAGGTGGTGGGCCGAAGGACCACCAATAGCCCTCCGCAGGAGCTAGCCAAAAAGTCCGCCCGATGGGCGGCTTTACTTTCAGGAAAGTTAGAAGGGGCTATGATGTGAATGGGTTGGCGTTAATACATACATTTCTACATCCATGATTTCAGGAAAGTTAGAAGGGGCTATCTGGAGAGTCTGTGTTTGGTGGGCCGAAGGCCCACCAAAAAGGCCACTAGCCAAAAAGGCCGCCCGGTGGGCGGCTTTGCGGCTAGTATGCTATAATTGCCAAACTGTTTTAACAAATTAAAGCTCATGTATTAGACAAACTATACTATCATTTCCAGTAAAACACACATGCACACACACACACACACACAATATATATATATATAAAATATATATATATATATATAATATATATATATATATATAATATATATATATATATGTGTATTTATATATATAATAGCAGTACTTGCTGATAATAGATCCATATCGTTGGGCATGCCAGAATCCAATTTCCCAGTGATATAATCGGTAAACACCAGCATATCCCCTGGCAAAAAAGCATCTCCGATAGATCTGTACCGTTCCATTCCTGCCTATGAAATTATAATATATTTATCAGTAAATATATATATATATATATATATATATATATATAATATATATATATATATATATATATATATATATAATATATATATATATATATATATATATATATAATATATATATATATATATATATATATATTATATATATATATATATAATATATATATATATATATATATATATATATATATATATATATATATATATATATATATATGTATATATATATATATATATATATATATATGTATGTATATGAACAATAATAATAATAATAATTTCATTATCACCCAGAGCCATACAGGAAAAACACAACCACAACATGACACAGAGTTAACTTAAGTACTAAAGCAAATAAAAATAACAAAAAACATGTGAGCAATAGAGACCGTACTGTACTGATGTACATAGAGTATACATACTACATGTACACCTGGGCTAACCCACATTCTGTACAAGGAGCAGGCCCAGTCAACTCTGTTGTATAGCCCCACATACATAGGCCGAGCTCTGCCTGACAGAGATGATGATGGAGTTCGCAGAAAGCTCCACCCTACTCCTTAAGCTGAACACGGAGTGGCGACGGATCACATCCAGATTGTTCACCCCGTTCCTAGCGAAAGCTAGGGACGAGCTGGACCACCTGGGCAACCCCAGAAGCCTCTTAAGGATGTCATTGTGACATACCTTAAGGCGGTTCAGAGTGGCTACCTTGAATCGCGACCACAGCGAGTTGCAGTTTATAGAGTAGCAGTGATTCCTGAATAACTCCATCTTCACCTCTCTGCTACAGTAGGAAAATTTCCTCTGTAGAGTATTTCCCACGACAAGAAGCTTGGTGGTCTGCTTGATGATGTCATCAGTTATGTCGTGGGATATAGCATGGCCTAAGTATGTGAATCTATCCACAAACGTGAGGGCAGACCCACTGACCCATGCTGTTTTGAGGTCATTCACCGGAGTGCGTGCCAGTGATACTACTATGCACTCTGTCTTAATGGTGTTGTAGACAATGTCATGCTTGGCAGCATACACCTAACACACATTGATAAGGTCCTGCAATGCATCCGCAGTGGATGCGAGCAGTACTATATCATCACCGTAACTCAGTGAGTTGATGCATCCATCATGTATATGGCAGCCGACACCTGTATCACGAAGGTTGGCACTGAGATCATCCGTGTACACATTGTACAGGTAGGGAGATAAAATTCCCTTCGGCCGAATACCATTGGCAGTTCTAAAAGACAGCGAAATGGAATTACCCCACTTAACAGTAAATTCCTGGGTAGTGTACCAGTATATTAATAAATTAATAATGTACCCAGGTGTACCCCTGACGAGAAGTTTATTGAAGAGCTTCCAGTAATTCATTCTGTCAAACGCTTTTCTGGCATCCCGGAAACACAGAAAAACAGGTGAATTTTTGTATAGTAATATTTTGTATAGTTATATTTTTGAAAGTATAGTAGTGAATGATATTCTACTATGTCCACACACACATCTCAGTGTCAAGGCCTTTCTTATAACTGAACTCATTGTCCAGTGTATACAGGTAGGCCTCAAGACGATGGAGCACCACTTTCTCCAGCACCTTGGACAGGGCGGTCGCTATGGCAATGGGCCTGTAATGGGCCCCAGACATAACTACGTCACGGTTTGTTTACATCGGTGCATTGTGGGGATAAGGCGGGGTCGCCGCGGGTGGACCTACGAAGGGAAAACTACGGCGATGGAAGAATTCGAGTTATTTTGCGCGAAATTGATATTCCAGGTGCTATATTACTGTGCTCTGTTCTCGCTGACAACACTATAGAGAAGACCTGAGGTAATGGCTGATGTGCAGAGGTTTCTAAACCAAGAAAACAGAGTCATAACAGAGCCTCGTCAAAAGGTAAGCAACTAAATAAAAGGTAAGTACGTAATGTGTCCCTACCACTTGCTTACTTCTTAATGAGACTCTACTGTGACTGTTTTCCTGGTTTAGAAGCCTTTGCACATCAACCATCACCTCAGGTCTTCTCTATGTTGTCAGCGAGCACGGAAATATAGCACCTGGAATATCAATTTCGCCCAAAACAACTCGAATTTTTTTCATCGTCGTAGTCTTCTCTTTGTAGGCTGTACATATTCATGGTTATGATAGTATTAAAATACCTTATTGATTGAGTTCCTTTTGTTGTCTTTCCTCATAATAAGTAGTACTACATCATGGTTTAAGTGTTACTTGACGAGCCAATGAATACTCTTGAGTCTATACCAACATCACCAACCTTTGCTTTGATTTATCTTATTACTTCATCCATAAACAAGTTGCATAACCACGGTGACATTACCCATCCTTGCCTCATTGTACCTGCATGGTACTGTCGTCTACCGATATTTTTATCCCTACACAAATCGGGAAAACTCGCCGACAGTAATGGTTAGGTTGGTATCCGGTCATTTCGCCCACATGTCATTTCGCCACACCATAGAGTCATTTCACCCACAGGTCATTTCGCCCACACTATGGAGTCATTTCGCCAACACTATGGAGTCTATAGGAGCTAGGAGGTTAGGTTATATTTGTTTAGTGTGTCGAGAACCCCCAACCCCCCGCTAGGAGGTTAGGTTAGATTTGTTAAGGTTAGGTTAGGGTAGGTTAGATTTGGGTAGTTTAGGTTAGATTTGGTTAGGTTAGGTTAGCTTAGATTTGGTTAGGTTAGCTTAGATTTGGTTAGGTTAGGATAGGTTAAGTTAGATTTGGTTAGGTTAGGTTATCGGTGGGTCAAGCCCCCTGCTAGGGTAGGTTAATTTTGGTTAGGTTAGGTTTATTTTGGTTAGGCAATTTTCGTCATTTCGCCCACAAGACATTTCGTCCACATGCAAGTCAATTCGCCCACATATAAGAGTCAATTCGCCCACTCTAAAGTCAATTCGCCCACACGATCCATGTCACGGAGTCATGTAACTATATCTTCCTCTGGCAGAAATGGAATGAACCACCAGTAACCTTGGGCGAAATGGTAAATTTATAGTGTTTGCCCATACTCTCCCACTTCCCCCAAACAAGTTTGGGGACCTGTGGGAATGCGGGCTTTTCGGGTGGGGAACAAATTATGCGTCGGAAACACGTAATTAAAGAGTTGTGTGGGGGGGGGGGTAAAATTCCCTAGATCTAGGGTAATTTCCTTATATCTAGAGAAAATTGCCTAACCAAAATAAACCTAACCTAACCAAAATTAACCTACCCTAGCAGGGGGTTTGACCCACCGATAACCTAACATAACCAAATCTAACCTAAGCTAACCTAACCTAACCAAATCTAACCAATTAGATTAGGTTAGGTTAGGTTAGATTAGATTTGGTTAGGTTAGGATAGGTTAGATTTGGTTAGGTTAGGTTAGGTTATGGGCAAACACTATAAATTTACCGTCATTTCGCCCAAGGTTACTGGTGGTTCATTCCATTTCTGCCAGAGGAAGATAGTTACATGACTCCGTGACATGGATCGTGTGGGCGAATTGACTCTTATATGTGGGCGAATTGACTTAGTACATGTGGACGAAATGTCTTGTGGGGGAAATTACGAAAATTGCCTAACCAAAATAAACCTAACCTAACCAAAATTAACCTACCCTAGCAGGGGGCTTGACCCACCGATAACCTAACCTAACCAAATCTAACCTAAGCTAACCTAACCTAACCAAATCTAACCTAACCTAACCAAATTAACCTAAACTACCCAAATCTAACCTACCCTAACCTAACCTAAACACATCTAACCAAACCTCCTAGCGGGGGGTTGGGGGGTTCTCGACACACTAAACAAATATAACCTAACCTCCTAGCTCCTATAGACTCCATAGTGTTGGCGAAATGACTCCATAGTGTGGGCGAAATGACCTGTGGGTGAAATGACTCTATGGTGTGGCGAAATGGCATGTGGGCGAAATGACCGGATACCAATCTAACCATTACTGTCGGCGAGTTTTCCCGATTTGTGTAGGGATAAAAATATCGGTAGACGACGGTACCATGCAGGTACCATGAGGCAAGGATGGGTAATGTCACCGTGGTTATGCAACTTGTGTATGGATGGAGTAATATGATAAATCAAAGCAAAGGTTGGTGATGTTGGTATAGACTCAAGAGTATTCATTGGCTCGTCAAGTAACACTTAAACCAAGATGTAGCACTACTTATTTTGAGGAAAGACAACAAAAGGAACTCAATTAATAAGGTATTTTAATACTATCATAACCATGAATATGTACAGCCTACAAAGAGAAGACTACGACGATGAAAAAAATTCGAGTTGTTTTGGGCGAAATTGATATTTCAGGTGCTATATTTCCGTGCTCGCTAACAACATAGAGAAGACCTGAGGTGATGGTTGATGTGCAAAGGCTTCTAAACCAGGAAAATAGTCACAGCAGAGTCTCATTAAGAAGTAAGCAAGTGGTAGGGACACATTACGTACCTACCAGTTGCTTTCCTTTTGACGAGGCTCTGTTATGACTCTGTTTTCTTGGTTTAGAAGCCTCTGCACATCAGCCATTACCTCAGGTCTTCTCTATAGTGTTGTCAGCGAGAACAGAGCACAGTAATATAGCACCTGGAATATCAATTTCGCGCAAAATAACTCGAAATTCTTCCATCGCCGTAGTTTTCCCTTCGTAGGTCCACCCGCGGCGACCCCGCCTTATCCCCACAATGCACCGATGTAAACAAACCGTGACGTAGTTATGGGTAGGGTCCATTGCCAGAGTCAGCAGGGTCCTTCACTTTGCTCTTAAGTAAAGTAGTCAGGCAGATAGGTGTATCCATCATAAGAATTGTGGGTTTAGACGTACAAGCATGAAATTTGGCACAGTCATAGATAATAATCTAATGAGTAATTCCAGATATGGACCCACCGCGAAAACGTCCTATGGTAGCCGTGGCGGCCATTTTACAAAATGACCGTTTTGACCGCGATTATTTTTAACCGGACGACACAAATGCTTCTTTATGTTCTAATGAAATGACTCTAGATACACATATATGCCATAATTGTATTCTCCAAATGACCACAATTTGGATTTGTGTTGCCAGCAATGTCAATTAACCCACCAGGGACCGTAATAAGTGCTGACTCATCAAATTTCGGAACTTCCGCGTTCAGGAGTCAATGTTTCAGTGAAATTACAGGACCAAATTAACTAGTTGACAGGTAAGTACATATTTATTTTAAGTAAACCACTATTATCTATGACTGTGCCAAATTTCATGCTTGTACGTATAAACCCACAATTCTTATGATGGATACACCTATCTGCCTGACTTAAAAGTAACAAATTTAGTAACTGAGCAAATTATTTGGTGGCTAAGAGATAAATACACTTTCGTCATAATTATTAAAATGCCTGGTTTAGTAATATTTTATTTGGTTAAGTTGACAAAAGGAATATGGTAAATTTAAACAGTTTCGTCTACAACAATACAGTTTGTTAACAATAATCTAAACTCAAAAGTTCTCAACTAATTTCAACTATGTATATAAATACTAATTACAGCAAATATATTGGACTGTTTTTGTAAACGCATTTTAAATACATTATTCCGTAAGTTGTAAGCATTCAACAAGCTTCCAAGATTGATTTAGAGAGAAATAGTGAAATAATAAATAGGCTCCCCGTATATAGATATGTCCCATCATCCCAACAATATATACCCAATATATATGAAATGACAACAAGTTGCTCTGAACATTGAAGATTAGTGATATTGACATTATTAAGCATGAGTAAAGCACTGTAACAGTAACCTACTAGATAGTTCCAGTTTGATCTTGTTTATACGTCACAATTTTCTCCACCACACTGGCACAAAGCGGTACATTTCAAACTAGCTTGTTTGCACTTGCATCGTCCCTTGCAACCCTTTTTGCATTTACAACAAATCAGCTCCCTTGATGAAGTGCTGGCTTCAGGAAGCATGGACCACAGGGGTTTCCAGTTGTGGGGATCGATCCATCCCCAATCCCCAGGTGAGGGCAGATTCATAACAACCTTGAGCATGTTTCCCCAGCAGTGGCCACCCGTGTACACAGCCCTCTTGATTTGTTGTACCAGGGCTCCTCTGGTAGGGGGAATAGCTTCCATGGCTCGTCCTTTCTTCGTGAAGAGTGCCTGTCGAGCTTCGTCTATGTTGACGAGATTGCTGGTGCGATCGTAGAGAAGAGTGGTGAACCGCTCGAGCACTGCCACAACGTCATCAGAGATGTCTGCTGTCCCCGTGGAGAGATGAACTAACGCTGGCGTCAATTCGTCAAATACTTTCCAGGTATCCCAGGCTGTTTTCTTGTCCCGTGTATTAAATGACGAGACTGTGTCACACCCTGTGTATGCATGGAGCATCGGGAGGGCCTGTGACTTATCTGGTCCGAGGAATGCTGCAATTTCATGTGCTGGAATATACCTGAAGTGCTGGCCTGTCCCAAAGGCCACCCAAAACTCCTGGATTTTGAGTTTGGTTGTTGCTGCCACAGCCAATACCACTATATCTGTATCCACCGTACGCAGAAGAATTTTCTGAAATCCATCACGGACTGCATCCGCGAGATGTATCATCATTCGTGTATCAGCCTCCTCATGGTCACATGGGGCAAGATGACTGGTGTCGCGTGCGGGAATGCACGTCACATCTGAACCATCCGTGATGACTATCTGCTTATCTGATACAAGATGTGTGATGTGTTTTGTCAAGAAGGCAAACAGTTCTGTTTTGTTTGCATCAATTCTCAGGAACTGCTGCCAATTTCCTGGAAGAACAGTGGATCCGTCAACTCTCCTTCGAATGCCTTTCCCACGTTTGTCCCTGGCTTGAGATTTCAGGCTGTTGTCACGGTACTGGTCCCAGACTATGTCCACACGACAGGCTCTTTGCAAGTGACCTTGTATGTGTGGCAATAATACTTTCAGCGCATAATCATCAACGGTTTTGGCAGCAACTGGTTTCAGAACGTTCACCAACACTGCCCCGTCAAGGATAATGACGTCAGTATCTGGTTTTGGAGCATCACCTCTGACCTCTGCGCAACTCTCTAGACACACCAATAGATCTGATTTGGTTCACAGTCGTAACTTCCCAAGCTGAGATAAAGACGGGGGACATGCTTGGTTTTCATGGCGGAAAAATTCTGCAAGATCACCATCTCGTGTTTGAGACGAGGATATTGAGATATTGGCCCAGATATAGGCGAATATAGAGTTTTTGGTAATGGCGGCACTAATTTGCATAAAAATGATACGTGGGACATTTTTTCAACTATTTAACATAGCAAATTATTTTCTACACATTGTTTCCTATCTATAGACACCAATGAGAAGTATATTTCGGGGGGGGGGAGGGGGGGTGCACGAGACCCCTATCTAGCCACTAGACTAAAAGCGGCCATTTTGTAAAATGGCCGCCACGGCTACATAGGACGTTTTCGCGGTGGGTCCAATATCTGGAATTATTCATTAGACTATTATCTATGACTGTGCCAAATTTCATGCTTGTACGCATAAACCCACAATTGTTACACCTACCTGCCTGACTAAAGGCACTATAAGCACTGCCAAGACCTGACTGGGTATGTACTGATGGCAGACACAGACATAAATATATATATATATATATATATATATATATATATATATATATATATATATATATATATATATATATATATATATATATATAATATATATATATATATATATATATATATATATATATATATATATATATATATATATACATATATATATATATATTATATATATATATATATATATATATATATATATATATATATATATATATATATATTACATATATAATATATATATATATATATATATATATATATATATATATATATATATTAGTGATTGCCCGCATGTCTATTTTCATTATTCGCGAATGCGAATTGCGAATATTGCATAATATCAAGTAATACACTATTTTTAATATTATACAGATAACTGACATATTTTATATGTATTGTAAGAGTTCAGCCATAAAACATTGAATGTCTAAAATAAATTCATTCCATTAAATTTTCTATATTGCTGAGATGGTTTCTCAACCCAGATGTCCTTCTTCCTTTTTGAGAATAATTAATATTGTAGTGTACACTTTGCAATGTTGATAGAGATAATCTCGAATTAATCCCAAACCTCACTAGTGTGACTGGATGCCATTACGCAGTAGCTGCAACACTGTTTTCTTTCAAAGAAAGTTGATTGTGCTCGTGGGTGACATATAATAGCACTTGGAGTATGACGCACGAGCCAATGGGACTGTTTGGCCTAAGGAAAAAATTATCCTTATACCGCCAGAATTTTTATTTCCGAATTTGTTTTGTGGATCTCGGAGATGGCTAATATACGAGTGGTTGTTCATAAAATTCTTATGTACATATTCTTATAATTCATTTAAAGTAGGTTTCGTGCCTTATAATGAGGTAATAACATATTTTGTGAAGTTTTGTTGATGTAGCCATATACGTCAAGGGATGAATATATATCGGTTTTTACACATGTGTATGTATATTTCTTAATCTATACTATTATTTGAATACTCCCAGTGGTCACCAGCAAAGGTATTAAAATAAATAGAAGCCCAGAATCTGAGCCCAGAGTCTGCCCAGACCAAGACCCAGACCGTATACAGTAATTTTTAACAGCAAATAAATCTGCTAATCTGACTTTACAGCTATATCTATGACTTTACGGTGGTGTGAGTTCATATAAGGAATAATATTAATAGAGTTCCTTAGTCGTGCGGATCTTTATTTACCCTATATATAACATATTCTTGCAATGGTTGTAATGGTTGGTAATTGTGAAATATAAGCAGTTTTACGCGTATAATCTGTAAATAAAAATACATTAGACATACATTCACTCTTATTTGTTTCTCAGATAGTGAATAGTTCCTGCATAAATGAGTTAAGAGACGAAATATAACCTTCTGTGCCAAATTTCTTCCTTTGTGTCTGTAGCCTCTGTCTATGGGAGGGTAATCTCTTTGACGAATATTTTGATTTGTTGTTTTCATACCTTTGTTGGTGACCACTGAGAGTATTCAAATAATAGTATAGATCAAGAAATATACATACACATGTGTAAAACCGATATATATTCATCCCTTGACGTATATGGCTACATCAACAAAACTTCACAAAATATGTTGTTACCTCATTATAAGGCACGAAACCAACTTTAAATGAATTATAAAAATATGTACATAAGAATTTTATGAACAGCCACTCGTATATTAGCCATCTCCGAGATCCACAAAACAAATTCGGAAACTAAAATTCTGGCGGTATAAGGAAGGAGCTTTTTACCTTTGCCCAAACAGTCCCATTAATTGAGTTCAGTCACAGTGACCCTGAGAGCAGTGTTGCCAACCGTAGGGCGATCGCCCTACGCGTAGGGCGTTCAGCATCATATCATGGCTTGTAGGGCCGTAGGGCGATTTTACAGAAACTGAGCTAAACGTAGGGCGATTTTTAATTTTGTGTTTGATATTTACTTTGCAGCAAAATATAAATCATTTAAGCGGAAAAGAAATATGTAAAAAAAAAAATAGTAGTTTTTAATCAATTAACATTTTCTATTACCCCCTGGAAAATCGGGTTAAACGATAACTAATGAGTGACTGGCAGCTGATTTATCGCATCAGCTGCTGGGCCGCTGGTGTGGCTGTAAGTATGAACAGGGATATGACAGGTCTAGCTAGATGATGGAAGCGTGCTGCCGTCCTATGTGGAACTGTTGAAGGTGGATATCCACTTGTTGCATTTCGTATCATAATCATCGTTGCGTATCATTGAGTGGTACGGTACGCTGCAATAAGCTATATTTTACCGGTGTTTCATTACAAAAAATATCCGTATAAAGAAAAGCATGCGTTGCACTGTTGTATGTTATTATAATTTATGATACAAAGGTTATGGAAACCTTGTTATATTGACAAATGTCGATTTTCATCTGGAGCCGTAGGGCGATGAAGGGAAATGTAGGGCGTTTTCATTGTCTGTGTAGGGCGAAGACATTTTTTGGGGTTGGCATCACTGCCTGAGAGTAGCGGCTGCGACGCAGTTGGAGTGTGTAGAGGGACTATGTATGGCCTTGGCTACCACTACGCTTCCTCACCCCACTGGAGAACGGGACGCCCCAGGGCGGCATCCTCAGCCCGTTCCTGTTCAACCTGCTGATGGAGGAGCTGGTCGCCCTGCCCTTCCAGGCTGGCACCGTCCTGCTCAGCTACGCCGACGACCTGGCCCTCGTTGTCACCGGGCGGGGTGACAGGCTTTGCAAGACGCAGCGCGCTCTCGACCTCATCACCGCCAAGTGCGAGGAGCTGGGCCTCAAGATCTCGGCGCAGAAGTCCCGGGCCATGACTATCAAGGCAGCCAACCCAGCCTGTCAGCTGCGCGTCCAGGGCATCGGCCTGGCCTGGACGGACTCCTACCTGTACCTCGGGGTGTGACTCGACAAGCGGCTGTCGTTCACGGCGCAGCTTGACTACCTGAGGGAAAGGACGCAGGCCAGGCTGAACGTGATGAGGGCCATGACGCGGCTTAACGCCGGTGCCACCTTCTCTGTCCTCCGCCTGTACTACGTGCAGGCTGTGCGCTCCCTGGTGGATTATTGCGCCCCTGTACTCATCGCGCTTTCCCCCAGTCAGCAGGAGCGGCTCGAGGTGCTCCAGAACAACGTCATGAGGGGAGCTGGGGGCTCCGAGATGGTCCAGCGCCTGCGTAATGCAGAGCGAGACCAGATTGGTGCCTCTCGCCACCAGGGTGCAGTGCATCATGGCCTGTCGCGTGGCCAGAGTCTTCCGCCGCGACGTGGAGGGCGTGGCGCAGAGGAGACTCCGGCTGGCCATGACGCAGGGTATCGAGTGCCTGCGCGGCAACACGTGGCTCATTAACACCTCGCTAGCCACCCACAGCCTCATTCACGCGGGGATCACCGGGTCGTGGCGGGAGGCCGATGTCCCCGCCCCCACCTACTATGCCCCGCCCCCGTGGGGGCCCCCCGCCGCAGAGTTCACCGCCACGCAGTTGCCTGCGTGCAAAGGCATGTGCACCACCCGGGAGCTGCGGCAGCACGCGCTGATGGCCATGGCCAAAGCCGTCTGTATGTAAAAGCCTGCGCCTGGGAGCGCGGGATGGACGTGACGTCAGTAGCAGAGTCTGCTCCGCGAGTCAGTAGGAGCCGAGCTTTCAGCATGTGAGGATGTACGGGCGGTATAAGATATACTGTTATCTTTGGAAATGTTTGTTCTATAATATTATCAAATAAAAACCCGTAAAACACACTAAAGACATGCCATTATGAGACTCAAGAAATATGCATGAACTTAAACTCTTCGCCATTTAATATTTTGCTCGAAAACATTTTACATGGAGAAATTCAATAGAAGCGGAATTTAATTAGCTTTCCATTGATATATTTTGTTTTCTGCTAAATGAATTAGAACCATACATACATTAGCGTTAACTAAATAAATAACATCATCAATCGGGAAAAATTACCCGATTTCATGATCTTTTTAGTTAGTTAACGCTAATTTATGTATGGTTCTAATTCATTTAGCAGAAAATGAAATATAGCAATGGAAAGCTAATTAAATTCCGCTTCTATTGATATTCTCCATGTAAAATGTTTTTGTGCAAAATATTAAATGGCGAAGAGTTAAAGTTTCTTGTGAGTCTCATAATGGCCTTTCTTTAGTCTGTTTTACGGTTTTTTATTTGATAATATTATAGAACAAACATTTCCGAAGATAACAATATATCCTTTATACTGATAAACATATAATTAGGTAGGTAAACTTGTCATCTCGGTGGCCTCGTACAGACGCCGTCCGTGACGTCATCAATCTGAGGCGCAGGCCTTTACATACAGACGGCTTTGCCATGGCCCAGGTCGTCGAGCGGGACAGCTGCGTATACTTCACTGACGGCTTGGTCGACCCGGATAGTGGCAGAACAGGTGCCGCGTTCGTCACGGGTGGGACAGAGATGTCTTGGCGGACGTCTGACAACTGCTCCACCCTCCAGACTGAGCTGGTGGCCATCCAGCACGCCCTCGAACATGCCCTGCACCGCCGGGAGGCAACCGTGGTAATACACACCGACTCCTGGACGGGGCTGCAGGCCCTCCAACAGCCGCATCCCAAGGACAACGTGAGGCTCATCACCACCATCCTGGGCAGCCTACAGAGCCTTGGCGCGCAGGGAAGGCGTGTCAGGCTCAACTGGATCCCCAGCCACGTAGGGGTCCGAGGTAACGAGGCGGCGGACGTGGCCGCCAAGCGAGCCGCCAGCGGCCCCAGCGTCACCATGCACGTGCCTCCCAGCTTACAGCAGCTCAAGGCGCAGGCGAGACGGGCCGCAGCACACCGCGCTCACCAGACACACCGAGAGCTGGAGACCAGGAAGAGGCAGGCGGCCTGGTACGCTGCAGCCACTGACTACC
This sequence comes from Chionoecetes opilio, assembly GCA_016584305.1. Taxonomy (NCBI): domain Eukaryota; kingdom Metazoa; phylum Arthropoda; class Malacostraca; order Decapoda; family Majidae; genus Chionoecetes; species Chionoecetes opilio. The sequence goes on from JACEEZ010003048.1 coordinate 202,030, forward strand.
ACCCACTGGACGCCACCCAGCAACAACCCAGGGTAGATGGCGCACTACTGCAGCGTGTGCGTCTGGGCTACTGCACCAGGGAAGAGCTGCAGGAGGACTTCGAGGGGCAAGAGTGCGATCACTGCTAGAAGCACACCCGTCGCCCACTGGTGCACTACCTCCTGTCCTGCCCCGCCACCGCCCCTCTGAGGCCCGGCCCGGCCCCCGCCGCCCAGCCTGCAGGTTGGGGGCTGCTGAGTGGGCGTGAAGGCAGGGCCGCCCTCATGGTCCGCCACACCCCGAGAGACGTGATGTTGAGGGTGCTGCGAGCAACGCCCCCTCCCCGCTGACGCATCACGTACCCACACCCCGCCGCCCCCGGGCGCTGACCAGTGACGCAGGTCACTGGTCAGCATCTGGACACCATCACCACGCCTCCACGCGCCCCTCCCGTAGCCTGAAGGGATAACCTCCTCACTGGCGGGCTGATGC
>JACEEZ010003048.1:207500-245241 GCA_016584305.1 Chionoecetes opilio
TTTTTGGCTAGCTCCTGCGGAGGGCTATTGTTGGGCCTTCGGCCCACCACCTGTGTTTGGTGGGCCAAAGGCCCACCAAACACAGACTCTCCAGATAGCCCCTTCTAACTTTCCTGAAATCATGGATATAGAAATGTATGTATTAACGCCAACCCATTCACATCATAGCCTCTTCTAACTTTTCTGAAAGCAAAGCCGCCCTCCGGGCTGACTTTTTGGCTAGCTCCTGCGGAGGGCTATTGGTGTGCCTTCGGCCCACCACCTGTGTTTGGTGGGCCAAAGGCCCACCAAACACACTCTCCAGATAGACCCATTACCCACCACCTCGGCCCACCAAACACAGACTCTCCAGATAGCCCCTTCTAACTTTCCTGAAATATATGTATTCCCCCCACCCATTCACTCACCCATTACCCATCACCCCTCACCCATTCACTCACCCATTACCCATCACCACACACCCATTCACTCACCCATTACCCATCACCACACACCCATTCACTCACCCATTACCCATCACCCCCCCCCCCTATTCCCTCACAAATCACCCATCACCCCCCACCCATTCACTCACCCATCACCCCACACCCATTATCCATCACCCCACCCATTCACTCACCTATTACCCATCACCCTACATCAAGGTTTCCTCAATTCTCGCAACCCACTTTTTTTTCTTCAATTCTCGCTAATAGGCTGCAAAAAAAAGAAAAAGAAAAAAAAAGTGATCGGATCATCCTATAAGTGGGCTTAAAACTTTCCCCTGGTCAACCTGATTCCAAAACTGTGACATATGATGGGATTCCGCCACAGGGGGCGGCACCTATCGCGGACAGACAGACAGACACACACACACACTTTCGCTTATATTATTACTAGCCGCAAAGCCGCCCTCCGGGCGGTCTTTTTGGCTAGCTCCTGCGGAGGGCTATTGGTGGTGGGCCTTCGGCCCACCGCCTGTGTTTGGTGGGCCGAAGGTAATCACAGACTCTCCAGATAGCCCCTTCTAACTTTCCTGAAATATATGTATTCCCCCCACCCATTCACTCACCCATTACCCATCACCCCTCACCCATTCACTCACCCATTACCCATCACCACACACCCATTCACTCACCCATTACCCATCACCACACACCCATTCACTCACCCATTACCCATCACCCCCCCCCCTATTCCCTCACAAATCACCCATCACCCCCCACCCATTCACTCACCCATCACCCCACACCCATTATCCATCACCCCACCCATTCACTCACCTATTACCCATCACCCTACATCAAGGTTTCCTCAATTCTCGCAACCCACTTTTTTTTCTTCAGTTCTCGCTAATAGGCTGCAAAAAAAAGAAAAAGAAAAAAAAAGTTATCGGATCATCCTATAAGTGGGCTTAAAAACTTTCCCCTGGTCAACCTGATTCCAAAACTGTGACATATGATGGGATTCCGCCACAGGGGGCGGCACCTATCGCGGACAGACAGACAGACACACACACACACTTTCGCTTATATTATTACTAGCCGCAAAGCCGCCCTCCGGGCGGTCTTTTTGGCTAGCTCCTGCGGAGGGCTATTGGTGGTGGGCCTTCGGCCCACCGCCTGTGTTTGGTGGGCCTTCGGCCCACCAAACATAGACTCTCCAGATAGACCCTTCTAGCTTTCCTGAAATCATGGATGTAGAAATGTATGTATTAACGCCAACCCATTCACATCATCCCCAACCCATTCACTCACCCATTACCCATCACCCCCCCACCCATTCACTCACCCATTACCCATCACCCCCACCCATTCACTCACCCATTAGGGCTATTGGTGGGCCTTCGGCCCACCAAACACAGACTCTCCAGATAGCCCCTTCTAACTTTCCTGAAATCATGGATGTAGAAATGTATGTATTCCCCCCACCCATTCACTCACCCATTACCCATCACCCCCCACCCATTCACTCACCCATTACCCATCACCACACACCCATTCACTCACCCATTACCCATCACCCCCCACCTATTCCCTCACCCATCACCCATCACCCCCCACCCATTAACTCACCCATCACCCCACACCCATTACCCATCACCCCACCCATTCACTCACCCATTACCCATCACCCTACATCAAGGTTTCCTCAATTCTCGCAACCCACATTTTTTTTTCACAATTCTCGCTAATAGGCTGCTAAAAAAAAAAGAAACAAAAAAGTGATCGGATCATCTCATAAGTAGGCTTAAAACCTTCCCCTGGTCGAGCTGGTTCCAAAACTGTGACAAATGATAGGATTCCGCCACGGGGGGCGGCACCTATCGCGGACAGACAGACAGACAGACAGACACACTTTCGCTTATATTATATTATTATTATTATATATATATATATATATATATATATATATATATATATATATATATATATATATATATATATATATATATATGCGGGGTCAAGGAGGGTTGCCAAATGTATCCTACCTACGGCATCGTGCAGTACATACCTATATCACTGTGCCGTAAGTCTGGAAGATCGCCACCAAGCGGAGTCGTGATATCCTTCCATTTGTTCCAGGTAGGTTGTATGTATCTATATTTCCCTATTTTTTAATGTAACAAGGAATAGATCCAGAGTCCAAAGTCTGACAGATGAACACCATCAATCACTTTTCCAGCCATAAAAAAAAGAGCGTATTAAGCGTAAGTGTACCGTGTTTACAGGGGAAGTAATGCCCTTTGTTTACATCACCGCACGGCCAGCAAGGCCCACCCATGTGCTCGGGGGCGGAGCTTCGTGACGTCAGTGCATACTATCTATTGTAAGTCCCAAAATGTCCTCTTGCATCATCACACACTCTCTTTTTTTTTCTTCTTTTTTTTTTCTCTCTCTCTCTCTCTCTCTCTCTCTCTCCTCTCTCTCTCTCTCTCTCTCTCTCTCTCTCTCTCTCTCTCATGATTGGATATTTGGCCTCACTATCAATAATTGATAACAGTGAAGTAAACAGAAACATACGAAAATGCCGGTTCAATAATATAACGCAGTAATATTTTCTCAAACTTATTTCCCTTCAACTCTTTATTGTTCGACTGCTTTTATTCCCATTAGTTTTAAATACGGTTTGTGAATATGAATACATTTTCTTATTAATATGGTACAAGATACATAGCACTAAGAACATTTCTAGAGGGTGATTTTTTTCCTGGGAACATGAAACTTGGCATGAAGGCTGAATTTCTGTTTATATATATATTATATATATATATATATATATATATATATATATATATATATATATATATATATATATATAAACAGAAATTCAGCCTTCATGCCAAGTTTCATGTTCCCAGGATTAGTTTAAGTCCATTTACTGACATACCAACTATTCTTTAAATATAAGCAAAAATTATTAAGCTACTTGGATTAAGATGAAGTAATAATAGCTGAGTAATATATATATATATATATATATATATATATATATATATATATATATATATATATATATATATATATATTACTCAGCTATTATTACTTCATCTTAATCCAAGTAGCTTAATAATTTTTGCTTATATTTAAAGAATAGTTGGTATGTCAGTAAATGGACTTAAATAGTATTTGTTTATAAAATGCTTGGCCCTATCTATCATGTGTCTTTATGGCACATTTAAACGATAAGTATTAGCACGTACTGAGTAATGACCCAAAGATGTGTGTGTATGTGTGCACTCACACAAATAATAAGAAAATACTCTACAGGTGTATGTAGGGTAAGTTTATAATTATGCACATTTACGTGATTACGTTTCCATATCACTTTCTTAACTGGGATCTTCAACAGTACTCTCGTTAGATGCCACATTAATCATACAATGTTCAACGTAATGTTATTGTGCTATGTATGCTCTTGGCTCGGAATTCATTCACAATTTTTAGTGTGTGGTTTTTAGTGTGGTCGATGCACTTCCGCCAGTGTTCAGATGTTATGTTGTTGATAGCTTCGTAGGCAATTTGTTCAACTCTTTTCATGGACTGGTTATCATTTGAATTTTTCATTTTGATCTCATTTTTTCACCTGTGCCCAAATCAGTTCAATAGGATTCAGCATGCAGTGGTAGGGAGGCAGCCGGAGTACTCTATGTCCGTGACGAACTGCTATCTGTTCAATTTTGTACACTTGTTTTGACTTGTTTCTTACATATCTGAAGTAATTATAGTTTAGTAGCAGAAGGATGATGGGAGATGTTGATGGAAACTAACCATTGTAGTATTTCAGCTTTTCTGTTAGTGGCTGTTGTCACTTTACAAAAAAAAATTGAATGGATGCATTATCTAAAACAATTTATGATTCTTCACTGATGTTGGGAAGTAATTGTTCTTGGAACCAGATCATGAAACGTTCCTGGTCCATAGCATCATGGTAGTTTCTCTTTGAACCATGTTTTGACCGGAATATCAAAAGAGCTCCGGGGATGAATGCCTTGGTGTCCACCAGCATGAACGAGGATGAACCTGGCACCTTTTCCAGTCAGTCTTAAGTTTAGAGCCAGCTGTTTCGTTTGGATCAATCCAACAACGTTCGACACAAATACTTTGGTTTATCCAGGTATCATCCATAAAGACCAATGGACGGGGATGGGAACTTACTCTGTTGTTATGAATTTCCTGCAGGTATTTTTTTCTTGCTGCCGCAATGCCCTTCTTTCCATCAAAATGTTCCTCCTACTTTGCACCTTCTTATACTTGAATTCCATTTGCCTTACTATTCTAAACAATGAAGTATGTGACCCATTAAAATTGATATGAGGCTCCTGGACTTTCATTTATAATTTAAAATCGTTGGCAGTTCACCTCGTTCATAAAAGGCAAGAAACTCTAGTCCTGCTTCCTTCCTCGTTCAAAACTGTCCAGATTTCCAATGATGGGTAATAATAATAATAATAATAATAATAATAATAATAATAATAATAATAATTTTATTCTCGCCCGGAGGCATACAGACAAAAAACAAAGCAATAAGAACAAGCCAAGGAGTAAACTTAAGTACTAGAGCAAAAGCTAAAACAAAGAACAAAGTACAGGCACATTAGGGGACATAGTATCAAAGTACATTGAAAAGCATACATGGACACCTGTGCTACCCCACATTCTGCACAAACAGCAGACCCAGCCACCGCTGTTGTATAGGTCCACATACATAGGCCGAGCTCTGCTTGATAGAGGTGATGATGGAGTTCGTAGAGAGCTCCACCCTACTCTTTAAACTGAACACGGAGTGTCGACGGATCACATCCAGATTGTTCACCCCGTTCCTAGCGAAAGCCAGGGACGAGCTGCACCACCTGGGCAGCCCCAGAAGCCTCTTAAGGATGTCATTGTGACGTACCTTAAGGTGGTTCATAGTGGCCACCTTGTACCGCGACCACAGCGAGTTGCAGTATATAGAGTAGCAGTGACTCCTGAAGAACTCCATCTTCACCTCCTTGCTACAGTAGGAGAATTTCCTCTGTAGAGTATTTCCCACGACAAGAAGCTTGGTGGTCTACTTGATGATATCATCATCATCAGTCATGTCGTGGGATATAACATGGCCTAGGTATGCGAATCTATCTACAAAAGTGAGGGCAGACCCACCGAGCCATGCTGTTTTCAGGTAATTCACCTGAGCGCGTGCCAGTGATACTCCCATGCACTCTGTCTTAGTGATGTTGTAGACAATAATTGTAATGGTCTGTCCAGATTTCCAATGATGGGTAATGGTCGTACACGTTTACGTGGTGATCAAGCATCCATTACAATCATAAACCTTCCTTTGGTGAAGAATCTGTGAACGTTCAATATTATGTTTCTACTTTGTCGTCCATATAATTGTGGGCACCGCTGGGTTGTTTTGTTAAGATATCTATGTTGCTCTGTATTTGCAGTGTGGGTGGTATCGTAATTTTATTTAATGCCGAGATGAAACTGATGCCCCCGCGGCTGCCAAACGTACGACTCACTCTGGCTCAGTTCTTATATTCCGTCAAAGCAGGGTTGCCAGGTTTGGCCTTAAAAGACCAATCTGGCCTTTTTGAGAGAAGGTTGGCCTCCACTTTTATTATCCTTTTGGCCAACCTCAATTTGGCCTTTTTGGGGCCTTTTTGTGATGCATGTAATTTGTTGATATATATATGAACAATTATAATTGTTCAAGTTGTGCAAATTGATTATAATGAAGAGAGAGAGAGAGAGAGAGAGAGAGGAGAGAGAGAGAGAGAGAGAGAGAGAGAGAGAGAGAGAGAGAGAGAGAGAGAGAGAGAGAGAGAGAGAGAGAGAGGAGAGAGAGAGAGAGAAAAAAATTCATTCGTTCTTGTCCAGGACGTGTATTTGTTGACTCCTAGTCGACCCCGTTACTGGCATTCCTTTAATTGTTATCAAAGCATTGGCTTTAAGTCGTTATGAGAAATATGTAATGTATTACATTTGAACTGGTTTGTATTTTCCACCAAAATAATAGTGAAACTAGCTATACATAAACTATACAGTAATGCTTTATGGTATGGGAAAACTTCGTCCTAGACATGTCTGGAGTGCGTAATTACGAAGAGACGTCGGTTAAAAAATCTCAGTCTACCATTGAAAATTGTAAAATTTGAAAATCTTCAAATTGTATTGATTGATTGCAGTGATATTGGCAAAATATGGGTTTGGCCTTAAATTAAAGTGGCCTTTTTTTGCCAAATGTTTGGCCTGTTTAAGAGAGACACGTGGCAACCCTGGTTACAGCCGATGTGGCGAGACGAGGAGGCATGTCAGGGGGGGAATGGAACGTAAAGGCCGTGTCACACGGACACTTTTTCCGGCATCTTTTGGTATTTTGCTACCATTTAATGCCTGATACCGACATCTTTTGTAAGCAAACGCGGAGTCGCGCATGTTCGTTCTCTTGGCACCAGTACTGGTATCTTTGTTTACATCTTGGAGCAGCCGACGCCACGCAAGACTTGTACGAACTATACATTTCATTGAAATAAAGATAAATGACCAATCTTGGGTGGTCAAGAGATGCTGTACCATCTCATCTCTATGTGATATGTTTAGGGTAAATAAATGATGTAGCTATATAGGGAATATAGCTGTTTAATTTTTTTTATTAATAATATTATGATGTAGATGAGAGAAGAAAAATATAGATGAGAGGAGGAAAATTAAGGCCCGTACCGAGAGTCATGACGGTAGGCGGTAGAACGACGAACGGCAGACCTTCGCTTACCATAAGACGGATAAAATATCCTGTAATTTTGGAACGAAGAGCAGGGACGCGGTTGGCGGTCAAGGTTGGAGACACGGGTATCCCCGTGTCTTCACTCAACCTTCGATGAATTTTTATTACATTCCTAATCTGGAGGGATTAAGAGATATGTTAAAAAATTTCTTGCCAATATGTATTTAAGTATAAGTATAAGATTATTAGGTATTACATATGCGGCAATAAGTGATTTTAGTGACAATAATGAAGGAGGTTCAGGATAGCGAGGTGGGTAGCGGCTTGAGCCACCGCCATCATCAAGGTCGCTGCCAAAACCTGCCAGGACGTTTCTCGTACCGCACATATTCACATGAGCGGTAAGAGAAACTTCGTATATCCGCCTCTACTGTTAATTAACTTCATTAAATATATATTTCACCAACTTCATAGCCGATCGCAACGTTTCTGTTGATGTTTTTGATGAGTATAAGGGCAAATTGCATTATACACTATTTTAGTCGTACTGCTGGCTACGCAGTTTGAAGCAGCACTGTTGCCACTAGATTGCCACAGGCGTGAGATCTCAACCAACCTCCAATGTCGACTCTCGGTAACGAATTGAAGGTATGCCGCTCGTAGCTACCTAGCTGTTCGTCGCTCTACCGCCTTCAACTCTCGGTACGGGCCAAAGTGTCTGGTAAAGTAGGGTAGGAGAAATAAATAGGTTTTTACTCTATATATACAAGACACGTGTATGATATGGTACATGCGTGTTATTAAATTTGTTTACGTATGATTTAGATATATAGTTAAGTTTCGAGTTGTTGATGAGAAGTTATGACGGAAAATGTTGCTTGAATTGAAAACTTAAATTTAATAGGCATTTAATAGGCTGCGTGCGTTTTTACTATATATAACGGGGATCATATTTTATGTGTTATTTTTACTTGATTTAGGAATTCAAGTAAGTTTTATTTATGGTTGTCAAGGGAAATGTGAAGAGGGAAGGACATTTTATCGATGCCAGTAGAAGCAGAATAGCTAAGATAGAAGAATAAGAAGATCTTAGCTACTCTGGTAGGAAGATGCTCGTAGCCGAAACGCCGTGTGACAACACGCGCACTTTTTGCCACCACGAGCACTTTTTGCCACGGGCATCTTTTGGTAGCAAAATACCAAAAGATGCCGGAAAATATCGCTCGTGTGACACGGCCTTAAGGCACTCTGCAAGCCGCACGACTCACTCTCCGCCCCACCCAGCCAGGCAAAGCAGCCGTACCACCCTTTCATATCCACACTTTTACCATCCACAGACACAGTAGAGTTAGATCCTTAATAAGGTCAGATAGGTGTGGTGCTTTTTGTAACTTTTATGAATTCCTTTAACTGACAGCCTCCATGTCCCGCTACAGCGGTACAATCAAAGGGTCGTCCCCAGCTTGTGTGCCAGCTAGAACTCTCTCTCTCTCTCTCTCTCTCTCTCTCTCTCAAGAGTGCACAATACTGATCACAGTCTCACGAATCGAATGCTATGCCCTTGAAGGTAAGACACTAATGTCATGCAGTGTCGTGAGCAGAGCTGGGTACTAAATACATTGAATGTATTTAAATACTAAATACTAAATACATGGGATAAATGTATTTAAATACTAAATACTAAATACATTTTACGAATGTATTTAAATACTAAATACTAAATACATCAATTGTATTTAAATAAATTTGTAAATACATTTTAAATATACACAAATTTATTATGTCCGAAAAAAATGGAATTCCTAGGATTTTCTTATATTTTGGGTTTCCTTAGAAATTTCCTTCTCAGGCCTAAATTTCCTAAAAATAAAGAAATTTCCTTGAAAGCGGAAACACTGGTTCACTGTAACATCAGGATTGCCAGATAGTTGGGCGGGTTTATGGCCAAATTAACTGATTAAAAAGTATTTACATTTTCATATTATGAGTATTTAAATACAATGTATTTAAATACTCATAAAGTATTTAAATACTGTATTTAAATACATGACAACCAATGTATTTCTAAATACATTTATAAATACACAAATGTATTTAAATACAAATGTATATAAATACTGCTCAGCTCTGGTCGTGAGTGTGTCAGAGATTGTAGAGAGTGAGTGAGCCGTGTGGCGGCTGGCAGGGTGCCTTACGTTCCATTAATTCCCACTTGACATGCCTCCTCGTCCCCGGGACGTCCCGCCACACCGACCGGCAGTCAGGACTCATACATAGTCTAGTCAAAATTCTTGAGATATGTCACTGTATAAAGATTTACCGGCATTTTTGAGTAAAAGTTGACAAACACACTTTTCTAGGGGTATTTCATCACCACCAGTACTTTGTTCGGTGATGGATGTCGTAGATGAAAGATTTTTTTTTTTGAAGTACTTCAAAAATGTCTTTAATACTTTAGCTAACCATTGGATGATGTAAGATATAATATGAATAGTAGAGTAGGCAGCTCCTGCCTACTCTAGACTCGCTGTGACGTCATGACGTGATAGAATGAATTTCAGGTCGGACTTTGGCAGACTTGTTTCTAATGTCTTTGAAGCCGCCTCCACACTTGTGCTCGTGTCTCGCGCTCTGAGACAATGGGTGGTGTTGCTGCGATAGGTGAGTGTCCACACTATGGGCTAAATGCAAGAATGCTCGTCAAATCCCGGCAGGTGGATATTCCCGACCGTCGTAACTTCACCGGTGGGATAGTCAAGAATTGTTTTCAAATGCCCGGCCAGTGGAGATCTGTGCAGACGTAGTACCAACACAAGCGAGTCAGGGCGGCATCAGTATTTTGACTGTTTTACACATTTAATTCCTTTTACCAGCCTAATTTATCATTTCTGCCATTAAAATAATAGCTTTGTTAGTGTTCGCCACTTGTCTGAGGCTTTGATGTAGAAAAAATGGGCCCGAGTGATGCTTGTGAGTACATTTGGCCAGTCGCCTCTAGGCAATGGCTGGCCACCACCACCACCGCCGCTCGCCTTCGTCACCACTTATCACAACAGTATAAGCCTCCTGCACCTAATTTTACCTTAATTATGACACGTGTGCATTCACAGGATGACTAAACAATGACTAACTTATTAATGAGATGAGGGTTTAAGCGGAGAAGCCTGTGCTAGATTAATATATCAGATACATTTTAGATTGATAAGAAGTTATACGTAGTAGTATGTAGAAGATAACCCAAGTGACGCGCTCCTGCTGGCTTGCGAGCTAGTCTGCTGGAGGTAGGTTACTCGTTTCTCAAATTACACTGGGGAACAAATTTTTGTTGAGTTAGGTCTGACACTTGTTATTAAGTCATTTTTGGGTGCTGAATCCAAAACTGATCTCAGTTTTTCTCTATCACGTCAAGTTTTTGAACTGTAGGATTTTCGTTTTCTTAAAAAATATGAAAAATACTGTACATAACAGTAACAGTGCTTATTTTATAAAAAGTTGCAAATGTTAACATACAATGAAAAATGAAAGAAATAGGCATGAATATAATGTTTATTTAACATTATCATGTTTTTAGAAAGGATAACGCTATAATTGTGTGCAGGTTAAGGTAAAAATTTACGTTTGTAGCTTTGTCTGGAGTGTTCAACTTGAGGACTATCGCGTTTGATGCTCCAACAATAGTCAGCCATCATATGCACATCCCATCTACCCTGGTAACGTTCTTCCATAACCTTCAAATCTTGGTGAAATCGTTCACCTTGCTCGTCGCTAGCAGCACAAAGATTTTCCGGAAAGTTGGCAAGATGGCTATGCAAAAAATGTACTTTAATACTCATGTTGCAACCAAGCGCTTTGTAGCTCTCCAATAGTTTCTGAACAATTTCTGTGTAATTACTTGCACGTGTATTTCAAGAAAGTTCTTGACGACGTCTTGAATGATAGCCAAGCATTCTTTTCAAGGTCTGACATAGTACCGTTGAAATGTTCATCTTTGATGAGCTGTCGAATTTGTGGACCATCAAACACACCGGCCTTGATTTTTTCAATTGACAGTCCAGGAAATGCCAAGATGATGTACTTCAAACAGTCGCCATCAGTTGACAATGCTTTTACAATTGTTTCATGAGACCTAGTTTTATGTGCAGAGGTGGGAATATTATTTTCTTCCTGTCAACAAGTGGCTCATGTACAATGTTAGGATCTCCAGGTTTAAGATCAGATCTCGGAGGCCAATTCGTCTGAACCCAATGCTTCTCTCGAGCTCTGCTATCCCACATACAGAGAAAGCAGGGAAACTTTGTGTATCCACATTGTTGACCAAGAAGGAAGGACACCATTTTAAGGTCAACACAGATGATCCAATTGTGTTTGTCATATTGCAATAACTCAATGACTCTCTTTACATCTCCATATTCTTCACGAAGACAGACCGAATGCCCAAGAGGGACTGCGCCAAACAAATTGCCATTGTGTAGAAGGACACACTTCAAGCTCCGCTTTGAGCTATCAATAAACAATCGCCATTCATTTGGATTGTAGATTGAAAGCCCTAATTCCTTCAGTAAACCAGGAATGTTATGGCAAAACACAAAACCGCTGGCACTTCGAAAGTACTGCAGAAATGTATTTTCTCTGGTTCGAAAGTATGATACCTTCACTCCTTGTTCAAGTATGTTTTTCTCGTTCAGTCTTGATGCTAGTATTTCTGAAGCTTTTTTGGATAGGCCCAAATCACGTGCTAAATCATTCAACTCGTGCTGATCAAATCCCCTACGAACTGAATCCTCGTGAATGTCAAAATCTGCATCATTGCTGTCACTGCGTTCTTCAACATCACTCAGATCTTCTAGAGGAGGTAGTTGTTCGAAAACTGGCACTGGAATTTCAGCTGAATGAGGCTGAATGAGGCTCACAAGTGGAATTTTGCTTATCTGGAGGGTAAGCTGTGGAGAAAAAACTTGACGTGCTAGAAAAAAACTGACTACAGATTTGGAATCAGCATGCCAATTTTAGTCTAAATAAGCTCAAAAATCTAACTCAACAAATTTTTTTTCTTCAAATTGTTCCCCAGTGTTATCAGCGCGTGCACGAGTTGTTGCATCTTGCAACTGCAATGCAGCAAGTGCATCTTGTTGCTTGAGACGAAATTCTATATATATGATGTAGTAGGAGTATTAGAAACAGGATGGCATGATCGGATACAATGGCAGGAAGGTGGATGGTTAGGCATAGGAAAAGGAAGGAAGGTAGGCGAGATGAAGGGAGGAGGAGCTGGTGTTATAGTGAGGAAGAAGGTGGGAAGGATCGAAGATATCAGAGATGCACTTGCAGGAGGAAACAGTAGGTAAGTTAGGATACAACAAAGGACACATAATCACAGTCAGGATCACAGATGTGAAGGAAGAATGGTGGGTGACTGTGGTATATCTATAATAATATAAGCGAAAGTGTGTGTGTGTGTCTGTCTGTCTGTCTGTCTGTCCGCGATAGGTGCCGCCCCCTGTGGCGGAATCCCATCATATGTCACAGTTTTGGAATCAGGTTGACCATGGGAAGGTTTTAAGCCCACTTATAAGATGATCCGATCACTTTTTTTTTTTTTTTAGCAGCCTATTAGCGAGAATGAAGAAAAAAAAGTGGGTAGCGAGAATTGAGGAAACCTTGATGTAGGGTGATGGGTAATAGGTGAGTGAATGGGTGGGGTGATGGGTAATGGGTGTGGGGTGATGGGTGAGTGAATGGGTGGGGGGTGATGGGTGATGGGTGAGGGAATAGGTGGGGGGTGATGGGTAATGGGTGAGTGAATGTGTGTGGGGTGATGGGTAATGGGTGAGTGAATGGGTGTGTGGTGATGGGTAATGGGTGAGTGAATGGGTGGGGGGTGATGGGTAATGGGTGAGTGAATGGGTGGGGGGAATACATACATTTCAGGAAAGTTAGAAGGGGCTATCTGGAGAGTCTGTTTGGTGGGCCGAGGTGGTGGGTAATGGGTCTATTTGGAGAGTCTGTGTTTGGTGGGCCTTCGGCCCACCAAACACAGACTCTCCAAATTCGCCCATTCGCCCTTCACGCCCTTCGGAGACACAGACGAATTCGCCAAATTCGCCCAAACACGCCCTTCGGAGACACAGGTGGTGGGCCGAAGGCCCACCAATAGCCCTCCGCAGGAGCTAGCCAAAAAGTCCGCCCGGAAGGCGGCTTTGCTTTCAGGAAAGTTAGAAGGGGCTATGATGTGAATGGGTTGGTGTTAATACATACATTTCTACATCCATGATTTCAGGAAAATTAGAAGGGGCTATCTGGAGAGTCTGTGTTTGGTGGGCCGAGGTGGTGGGTAATGGGTCTATCTGGAGAGTCTGTGTTTGGTGGGCCTTTGGCCCACCAAACACAGGTGGTGGGCCGAGGGCCCACCAATAGCCCTCCGCAGGAGCTAGCCAAAAAGGCCGCCCGGAGGTCGGCTTTGCGGCTAGTATATTATGAGTGCTGAATGTGTTGGAAATCGGGCAGAAAACAAAAAAACTATACGATGCACTAATATAAATTAGCAGGAGAGTTGGACAAAGAAAATGGATACTTATGGACACAGGTCTAAATACTGCACCGGTAAGCATTAATGGACAGATGCTATTGGATTTTACGGAAAAGGCCAATCTAACAATTAAGAATTTTGAGTTAGTAGAAGATTCAGTGACGTGGATAGATAGAGGAGCAGAATCAGCAATATCTATAATAATATAAGCGAAAGTGTGTGTGTGTGTGTGTGTGTGTGTGTGTGTGTGTGTGTGTGTGTGTGTGTGTGTGTGTGTCCGCGATAGGTGCCGCCCCCCGTGCCCCAATCCCATCATATGGCACAGTTTTGGAACCAGCTCGACCAGGGGCAACTTCTATGATAGATATTGTTAATGTTCACTCACCGCTCGCCTGTAATCAACTGCCGTCAGCTGACCATCCGCCGATCAGCTGATCCGCCATGACAGGGATGTCATGTCATGACGTCATAGCGCTCCATATTCAAAAGGAGTTCCATACATCAACACTCTCGTCTTTCTCTTCTTAGTTGACAACACTTCCGTCCTTCTTCTCTTCCCAGTGCTTGTGAAGGACCACGAAATATGTATCCAAATACATAGCTCCTTCTTCCCAGTTCTTGGGAAAGACCACGAATATGTATCCAAATACATAGCTGCTTCTTCCAAATTCTTCGAAATATCTATCCCAATACATAGCTTTTTCCCCCTGGACAGCTATTCTAGTTCCGGCCGACTGCAGCTCGCAGTCGCTCGGTTGATGCCCCGTTATTGGTGAGACAATCAGCTAGTTGTCCAGACTTATCCACCCAAGCCACTTCGGTAACCTCTCCACGCTCCAACATATCACATAACACAGCAATGTCAATCCGCAGTCTCCTATCTTCTACACACCGACACGAGTGAAGAGCGTCTACCAGGCTCTTGTTATCGGTGAAACACCTTATCTTAAGAATTCCACAGTCGGAGATTTCATGCAGAAGCTTAGCCGGATACACTGCTGTCTCAACAAACTGCAACAGCGCCAGGGCCTCAGCGGCAGGGTGGATTTAACAACTCTCTTGATCTTCTTTGACTACCAGTAAACGAGACATCTCTTCCTACCATTGTCCCGTAAGAATACATCAAAACCTCCTTGTGACCCATTGCCCGCTAAGTTGGCAAACGAGGCATCTGAAAAGCACTCCAAGTAGCAATCTTCCAGTTCCTCCATCTTTGGCATATATAACTTCACAATATCTGTCTTTACTCTTGCTATCACCTTGTTAAGCCGCAGAAGATCAGACACGATCGCCCGACTACAGGCCACACTCAATTCTCACACATCAAAGGCTATGTCTGGCCGGGTATGCGTGGCTCCAATGGCTCCTATGCGTATCCAATTTAACTGGCCCACTAGAGCCCTATATTCCGACCTTTCTGACTCCGACAATTCGCCCGATTTTACAGTTGTCCGTTGTCTGCGGACTGGTACTGGAGTCAAGGTCGATGCATACTGAAGCTGGTCCAATGTTATACTTCCATCCTCATAGGAGACAATGTTCAGACCCACATACTTAAATGCCTTGGACTCAGTGCTACCGATGAGGAAAACTTGACTTAACGGGTCTATCACAATCACATGCTTCTTGAAATCAGGAGTCCCAGTCCAAAGAAAATCATCCACGTAAATACACACCACGCCTTCAACCTTGCCGTTACATCCCTAGGAGAACAACGCTGAATCCAGTGAAGACACCATAGCTCCGAGATCCAGTAACTGATTTTTCACTCGCAGGTACCAATGTCTAGCCGCATCACACAAACCGTAAACAGTCTTCTTCAGCTTCCATAGTTGTCCATCACTAAACTCCGGCGGAGGTCGTAGATGTACAACTCTTCCAATCTCGTTACCCTGCAAATAGGCAGCTTTCACATCTAGGGAGTGACAGCTCCAACCGGTGGAAGCAGCAGTTGCTAATGCCAAACGCACCACTTCCTTAGAACATGTAGGTGAATTTTTCCGAATTTCACCCGTGTCCTCTTCGAATCCCCTCGCAACTAAACGTGCCTTCATCACTGTCTGTCCTCCCGTGACCTTTTATGTCACAACCCACCGTACCGAGAATGCCACCTGTCCAACATCTTCCACCTCCTCATATACATCCTTTTCCTGCCAGTTTATAATATATTTCTCCTTGCCACACAGCACCTCCTCTGAGTTGAAAATAACCATCATCTCTGTAGTATCATCGACCACTTCCCAAGTGCTAAAGTCCCTGTTCAGATCTGACCAGGAAATGCTTCCATCCAAGTCCCACCTAAAATTTTAAGTCCATATATTTTCCGGTGGCCTTACCAGCTCTACCCACCACACGCCCAGACACCAATTCACCGCTCTCAGTTCGTACATCCTGTATTCGCTGACCAGAGGTGAGTCTTGTAGGCTGATTTGGAGCTGACTCAAGGCCTGGTTCACTTGACTCGCCTGAATCATCACAGACCTCAGGCTCACACGGTCCATCTCCACTCTCCGACTCCTTATCAGGTGGATACTCCTTCGATGATGGCCCTGTTTCCTTGTCCTCTTCCTGCACAGTCTGAATATTGTCAATGTCTCCTTCACCTGTCGAGTCCCTACCTGGAGCACGCGCCAACCGACACTCATGAACTCTTACATAGACACCCCCAATCCCCATGTCTCACCAAAATCTGCTTTCCATCCTTGCCAATTACAATGCCAGGGCCGTGCCACTCACTACTGTTGTTTCTTTTGTAGAACACCTCATCTCCATTATGCACATCATTAAGGTTGCTTGAACGTATGTTGTGTCGCAAAGCCCTCGCCAAGCGTTCACCTAATTCAATCTTAACAAACTCTTGTCTTGCCAAGTGAAGAGCATTTAAATTGTTTCTCACAATGTCTGATGCCGAAGCAGATTCCAATGCTGGAGGGTCATTCGTAAACACATTAGGCAATCCAGGGTTGCGACCAAAAACTAGCTGATTAGGGGAAAAACCCGTAAAGTTGGTTAGGGCATTTCTCGCTGACACTGCTCAGGCCAAAGCCACACCCAAGTCACACTTGCTGTCTACCATAATTTTCCTTACGATATCACCGATCACTGCATTTAAACGTTCGCACACACCGTTGCACCAGGGACTCTCCGCTGAGGTTGTCATAATCTTAATGTAGAAAGCCTCTCCAAGTGTCCTCATATCTTCATTGTTGAACTCACAGCCATTGTCCGTTTGGATCTTTCCAGGCGCACCGAATGTAACAATCCAGCTCTGAAACACAGCCTTGATTGATAATGGTGGACGCACGTTCATCTCCAATCACTGTTGCCGTACAGTATCTAGTTGCGAAATCAACAACAACCAGAAAATATTTATTGCCCCAGGCCTTTAGGTCCATAGCAATGACCTCGTTCAATTTAGACGCCATAGGCATGCTAACTATGGGACGTGGTTTAGCCTTCCCAAATTCAAAGCAGACCTCACACTCCTCGGTTACCTTTTGGACAGCCCGTTCCAGTTCTGAATTATCAATGCCTGCATTACTGATGAGTTTGATAAGCTTTGCTGATGTGGGGTGTCCAAACTGCCTGTAAAGTTTTGAAGCAGTCTTCTTCACATCAGCCAAATAAATCATTCCCCCTAACTCCAGTCCTTGTCAGGCTGATATCGGCAATAGATAATGACCTGATGCTGATGTCTGTAGATCGATCACCCTTCCACGAATCTTGACCTGGTCTGTAGCAAAGTTTACTAACATCTCTGCCTTTTTCATCGAACGCCGGCTCAACAATTGAATATTACAATACACCACATCCGTCACAATTCTTGCACTCATATTTCCAATACAACAAGGCAGTGTGACCCGTTTAACGGAAGGGTCAGCGACACCATCAGCAAAGGTAAACGTGGAGATTGACTTCTCTTCCGCAATCTTATCCCGTTCATAATCACTAAGGCTACTCAGAAAACCATTAAGCCACCAGTTCCACACACCGTAGTAGAACACCCTGAGTCCAGTACTGCACAGCCCTTGGCATCTTTCACAAGCCCACTTAATTTAACATCACTATCTCCGTCTCCAGCATAACCTATAGCTAATGATAAATATGCTGTCTCAGGATCTCCTTCAAGACTGCCACTTGCTGCTGCAGAACTCCCACGACTTCCATTATTTGCATAAGCATCTGGACAGTACCTGACCCAATGGAATCGTGAGTCACATATCATGCATCTTGTCACCCTACCATCCGGCCCTAGTGGAGTCTG
This sequence comes from Chionoecetes opilio, assembly GCA_016584305.1. NCBI lineage: Eukaryota > Metazoa > Arthropoda > Malacostraca > Decapoda > Majidae > Chionoecetes > Chionoecetes opilio. Next base: position 225,485 of record JACEEZ010003048.1, read on the forward strand.
CCTCCTTGTGGATGAACTGGGGTATCCTCTTGCCCTGCTTGATTGTCTGCCCCTGCGACCGCCTCCATACCCTGATCTTGCACGCTGAAAACCACTGACATGTAATGCCTCTTCCTCCTTCACCACACACCTGCCAGGGTGGCGCGGTTAGTAGAGTCACGGACTCGCGTGCAGAGTTCCTGCATTCGGTCAGCGGTTCGAGCCCACCAAGTTCGTCCAGGCGTGGTGGCGCTTTGTATAGTCAATAACCTTGTAGTTGGTACTTGCAAAGTGTCTAGATAGGATCAAAGTATCTTATCCTTCACCACACCTTCACTCTGACCCGTCATCTCTTCACCCACAAAAACCGGCTCACTTTTTACACCACAAACAGGCCTGGCCGTACAGAATCAAACTGCGCACTGATTTATCCAGCGAATATGTGGTTCAAAGCATTTTTCATGTTGCCATATGACACCTCCGTGAGTGCAGATATCACTAATTGTTGCTCACTGTCCCTCAATCGGCATGAAGCAAGTAACATGAAAGCCATAACTGGATATGGGAGAGACATACCTTGCTTGTTGAACTTGAAATATGTGTGTTCAAACACTGACACAAACTTCCTTATCTCCAGATCACTGCTCCTCAGAAAATTATATAACTCCTGGAATGCCGCAAATTGTCGGCGGCCTTTGTCCACCAAAAACAAGCCATCAAGTTTCTCCAGTAAAGTATCGACGCCATTTTCCTTTTTCAGATCCTCCATGTCTATCTCAGACGATGCCTGTCCTGCCCGCCAATCCAAAGACAAATGGATGGCTAACGCCTGTTTCTCTTTCTTCAAATCCGTCAGTTCACACCAGATTTCAATGTCTTTCCTCCAATTCTCGTACGCCGACTCATCAACAAATTTGGGGGGCCACTTGGACGACGCCATAGTGCAGAAACTACGCTCTGCTACCAGTGTTAATGTTTACTCACCGCTCGCCTGTAATCAACTGCCGTCAGCTGATCCGCCATGACAGGGATGTCATGTCATGACGTCATAGCGCTCCATATTCAAAAGGAGTTCCATACATCAACATATATTTCAGCCCACATCATGATAGGAGTGTCGTTTAAGATATGAAAAGATGGAAAAGATAGGACGAGAGTGCAAGTTACGAAGACAGAATGGAGGACTAAATGGAGGATACTAGATGCTGACTGGGAAGAGTATACAGCCAATAACTTGATGAGAAGTTGAGTAGAGAAACTGAGAAGAGAAACCTAGGTGGGACGAGAGATGAACCAAAAAGTTAAACTGAAAATAGAGGGAATTATATATTAAGAGATACTGAGAAGGAGGAAATAAAATCAGTAATAGAAGGGTACTAGAGTAAATGAATTAGAAAGGACATGGAAGTAGAGGGAATGGAGAGCATTATGATCTACAGTGATAGGAGATAAATGGAGGAAATAGTAATTGAGCTAGGAGAGGTAGAGAAGGTAAAGAAAGCTTTGAAGACGGCAAAGCTGCAGGGACAGATGGAGTCATTGGGGAGTTTGTTAAATATGGAAGAGAAATGGTATGACAGGCAATATAACATATGTGACACAGTGTGACACAGCAAGGTAGCGTAACACAGGACTGGAAAAAGAGCAGAGTGACCCTAAACATACACAAAGGAGGAGGAAAAGATAGGGAGGACATAATTATAGACTCATAGCTGTCATGAACATACGAAGTAAGGTTTTTGGAATGATTATTAATGAGAAGTTGAAATTGTGGATAAAGGAAAACGAGGTGTTAGGAGAGGAGCAAAGTGGGTTCAAGAAAGGAAGAGTTGGAATGGAAATATATTTACACTGAAGGAAATTATTAAAATAAACATCTATCAGAGAAGAGAGCTTTCCTTAGTATATATATATATATATATATATATATATATATATATATATATATATATATATATATATATATATATATATATATATATAATATATATATATATATATATATATATATATATATAATATATATTGAAAAGGCGTACGACACAGTAAATAGAGGAAAGTTAGTAACGTTACTGAGGCACATTGGAGTATATACAAATTAAGGTAGTGGAAGTAATATACAGGCATAATACAGCTTATATGAAGGGAACGAAGTGAAATTTACTCTAGGTGACATTACAACCGGCTGTATGGAAAATAATATACGAGTTAGATAAGGATGTGTCATGTCCACAACATTATTTAAAATATATTAAGATGAACTGATAGTGAAAAAATAGGAAGTCAGTTAAAGGAGAAGCAATAAATTTAGGAAAGTTAGGATGTCTGGCCTATGCTGATGATGTAGTGCTGTTGCCAGAAAGTATGGATGAAATGAAGGAGATTTTACACATAACAAAGCATGGAAGGGGACCTGAAGTTTAGTGAAAGGAAATGTAAAGTCGTGGAGTTTAACAGTGAAGGTAGGAGTCAGTGGGTGTTTGAGAATATATATATATATATATATATATATATATATATATAATATATATATATATATATATATATATATATAGTATATGGTATTCTATTTTATATAGATATATCTATCTATAATAATTATATATACATTAATATTTCGTAGTTGGATTAGTAGATACATCTGACATTTCAGGGTGACAAGACACTCGTCATTCTTAGGGTTGTTTATGCGCAACGTTTCGCCAAAAGACACTTGGCATCATCAGGCTAAAATAGTTTTAAAAAATTAATATACTATACTGCTAAAAAGCGAACACTAATAAAGAATTTTTTTAAACAATAAAATAATCTATATTTATCTAAAAATAATAAATAATAAATAAAATACAATTTATACTTAACGGACCTTGGTGTGTATGCTGTCTGAGTTGGCCAGTATAGTATATTAATTTTTTTAAACTATTTTAGCCTGATGATGCCAAGTGTCTTTTGGCGAAACGTTGCGCATAAACAACCCCAAGAATGACGAGTGTCTTTGTCACCCTGAAATGTCAAGATATATATATATATATATATATATATTAGGGTACGCCGTAGGTCCAATGAAAAGTGAAATATAGATTATTTCGAATTTGGCAGAGTGTTTTCTTATGTAAAATTGAATTTTAAGGGTGATTTGTCCACTTCAACTTTTTGGTTTGAGCACTTCTTGCTATGCAAAAATGGACTTTTATATTTATATGCAAAACATAGCTTAAAGTGCGAGTTTGCATAGTAAGAATTGCTCAAATGCAAAAATGGAAACAGATAAAATCGTCTTAGAATTCCATTTTACATAGGAAATCGGCATGCCAAAGTTGAGAATTTTTTTTTTTGTTATACGGCGTACCCTAACCAGGGTACCAAAATAGTTGGATTGGGTTACGATGGGAGGAAGGACAAGACCAGGGCGATGGTGCCCGACAGCTATGGGAAACTGCACCCAAGGTTGATCAGGGAGGAGCATGTGTCAGTGACAGAGGAGCCACCTGGAAGGTACCTTTGGCACTTTGTACCAGAGGACCCGGTGCCACTCGAGAAGCCTGCGTTCAATGTGGCTCAGGCTCTCTATGATCTGCTGGTGATATACGACTCCACCGACTCACTGATCGTACTGCAAGGTGACTCAACTAGGGCCAACACGGGGTGGAAGGGTGGTACTCACGCCCATTTGGAGAAGATGCTGGGACGCAAGCTCTTCTGGAGTATATGCGTGTTGCACACAAACGAGTTGCCCCTGCGCCACCTTATCACCAGCATCGACGGGCCTACCTCATCTGACACTGGCTTCACGGGTCCAGTGTGCAGTCTGCTGTCCAGCGTGAATGAGATGCAGTACAACGCAGAGTTCAGAGGAGTGCCAGGCGGTGAAGATCTCACGGAGATACCGGAGTATATGTATATCCTGGTCAACATATCTACTGACCAGCAGGTCTTCTACCAGCTGGTCCAGGCTGTGAAGCGGGGCGTTCTCCCGTCCGACCTGCAGGAGATCAAGTGTGGCAAGGTGTCCCACTCCAGATGGCTCACCACAGCCCAGTCGCTCGTGTACATGTGGACCAGAAAGCATGGACTGACTGGCAAAGAACTGAACACCCTGGAAATCCTAGTCAAGCACTGCCTGCAGGTGTACTTCAAACTCTACTACGACATCAAGGTTCACCACAGACTAGAGGACGGCCCCAAGCACATCCTCACGCAGCTCAGAGTGATGAGGTCATAGCCCAAGAAGGTCCAAATAGCTGTGACCTTCTACGTGCGGACAGGAGCATGGTTCGTACACTCAGAATGTGTCCTCCTCTCGCTGATGCTCGCTCCTCTCGCTCCTCTCGAGTCAGAGTGAAGACGACCGCAGGTTCGCCGTGACCCAGATTTTGAAGCTGAGGGCTGGCGAGGAGTATGGGGACACCAGTGTAAGACCTCGCATCACACCCAAGCTGAACTTGTCAGCCACCAGCTTGCAGACACTGATCAGCTGGCAGCCTGGCCAGGTGCACGAGCCGGCATTCACCTGTTCACTGTCCGGGGATCAGATCCAGGAGATCCTGGTCAAGCCGTACGAGGTTCCGGAGTTCTCTATCCACACTCAGAGCACATAAAGAGTCGTGAAGCAGGTGACAGAGGCTGCGGCAGCAGTGGTGGGGCAGCAGGCCAGAGACGGGTTCATCTGGGCTCGGGCCCACCACCGGGAGACCATGCCCTGCTTCAGGTCTAAGAAGGACATGATGGACACGTTCTAGGCCAACGTAGAGGCTGTGACACTGAGATGTAGTGCCTGGTGAACCAACTGATTAGAAAGAGCTTACCACGCTGGTCATTTGGAACTCATATTGGTGCATGAAGCAATACACAGGACCAACCGGACACTGCGTACTCATTTAAGCATTATTCGATAAGGGTGCAATATAAAAGTGCGCTTTTGCATAGTAAGAATTGCTCAAATGCAAAAATGGATAGAGATAAAATCCTCTTAGAATTCCATTTTACCTACGAAATTGGCATGCCAAAGTTGATAAAAAGAATTTTTGTTATACGGCGTACCCTAATATATATATATAATATATATATAATATATATTATATATATATATATATATATATATATATATATATATATATATATATATATATATATTATATATATATATATATATTTTGGGGAGTCGGTGGCCGAGTGGTTAGCCGTTTGCGTCTTGGAGTGGTGAGCTCGATGTCCCGAGTTCGGCAATCTCTAACGTGGTTGACAAGAGCCTGGGAGGTGAGCACAAAGTCCCGAGTTCAAGTCCCACCAAGGAGCAACTGTAAATCCATCGTCGAGAGGCCGAAGCAACCCACATGCTGCATTCCTGTTCCGTCGACTGCGACTTCAAGTGTGGCGATGGGACAACAGGTAGCAGCGTGAGCCTTCAAACTGAGGGTAGACCATCAAAGAAAACGGACCCTCACCTATAACATCACATGTGTCACTATAAAAATCCAGCCTGCGCCAACCAACGGGCGGAGGGTCAACCATCACGTCCCTCCATATGATGAAATAACCTACTGGCGTTATAGGCTTCAATGTAAATATATATATTTATATATATATATTATTATATATATATATATATATATATATATATATATATATATATATATATATATATATATATATATATATATATGTATATATAATGTCCTAAAAGTAATGGATAAGTATGTTTATCTAGGAATGGAAGTGAACAAGGAAGGGTTAGGCGATGAAAAGCAATGGATAGTTAATGAAGGGAAGGCAAGGAGGGTGTCAGGTATGATTATAAAAGGTGGTAACAGTGTCAGAAATAAATATGAGGTAGGCAGGAGTTTATGGAAGGGAGTGGCTGTAGCCTACCTTGTTTATTTTATTTTATTTTTTATAGTTTTTAAGTTGTAGCCTATAGCGCCTGTAGGCATATGGAATTTTTATGTTTGTCGATCTCGCCCGTTGGTGGCACAGGCTGGATTTTTATAGTGACAACTGTGGTCTCAGGTGAAGATCTCATTTTCTGTCATGTTCGGTTCTTCAGTTTAGGCTCATGCAGCCCCTAGAGTCCACCGTCACACTCGCAATCGGAAGACAGGTATATAGCTGCATGTGGGTTGGTTCGGCCACTCGACTATGAATTTGACAGTTGCTCCTTGGTGAGACTTGAACTCGGGACCTTCTGCTGCCCTACTAGGCTCTTGAAAGAGTTGCTCCCGGCTGGATTCGAACTCGGGATATTGAGTTCACCACTCCAAGACACTAACCACTCGGCCACCGCCTCCCCAAATATTGCGAAGGTGTATTGTGTATTGTCTCCCATATATTGTACATATGTATGGGTCAGAAATGTCTCAGTACAAGGAAGGAGATATCATGAACTTGGAAAAGGCTCAGGAAAGGCAATTATAATTATGTTTATATTTTAATCTCCGTCCTCCCTGGTTCCTTCTACGAATACCCGTCAGGGTGGCTCGATTGGTAGAGCTGTGGGCTCGCGTGCAGCGTCCCTGCGTTCGATCACCGGTTCGATCCTACCAGGTTCATCCTGGCGTGGTTGTACTTTGTATAGTCAATAACCTTGTCGTTGGTACTTGCAAAGTGTCTAGATAGGATCAAAGTATCTTATCTTATCCTTCTACGAATAGCAAGAGAGTCACAACGCCCCCGCTCTGAACTGAGGTGTAACTGACTCTCCGACAGCGGTGCCAAATGGCCTTTACTAATTCTCTGGGAATTTGTGCTTAAATAATCTGGAAATCCAATGAAAAATCTGGATAGTCGAAAGTTTAAAGGAAATTGAATATATATTATATATATATATATTATATATATATATATATATATATAAATAATATATATTATATATATATATATATATATATATAATATATATATATATATATAATATATATATATATATATATATATATATATATATATATATATTATATATATATTATATATATATTGTATATTGTAGATAGATCGATATAGATACTTTTTCAGGATAACATAACGACATAAAATTTTCACCTTAATTTTCCTCATCAGAATCTGCAGACTCTTACATACTTGACATTATTCTCTTGATGAGTGAATTATATACTTTGATATCGTAGCACTTGGTCTCAGTCATCAGGCATCTGGTGTGAAGTAGTCCAGCAAAAGTAATTGTTGATAGGCGATTTCTTGTCTTGGTTTTCATTCGGTTGAGAGCGGAAAACACCCTCTCTGCTGCAGCACACGAATGTGGAAGACACATCATTCTTATCATGAACTCAACCAGGAATGGGAAGGCAGCGTTCCATCCCCGGACGTCATTCCTCTCACTTTAATCCAAAACTTGACAGGAGTTGTCTCGTAAATTTCTTAGCATTCGCCACTCGTTGTCGATCTTTCGAAGAGTGTCGCACTTTCACAAGAGAAGGAAAGCAACCCATAATAGGTGCTTATGTAGCTACACTCTTTGCCGTCACGACTGATGGACGGTACCGGTACGGTACATGTATTGGACCAGCTTCCAACGGACCAGGAACCCGTCGCCCAATTCTGGGTGACGCAATAATTGTGTGACAGTGACTTACGTCAGACTCTCTCTCTCTCTAAATTCTGGAAATATTGGGGATTTTCTTGCTAAATTCAAGAAAAATCTGGAAATTTCATGAAAGTCTGGAAATCTGCCTGAAAACCCAAAAATCTGGAAAAATCCAGACTTTTCTGGCAATCTGGCACCACTGCTCTCCGAGTCTCCGTGCTCTCCCTAGTCCCACTGCAGACTGAGTGGTGCCAGTATGATATGTTGGGCAAAGACATCATTCTAAACTGGGGACATCTAATTTAACTACGACAGTGGCGGTAGTAGTAGTAGTAGTAGTAGTAGTTGTTGTTGTTGTAGCTGTAGTTGTCGTGGCTTTGGTGGTAGTGGTGGTGGTAATGTCATGCTGGTTCCTTGAATGTTTTCCATGACTTACCTGCCGACAAATCTGAACTTCAGGCAACACATTATAATCAAGCAGAAATATATTAAGTATAAACGAAAAACGTCTAAATTAACCTGATAATCGTCAATATTATACTATTCTCGGATATAATTCATTATATATGTCTAGCAAGTACTGAGAAACCTATGACTTTCATTTTTCACCTATACATTTCAACCTATGAGCTTCATGAATTTCAAAGACTTGCGTAATATCGGATGAAGTTGGCGCCGATGACAACATTACGATTATGCTTGTCACGAATAGAAATTCCCAACAAAATAATTACTATATTGCAGTTGAAATTATTGTGCATCTGGCAGCGTGGTGCGACTGCTGGCAGAGCCGAGGGATTTTATTATCCACCTTATCTTACCTTACCGTCTGAGGCTTTCACCAAACTTTTTTTTTATTCATGCTCTTTTCATATCAAAACGAATTATCGCAGATTTTTTTTAATATTATATTTTTTTTTTTTTTTACATCACAAATGACTGGGCAAGGGCACAACAAAAATGGTTAACACAAAGCCTGCTTAGTTGCCAGTCCCCATAAAGAAGACAGTAAGATAATAAAATAAAAAAGAGGGGTGAGCCAATTTAGTTCGGGAGGTGTCTTGTTACTCTTCTTTTGAAAAGATTTAAGTCATAGGAAAGTGGAAAATTAGAAATAGGAAGAGAGGTCCAGAGTTTACCAGTGAAAGGGATGAAAGATTAAAGATACTGATTAACTCTTGCATTAGGAAGATGGACAGAATAGGGATGAGAATGAGTAGAAAGTCTTGTGCAGCGAGGCCGCGGGAGGGGGGGAGGCATGCAGTTTGCAAGTTCAGAAGAGCAGTGAGCATGAAAATAACGGTAGAAGAGAGAAAGAGAAGCAACATTGCGGCGGTGATTTAAAGATTGAAGACAGTCAGTCAGAGGAGAGGAGTTGATGAGACGAAAAGCTTTTGACTCAACCCTGTTTAGAAGAGCTGTATGAGTGGATCCTCCTCAAACATATGAGACATACTCCATACATGGGCGAATAAGGCACCTGTACAGAACAAGCAATTGGAAGGGAGAAAAAAAAGGACGCAGACGCCACAGGACACCTAACTTCTTAGAAGCTGTTTTACCAAGAGATGAGATGGTGAGATTTCCAGTTCAGATTTTTAGTAAAGGATAGTCCTAGAATGTTCATTGTAGAAGAAGGAGACAGTTGAGTGTCATTGAAAAAGAGGGGATAGTTATCTGGTAGGTTTTGTCGAGTAGATAGGTGAAGAAATTGGGTTTTTGAGGCATTGAACAAAACAAGGTTTGCTTTTCCCCAATCATAAATTATAGAAAGATCAGAAATTAGGCGCTCGGTGGCATCTCTCCGTCAATCACTTAGTTCTTGTTGAGTTGGACGTCGTTGAAAAATGCAGGGTAGAATCATCAGCGTAGGAGTGGATAGGGCTTTGAGTTAGACTTAGAAGATCATTAATGAATAATAGAAAGAGAGTGGGTGACAGGACAAAACCCTGGGGAACACCACTATTGATAGATTTAGGAGACAAACAATGTCCGTCTACAGTAGCTGCAATAGAACGGTTTGAAAGGAAACTTAAGATGAAGTACAGAGAGAAGGATAGAAACCGAATGAGGGTAGTTTGGAAATTAAAGATTTGTGCCAGACTCTATCAAAAGCTTTTGATATGTCAAGGGCAACAGCAAAAGTTTCACCGAATCCCCTAAAGGAGGATGACCAAGATTCAGTTAGAAAAGCTAGAAGATGGCCAGTAGATCACCCTTTACGGAAACCGCACTGACGATCATATAGAAGATTGTGAGCAGATAGATGCTTAAAAATCTTCTTATTAAGTATAGATTCAAAAACTTTAGAAAGGCAGGAAGTCAAAGCTATAGGACGGTAGTTTGAAGGATGAGAACGGTAACCCTTCTTAGGAACGGGATGGATGTGAGCAAACTTCCAGCAAGAAGGAACGGTGGAAGTAGATAAGACAAAGACGGAAAAGTTTGACCAGGCAGGGTGCAAGCACAGAAGCACAGTTTTTGAGAACAATAGGAGGGACTCCATCACGACCATAAGCCTTCCGAGGATCTAGGCCAGAAAGGACAAAGAAAACATCATTACGAAGGATCTTAATGACAGGCATAATATAGTCAGAGGGTGGAGGAGAAGGAGGAACAAGCCCATCATCAACCAGAGTGGAATTTTTAGCAAAGGTTTGAGCGAAGAGTTCAGCTTTAGAAGTAGATGAGGCAGCTGTGGAGCCATCTGGTTAAAGCATAGGAGGGAAAGATGAAGAAGAAAAATTGTTAGAGATGTTATTTGCTAGATGCCAGAAGTCACGAGAGCAATTTGATTCAGAAAGATTTTGACATTTTCTATGAATGAAAGAGTTTATGGTAGGTTGAAGTAAAGATTTGGCATGATTACGGGCAGAAATATTAAAGGCATGAGTTTCAGGAGATGGATGCTTACGGTACCGTTTGTGAGCCACCTCTCTATCTCGGACAGCATGAGAACAAGCAGAGTTAAACCAAGGTTGACGGGCTTTAGGATTAGAGAAAGTGTGTGGAATGTACCCCTCCATGCTAGAGACTATGACCTCAGTTATGCGCTCTGCACAAAGAGATGGGTCTTTGACATGGAAGCAGTAATCATTCCATGGAAAATCAGAGTAGTACTGCCTTAGGTCTTCCCACTTAGCTGAGTTGAAGTGCCAGAAGCACCTCCGCTTAGGTGGGTCCCGAGGCGGCACCGGAGCGATAGGAAAGGTTACAGAAATAAGATTGTGATCGGAGGAACCCAACAGAGAGAATAGTTTCACAGAGTAAGCAGAAGGGTTAGTAGTTAGGAAAAGATCAAGAATGTTGAGCGTGTCTCCAAGGCGGTCAGGAATACGGGTAGGGTGCTGTCCAGCTGCTCTAGGTCTTGGAGGATAGAAAAGTTGTAGGCTTGTTCACCAGGTTGGTCAGTGAAAGAAGATGATAGCTAAAGCGGGTGGTGAACATTGAAGTCCCAAAGAATGGAATTTCTGTTAAAGGAAAATGAAATGAGATGTGCTCCATCTCATCTCATGGGGCCAGGCCTGCTAGATCTGCCGTTGTTATTGAGCACACAACTAACTCTGCTTGAGCGGCATACACTTATTTTCCCTCTACTGCTGCAAGTATCACTATTTGCTCTGACAGAAATGTGAAGAGTTCTTTCTTGTTCTCATCCACACGCGGAAAATCTTTCCACTTCTTCGGGAGCCTTGCTGAAGGCTGAACTCTTCGCCGGGTGCCCAAGCCTCTTGTTTCTCTTGTAAAAGTTTTCAGCTCTTTGGGATATATGCATCCCAATTTATGTCTATTCGGCTGCAGGTCTGTAGCTGCGAGGCTATGTGGAGAGCAAACACCTGCTCAGCATAGTCCTGGAAAGTGTTTGCTATGCCAGTGTTGAGCATCTGCACCACTGTTGGGCCATCCAGCACTTTGACATCGACGACAGGGGCATTGTCAGAGGTAGTGCTGTCTCCATGTTGCAAGCATTTCAAGAGAGCTGCCTTATTTGCAAGTCGGAGCATGCCTGCCTGTGACAGTGATGGTGGGGCTGCACTGTTCTCATTTGTGAAGAACCGATCCAGATCACCGTCTCCGTTTTGACAGGCAACATAGAGTCTGGAAAACAGATTGCAGTCAATTTTCAATGAGTCCAGCTGCAATTTTCCTTTTGATGGTGATTTTTTTAGTGGAGTACTGAATAGAGGTAGTTTGTTCTTTGTTATGACATCTGTGAGTGGTTTTTTGCAGTGAGCAAGCCTCTCCTCGACGAACTGGTTATATTGCTCCTGTTTCAGCGTTTCAACCTTTCTAAATGCAGCTACCACCGGTTCCTCCATGACTTCCTTGGTGTCCAAAACCAGGAGGTCATTGCTCTCTTCCGTGAATGTGTTCCCATACTTTTGAAATACTGTTGTGAGTGACTTGTACTCACGCAGGAATGCAGACTGCACTCCTGGGTACTGTTCATGGTGTCTGTCTGCCCTCTCGTCATGGTGCTCCTGTGCTTCAGTGACAGCAGTGATATCTTCAAACTCTGTCAGAACCCTGGCTACCTCAGCACCTGCCACCATCCAGCGTCTCAAAGCTGCAGGATCCTCTGTTAGTCCAACAGCTCCACCTTGCCCTTTAACTATAGCATTCAGCTGTTCATGGCAGTGGTCAATTGCAATGGCTGAGAACTTGTTAGATGTCTTGTGGACAGCGAACTTTCCTGTCCCTTAGGTCCTAGGACGGTCCTAGGACGTCCTAGGGACGCCATTTCACGAACATGCACAAACACCCATCGAGCATAGTTCGTCCGATCAAGTGCAAACATCCATGGGGTGATTTTGGCAAGAGTCTCTAGGTACAGGCTGAAGTTTCCTTCACGCAGTGACCTGATGAAGAGAAGTAGCAGGATCTCCAGCTCCAGGAATTTCAGCCAGTAATCGAACTGAACACTATGTTGGGCTCTCTCTGCACACCAACCACTACTGACCACTGCCATGAACAGCTGAATGCTATAGTTAAAGGGCAAGATGTGGCGATGGGACAACAGGTACTACCAACGTGTGCCTACAAACTGAGGGTAGACCATCATAGACAACGGACCTTCACCTATAACATCACAGGTGTCACTATAAAAATCCAGCCTGCCCAACCAACAGGCGGAAGGGCCAACTATTACGTCCCTCCATAAGATAAATAGACTACTGGCGCTATAGGCTTCAACAAGTGCTTGTGGGCCCTTCGGACCCATGTATTGATGTTTGTAGTAGTAGTATATATTAGACAACATGTGATTGCAAACTCCAATCGTTTTGTTCTGTCGTTGGTCACTGGTCAAAGTGCCTCGGGGTAGACCACGTTCCGTGTGATTGCAACCCTTTGTGTTCCGTGTGATTCCAGCACACACACACACGCACTCACACAGGCACACAAACGTCCATGAGTCTACTGAGTTTGTGGAATGCGGCAAGACGTTATCGCAGAGTTGTTCCTGTAATCTAATACTCCTAAAGTGTTTTTAGCCCAAAACCCCCTTCAAAATTATTCAATCGACATGAGACCAAGCCATGTCAGGATTTTTCACGTCGTAAAAAATAACAGAGTATATATATAGTGAGTGAGAGGAAATCGGTGACTGTGTTCTTTAATGCTGATTGCCACACATGTAGCCATTCCTCTGTTGTTGGTTTTGCCTTTTATATTACGTATGTTCTCTTGTTCTTATCCTAACCTAATTCTGGATGGGTGTGGGGTGATGGGTAATGGGTGAGTGAATGGGTGTGGTGTGATGGGTAATGGTTGAGTGAATGGGTCCGGGGTGATGGGTAATGGGTGAGTGAATGGGTGGGGGTGATGGGTGAGTGAATGGGTGTGGGGTGATGGGTAATGGGTGAGTGAATGGGTGTGGGGTGATGGGTAATGGGTGAGTGAGTGGGTGGGGAAAGATGGGTAACGCGTGTGGGGTAATGGGTGGGGGAAGATGGGTAACGCGTGAGTGGAGGAATTCCTTCCCTTCTTTGATTCCTTATTTCTTTCCTCGTCAGTTCCTCTTCTGACTCTTCATCCCTCCAATTTCTTCCTTACTCCTTATTCCTCCTTTCCTTCTCTCATATTTCCTTCCTTCCCTCTCTCCCTACTTCCATTATCACCCCATCATCACCAAAAGGAGATGAGATTCCCCCTCGTTCTGCACGAGCGACTGTCAGAGGTCCCTCTGCCGCTAGGATCGCTGCCGTCCATGAAATCAAAATGGCGCGGCCGGAGTGACACCTCTCGTAGAAGCTCTCTGCTACTCCTATAGTATATTAGATGTAAATAAAATCAAATTAAAATAAAAAAAAAAAAAAAACTGTGACCTTGACCTTAGTAGTTGACATTAACCCTTCAAGGTCACTGTAAAACACCAAATACAATATTGCATTTTATCTCCATATTATTATGTATAGTCAAAATTCCTTCCCTAAAGCAGTTAATACATACATTGAATATCAGTATGACCTTGACCTTGACCTTTAAAGATCACTCAAGGTCACCTGGATAATTACAACCTTAAGATGCCTAGGTGTTTTTTAATATGTTACCAAGGTTATATAAAAGATAATAGCCATGATAGACATTTTTTCCCCTAAAATAATGTTTGCCCTTGACCTAGAATTTGAAGGTCACCCAAGGTCACCGGAGGAGACCCTCAAGGTGGTTCCCTATCTGAAAATGATCACTTGGGTCTAAAGATATAATGTGGGAAATTTCATGCTTTTATCACTTTGTGCACAATTCTTCTGGTATCTGCTCTACTAGTATACGAGGAGTTCTGACTTATACTTAGTGTTCTTATAATTTTCTCTCAATAGTTTAGTTTAGTTTACTTTACTTTATTGCCATACCTTTAGATTGCCATACATTTATTACATAATTATTTACAAATTTGTTCTTAGTTATTAGTCCGCCGAGCAACAGCTCCCTGGCGGTGTACAAAATATTATAAATATATGAAGGGCGGTAATAATTTACTTACAAATCAAAAGAAAATGTTAACTACCATAACAACTACCCAAGTTGATTGATACAATTAAACACTAAGCATGCTACTGAAAAAACAAATGATGTGAAGGACATTCATATTAATAATCCCTAATGTTTTGATTTTGTTGATGGAAAAAGTAAGGCTTAAGTCTATTTTTAAATATATTTAAATTAGTAATACTTTTCAAATTATTTGGTAAATTGTTCCATCAATTAGGACCAAGACAGTGCATTGAACATTTATATAATGTTGTTCGTGCTTGTGGACATATCAAGTCAATATGGTTTCCCCTCGTACCTTGACTGTGGTGAAGAACTGTAAATAATTTATTATTATCACTAGTATTATTTATAACATTGTAAATTTAAGTACAAAAAAATATTTATTTTCTATAACTCAAATTTCAGTAACCCTAAATCATTAAATAATAAATCTGTATGTGTATGACCATACTTGCCTTTATAGGTAATTGTTCTTATTATTTTATGTTGCAATGAAATCATTTTTTACAGTGGCAAGCCAAGTACATCCCCAGACAGACAAACATTAAATAATGTATGGATAACATAGGGAATAGTATATGCTTCACAATGCTTCAGTCGTTAAGATGTGTCTAATTCTTTATAAAATTCCACATATTTTTGATAAGTTCAAATTTACAGATTGTATAAAGTTATGTTTTTTCCAGTACAAATTTTCGTCAATAATAACACCCATAAATCTAATATGAGTGACTCAGAATTTGATTTCCTCTCGGATTTTCATAGTGGGGGAAATATGTTTCTCATGTCATCGAAACTTGATTTATCAGCTTTTTAATTTTGTTTGTTGTATATGAGATACAGTTAAATATGAAAACCAAATTATGGTGATAATTTATTATCCGAAGAATCCGAAGAATAATGATAATAATAATAATGATATTAATGATAATAATTAACAAATGAAAAAATTCCAGAAGTAATAGTTATATACAAAATAATGATACTATCAAATCATTATTATCATAATGAGAGAGAGAGAGAGAGAGAGAGAGAGAGAGAGAGAGAGAGAGAGAGAGAGAGAGAGAGAGAGAGAGAGAGAGAGAGAGAGAGAGAGAGAGAGAGAGAGAGAGAGAGAGAGAGAGAGAGAGAGAGAGAGAGAGAGAGAGAGAGAGATGATGAAAAAGGACATTCTGGGGCTTACATATTGGCATTTATGTTGTTAATCTCCTTTCGTTTTCCCTCTATTCAAAGTGTGAGGACACACCATCGTGTTCAAGAGAAGTTTTTTTCGATCACATGGCACAATGTTTACACTTGATTGATAATTCTAAAAAAAACTCTGCATATAAAAAAAAGGTGGTATAAACATTAATTGTAGCCCCAACTTTGAGTTGAACTCGTTTAATCTCGTTTATTTCTTTAGATTAAATGGTTTTTTTTCAAACCGTTAAAATTTGCTATTATTCTAGTGTCCAGCAAAGAAGTAAAAAAGTGACCATTAACTGAATTCAGTGAGCTACAGTGAAAATAAGTGAGACATGTAATGTGAGTACAATATAAAGGCGCGGTCACACGAGAAATTTTTTTGGGAAATCTACACCGGCAAACAAAGGGGCCAAATCGGCTAAATTGGCTTTTTTTTGAAGACCAAATGTGGGTTCTTTCGGCAAGGCTATTGCTGCAATTTTTCCCCCCAATGGATATTATTTGACATTAATTTTTAATGCCCCTTTAACAATATAAGAAGCAAAATAAACACCTCATAATAGAAAACCCGATTACAATACAAATTTGTGAAGCTTGTATTTTTTTTAAAACTTTTTGAAGGATATAATACATTTGGGAAAATTTTTCATGAGTTAGGGTGGTTTTCTTTTTTTCTTTGTTGACTGTCATTATTAATAACTAAAATTTTTTTTGGGGGATACTAAAAGGGAAAAAATATTTATTCACACTGCGCTTTTCCAACACAAGAATCGATTTCAATCATTCACCACCCTATTTGTAAACCCAGTTTCCCCTTTTTTTTCCAAAGACGCTCTTCAATACGGCTTGAGAACCCGAAATTCCCTTTTAAAACCGGCTCCCTTGTAAAAGCCGTATGACCAAAACACGGAAAGGCGCCTTTGCGAATTTCCCGGCGAAAATACCCGGGTCACAAAAAAAAATCGAAGAATGGTTTCTGGACTAATAAAGCTGATTATGGTAAATCGACCCTGTGAACTCGAATCTGTGTTAAATTAACTCTATCACGCCGTTTTTGGAACCAGACGAAATTTCATGAAAAAAATAGGGGTAAAATCAGCAGAAATAGGTTTCAAATTTTTTCATTTTAAATTTTAATCTTTTTTTTTTCTCAACCCTATTTACGGCGTGCATGTTTTTGAGTCATGGGGTTTTGCAGTGAGCGGGAAAGGGGTGTGCGCTGCGTTTTGGGCGAAGGGTTGCGGGCGTGTGAAATTTTTTCCCTACTGATCGTACGCTTTTGACTTTGTTTAAACATTTTATTTTTTTTTGCGATTTTTTGGGTTTTGTTTTTAGTGGATCCTAATTTTGTTGGTTTCCGTATAAGTACCTGTCCCGGGTTTTGGGAGGGGCGCCGTAACGTGTAATCAGGGACAGTTTTTTTTACATAGGGAAATTTTTTACCCGACAGTCTGAAGAAACCCCTTACAAAGAATTTTAAAAAAGCACTTATCTGCTTTTACTTCAAGTGGTATAGGTACAAGATAAAAAGGGGGCCCCCCACGTGGGCATGAAACCCCCTGTGTGAACACTTGAATAAAATGGATGCGTGGCAAAGGGCCATCGGCATGGCATTCGGACCCCAAAAAGGGTTTGGGCGTGAACAAAAGGATCACAGACTGACTGCTATTTTGCCTCACTAAAAAAAGGATATTCAGAAAAAAACGCGAGAAAAATAGGTACCGCGTACCTTTTGCCATCGGCCTGGCCAAGGCCCTGATCTCCCAGTTCCAAATGCCCAAATTTTGCAAGTGCTATAAGTGAATCAGATTCGAACGAGGGGGATAACCCCATGGATAAACTTTCAAGAAAAGGCGACAATAAGACCCAAATTCATCAGTCAGGAAAAGCTACATGACCTTGCTAGGGACCTAGAAACTATCCCAAAGGGGAAAAGTGAAGTCCTTTGGTCTGTCTCAAGGAATGGAATTTTCTCCAAAGGGGTTTCTCACCACGTTTGCATAGACATAAAGAACTTTAACTTTTCAAGATGGGAAAACAAACTCTTTACTGCTTTGATGGATACACTCATGGAACAACTTTGGGGAGTCTCACACTTAAAGTAAGAGTGGGGTGGGGCGTTCATAGATTTTGGAAAAAAACCCCCCCCGCTAAAGGGCCCTTCTTTGCATAAGGAAATAAGCTTTAAGGTTCCAATTTCGCTGGCTGAAATGAATGAAACTATGAAATATGAAACTTGTTATCTGCTGTTAAAAATGAAAACACAGTGGAATCTGTGTGGGGACCCGAAGGGAAATTTCCTGCTTCAGGGGCTCCAGTTAGGTTACACTAAGCACATGTGTTTTTTTTGTTTGTGGGACTCTAGAGCGGGCAGAAAAAATTACAAACAAAAGGAAAGACCAGCACGACCGAAAGCCCCCCTGGGAGGTTTAAATGTTTCAAAACCCCTTTTTGGGCAGTGAAAAGGGTACTACCTCCTTGCATCTGAAAATTTGGGTTAATGAAAAATTTGTGAAGGCCAGGATCAAAATGGGGCGGGTTTCAGTATTTTTAGAAAATTTTAACGCACTGTACTGAAGCCCAAAACAAAAGGGGGGTGTTTTCAATGGGGCCCCCAAATTCGTAACTACTCAATGATGATGATTTGTAAAGAGCCCAACTGCCCGGAAAAAGCGCTTGGAAGAGCTTTTTTTGGGTGTTATAAAAAAATACCTAGGGAATGTTCGAGCATCGAATTATGAGGGGAATTTTAAATGACCCTGTGAAGAGTTTTATGCGCTTGGGGTCGGATGTCACCAAAAAAAAAAACCCCTTTTTCTTCACTCTTGATTTTTTCCCAAGAAAACTTGCGCGGTCAGTGAGAGCAGGGGGACCGTTTCCCCCAGGACTTGCCAATGGAAAAAACCCCATACCAAGGACGATTTAGTCCCACATGATAGGGGGCTATTGCTGGGCGCTACAACTGAAAGTAGCTGCTCCTACAAACGAAAGAGAAACTACAGAAACATTCATGTACTTGGACAGGGTGAGTACTTTTGTGTGTTTTGGTATAGTTTTTATATATTTTATTTAATCCAATTTGAGATCTTGACTTCTTCTAAGAACAGTTAGATCGACTGTTCTTCGAACAGCGCATCTTTCTTCAAAAAAAACTCGAAGTGTGTTCCAAAACAGATATATATATATATATAAAGTCAAAAATTTACTTGATTTGGATATTTTTTGGGATTTTCCCAAAATGTGGCACATTTTGTAATATTTGGAACATAATTTTGGTATAAATTTTTTTCCAATTGTACTTAGGTCTAATAAAGCCCCCCCGGGACCCCCAGAATTTAAATTCATAAAAAATTTAACGTAGGGGGATTGTTTTTGATTAATTATATAATTATATATACGATATAATTTTAATAGCTTTAAAAATTAAAATGCCCATTTTCAAAAACTATACGTGCTAGAGAAAAAGCAATGCCCTTTTTTAAAAAAGCAGCGAAAATGTTTCCAAACCCCCACACAAAGAACTCAGAACCATTTTTTGGTGTCGACAGTGAATTACGGAAAAAAAAATTGTCGTGTGCCGCGGGTTTAAATTAAACCCTTTTTGGGGTAAGCGAGGAGCTAAGCGCCTGTGACCCCCAGCCAATCAAGATAAGATAGAGCACCCCCCAAGTATTGTTAGGTCCGCGTGAGCCCAGGAAGTACAAAAAAATCACGGTAGCTGAAATAGACTTAAAACTGTACCAAGCTTACCCCCTCTGAAAATAACCAGGTGGAAGTCACTCGAGTCTACGGGTTAAGAAAAAGTACATACAAAAAGGTAACAATGCTAAACACATTTTAAGTCGTCGTTAAAGGGTTTCCCCTTTTTTTGAAAATTTGATGAGTAAGAAAAAATCAAAAACACCCTATGCTGCAGATGTGTTGTTGGCTGTGTTGTCCAGAGCAAGACAGGGAGGAAGGTTAGATTTGCTCCATGCCCCCAGCCTTAAAGTGTTTTCATCATCAGTGTCGTACGCCGTAAATTTTATTTCCCAAAATAAAGACCTCTATAAGTACC
>JACEEZ010003048.1:247798-284822 GCA_016584305.1 Chionoecetes opilio
AAAACTCTATAGCCCGATTTCTAGCCTCAATATATTGTTTTCTAGGACGGAGGTCTGGGCTTACTCGCACACCCAAATATTTATCCCCTTCTGATATTTTTAGTGATACATTGCGTATAGTGTGTACATATTACCAGGATTTTCTCTACCAACATTAATTACGCTACACTTGTCAATAGTAAATTATATATGCCACCTGACTAGCCACTCGCTCAATTTATCTAAGTCTCCCTGCAAACTGTTCACATCAGACTGCGATCTAACAATCCTACGTATCTTAGTATCATAAGCAAACTTGTTGATATCACTGCTAATCCCACTATTTAAGTCGCTGATGTAAATAGAAAAATAGTAATGGTCCCAAAACAGACCCCTGTGGAACCCCACTTGTTACCAGCCCTCATTCTGATTTAGAACCATTAATTAATAGTAACCCTTTGTTGCCTATCACTTAACCAAGATATAATCCAATGAAAAACCTTCCCATCTATTCCATGTGCCTTAACCTTATTTAAAAGTTTCATGCGGTACCTTGTCGAATGCCTTACCAGGTAAACAATATCACAATCCTTATCATTATCTGATGAGGATTATGATATGAAAGCATCATAAACTTTCCTATAATAGCTCAATAAATTGGTGAGACATGATCTACCCTTGGTGAACCCATGTTGTGAATCATTTACCAAACTATGTTTTTCTAAAAATGCCCTCCAATATAAATGCTCTCCCAGGGCCGTATCCTCGTCTCCTATTAAACTTTACTCTTAACCGTTCCACTCAAGTTGAACATTTGGCGTTACGTTAAAGTAACCATATCTACCTTAACAGTAAGGATTATAAAAGTCGGAGCTACTAAAAAGATATATAAGTTTTTCAACACTTAGGGCGTCCACCATTTCCCATGCCTTACGTTGGGAGTCTTCTATATGGCCGCTTTAATTGGTATAATTTCGGTATTGGGCACTAAAAACGAACAAATTTAACTTACATTATCGTGTAGATAATTTCTTTCTTACTTTGGATCCCAATTTCCCATGGCAATGGCGATACATGTAATACCGAAAATTTACCGTTATTAGCTACAACCAGAAACACTTGTTAGGTTAAATCAGATTAGGTTAGGTTAGGCGTGGAGTTTAATTTAGTAGATGATATCAAGGGAAAAATGAAACTAGCAATACAACGGCAGCGCAAAAATAGTAGTGGACTGTTTTTGGGACAAGCCGGGAGGGCTGGGTGGTTCTGTCGTCCTTGGTCTACTAAGGAATGGTCAACCTACGGGAGAAACTAAAATGAGACGCCTAAACGCAGTGACGTCAAGTGGGGTTAAACAGCCAGACTCCGACAAGGAGACACCAGTGTTGCCACACGTACGATAAATTTACCTTCGAATACGATGTACGATATGATATTCTATTACCTTACGAATTGTACGATAATTCTAGGTTGTTATTAATATTAAAACAAAATTATGTGGTCACAGCCGCACTCCAGCAAACTCATTGTGTGATGAAATGTGTGTAACACTCTGCTCACCTTAGTGCAAGTGATGCTTGCAAGAGTTTGCCTAGAAGATGTGAAGACTTCGCCAGGGAAGTCTACGTACAACTTCTTTAAATGTAGTTGCAAACGCTAAATTGAGTTTAAGCAGTTTCAGGCGTTCTGTGATCTCCAACCACACACAATTTTCCATACATCCCATACTAGATGGTTGTCATTAGTTGCTGACAAAAAATTGTCCTTTTTCCAGTCAGATAGAGCAGTAATAACATTTCTCCATGAAAAAATGTCCATGTTACTCAAGAGACATTTGATCATTTATGGACATAAATTATGCAATGAAAACTGATCTTAATTCTGTAAATCCTGTAAGACATGACAGACATCTCAGTGACGACCAAATGTACTTGGGAGTTAAAGTAATGCAGGGATTAAGAAAGCCCACTGTTATAGACAAGAAAGATCAGCTGCAAGACTATTTTTCAGCGATGTAGAAACTTCCTTGTAGTGGCATATACTGAAATCAAGAAGAGGTATAATTTCAGCGATAGTGTTATGTATTTCAAAGTTAAACTGTCTTTGTAAAAACAATGCTCTCTCAACAAAATTAAGGGAAAAAAGCTCCTTCATTTCCTTTTGCATCTGAACTTTCTCTGATTGTTTCCCCAGATGATGAGTCATTACTTCAGAAGTTTCCAATGTTTCGGGATGTAGTCAAGCCTGATGGTTGTCAGGGCCGAGGTTATTATAAAAAAAATATTACAAAGCCTAAGAAATGTGGGGGGAAAAAATTCAAGGAGTATGATTACCCAGAATATATTTACATACACAATAATAAAAAACTGGCTAGCCGTCAGTTAACAGCAACCAAATAATGACAACAATGATGAGCAGGTAAGAACTCCCTGGAACGCTGCCTGTAGAGAAGGTGAATTGCAGCAGCAATCTTCAGCACCGTAGAATACCACTTAAAGTAATCGTCAGACCCAATTTTTTTTGCCTAATTATATTGAATTCAAAACACCTAATCCACCAAAAATAATTGATTTCCAGCCCTTATTTCCGTAAAAACACGACTTTTGTAAAAAGCGCGCGAATTTTTTTTCCTTCCCTCCAACAGGGCTACGAATAATATTGATGATGTCATGTTCGGATCTTCAAATGTAAACAACTATCTTCTGCCTGTGACACCTGTCGGCAACTGTTATGATGAGCGATTGTACTTCGGTGTCCGACAGTGAATTTATCGCTGTGACAGATATAGATTACGATGCTCAATCTGAGACCGACATAAATGACGCTGCTGGCGTATATGAGGAACACGAACCTCAGATTGTGATGGGAGCTCAACCCTACATGTGTGAGCCAGAATACGAGGGTAACGAGGCAGACGAACATATGTTAGGGGAGCTTGAGGTTCAGCAGGATGTGATATTTACCTGCGCTATTTACCTGCGCTGATCCTAGGTTCGAGTCCCTCGTGCCCGAGATTAGCTTCTATGGACCACTGTGGCCCGCGCCGTACCCGTGGCCGCGGCGGTACGGGGCTGACGCCGTAATAGTGGACGAGAACTACGCGTTCGTTCTTTAGGTCAGACACACACACTGGGGGGCTAACACCTCACTCTTAGCCTCTCTTGCTTTACCACATACACCACACCTGTCACTACACACCTGTACGGACTCGCAACACACCTGTCGCCGGTGTATCACCGTAAATAAATGACTTGGAAGGTTCGACGATGCACTATGTTGGAAGTTTTGACAGTGTGTCGTCGAAAACGCATTCCTTCGAACCTTCCTGTTACCCTATAACTCACCTGTGATAAGTGGCACGTCTACAGGTAACTCATGCACAGCTATAACTCCCCTGTGATGGGTGGCACGTCTACAGGTAACTCAACGATGGGAGGCACGTCTACAGGTAACTCACCCACAGCTATAACTCACCTGTAATGGGTTATACGTCTGCTGGTGATTCATCCAACACTGCAAGTCACCAGTGAAGAGTTGTAAGTCTCTCTCTATCTCTCTATACACTAGCTATCTCTTTGTAGAAGATATTTATCTCTTGTGTCTACTTGCTTCGGGCGCGCGGGGAGACGAGGCCACCGAGAGAGATCCGAACATGACGTCACCGACCCTGGGTGCGTCGTCTGCTAGCCTTGAGGAACGTTCTGGAAGCTCAGGGAATTTGCAGATTTTGATTGCGATATATTTAAAAACGGCTGACTGGATGCAAAAAGTGACAACATATTGTTGATATACTCGCTAATGGCTATAATTTAATTGCATTAAATCAGGAATGATGAAATGGTCTGGACGATTACTTTAAGACAGCGGGGAGCGTTGAATGGTGAGCGGGACAGTGAAGGGCCGTCAGGTGGAGAGCCCAATTATTCAGCGTCAGCCTTCAGAGGTTGAGAACAGCAGGTGGATAGGTGGATAGGTGTTGTCAGCGTGGAGAGCTATGGCTGTCTGCTTAACCGTGGGTGGCGAGGCTCCGTCATCACAAAGGGTAGAGTACCCCCTTACCCCGGGACACGGGATTAGAAGTGTTGACGTGGATAGTCGGGTAACTGTGCTTGAAGCCCCGAAGCACGCCGCTTGGTGAAGGTGAGTGGTAATCACCGTTACCGTAACGAGGGAGGTGTAGTTCAGGTGTAGTTCCTCACAATGGTAATGAGTCACCTGGTAAGTTTTGGGGTGAAGTGTTCCAGAAATTTAAGAGCCTGTTTTTATAGATCTGGCAAACTTTGCAATAGCTGGTCTTAGCTTGCCCTACTCCAATGCTGAATGTGAGAGGGTGTTCAGCAAAGTTAATCTATTCAAAACTAAACAAATAATCCAAAAACCAAAACAGTAAATTGAGCACTTCTCTCCGTTGGCTGCATCAAAGGTTCAGGAAGGTCGTGTGTTTAATTTACTCCTTCTAAAGATATGTTTGCCCGGATAACTAATCATGCACGGTTGTTTCAGAACTTCACAGAAGATGATGATTTTGAAGAAGAAATTTAGTGATGATTACTGAAAATATATAGTTCTTATTTTGTTTTAGTAAGCTTTGCAAGCAAAAGTCCATATATATGTCTATTTGAATTATCTATTTTTTTTTGTGTTCATTAGATTCTACCTGCAATTCATAAGGATATCGGGCGAAGAGTTTTTGGAGGACGAGATTGAGTTCGTGACTGAAGCTTTCAGTAGCTTAATGTTTTATATAGGATTGCTCAACATACTCAAAAGTAAAGCGAAAGCCATATCCAATATATCATTTATTAAAGTGTCACCTCCTCTGTGTAATGGCTAGCGCACCTACCTATGAATCTGCGGGCCCTGTTTTGAATCCGGGGCAGGGCAAGCCGGCGGCCAGCTCATTAAGCTGTTTATCATTCCTTTCGTGGTTGATAAATGGGTACCTGATGGGCAAATCTGGGAAAGATAACTGTGGTAACCCGTATGTCATACTAGCCCTGTGTCCCAGGGTAATGGGTTGTCACCCACCACAGGCTCAAAGGCTAATGCGACGGGGATGAGCACCGAGGCCACGCAGAGCGTAGCGTATACCCTCAGCTTTACCATTAGGCTACCTACTTAGAAAAGTACACACACACACACACACACACACACACACACACACACACACACACACACACACACACACACACACACACACACACACACACACACACACACATGGCTTACCTGAGCACAAAGCCCAACCTTATCGACAGGTCAGAAGATACCAGCACCAAGTGACAACCCGCAAGAAGACTTCCAAGTACTTGTCCCGTCCCGACAATCACATCTTCAACATTACCAGCAGGCGGCTCATGGCGGTCCCCAAACCCAAATGTCTTCCCTGTCGCTTCATGCCCGGCCAATAGCATCAGAACGATCATGGTTGTCCATACTCTTCTAGCAAATTTCATCCTCTCTTGTTTAAAATGACTGGGGGAAAATAGGTGACACGATATAGTATTTAATTGATTTATAGTATAGAAAAATGGGATCACAAAGCATCCAAATGCAGCACTGTATATATTCAAGATATAGCAATAGGACAGTATTTTGAAGGATTAGAACGGTTACCCTTCTTATGAAGTAAATGCGGTACTGTATATATTGAAAATATGATGGTGATGATGATGATATTGATGACATTGAAGAAGTTATACATATGTGCCGGCTCGCACCACTGAGGTTTCGAACTGTTGCTCATCCAGCTTGAGCTCTCTTGATACCCAGGCTTCGGAACATCATTCAACGAGCTCGAGCACGCTCAATAGCCTGACGTGATCGAGGCTGGCCAATTAACACCGTCCAGGAGAGCTGCTGGGGCACGCCTGCTGATGGAGCCAGTATTTGCCTCACAGCCAAGACGTCCACACCACCTCTCTTGTACTGATTGCTGAGCTGCGTTACTTGTTCAGTAAACTGCATCGCTCCCTACGTGTTTTCATCCAAACCGCTACAGTGGTAACCCCGGATAATACAAAACGGCCTCTATTGGATTTCATCATGGCTACTGAAGACAGCAAGGATCAGCAAAACGCAGTTTCACTCAAACTGCCCATCTTCTGGACATTACAGCCCCAAGTGTGTTCGAACAAGCTGAAGCCCAATTCCACATACGCCAGATTACTGCCGACACCACCAAAAACTACTACGTGGTTGGTGCGCTGGACCAGGAAGCAGCTGGGCACATCATCGATTACCTCCGTCAGCCACCAGCCGATGGCAAGTACGAGGGTATCAAAACACTCCTAAACAACACATTTGGTCTCAGCAAACGTGGCAGGGCAGCTAAACTCTTGCACATGGATGGCCTCGTCGGCGACTGCAAACCGTCCGTGCTCATGAACAAGATGCTTGTTTTATTTTATGGACGGACACAAGCCCTGCCTTCTCTTCGAACAAGTTTTCCTCGAACAGATGCCCGACGACATTCGCCTAATCTTTGCAGATGATGACTTCAATGACCTCGACAGTTTGCAGCGCGAACAGACGTGCTGTGGCAGGCCAAACAGCAGTGTGCAGGCACCATCAACAACGTGGCAGTCATGACCTGACGAGTTGAGTGAACAACTTGTGCCTACACTGACGGAGCAACAGTGACGTCACCCGTGAATGCTACCAACAAGGACAAGTGGTACTACGACCACAAAAGGTGGGGCTCCGAGGCCCCCCGATGTCACCCACCCTGCACGCATTCGGGAAATGCCTTCACTGGCCGTCGGTAGTGGCAACTGTCGCCGGCCAAAAAATCCACCTCCTCTACATTTGTGATCGTCATTCGGGGCTGCGTTTCCTTGTTGACACAGGGGCGTAGGTTAATGCCTTGCCCCACTCTGGCATGGACATTCGCTCCGGGAAGAAAGGTCTCCCCTGACGCCCGCCAACAGCAGCAGCATTAGAACAGACGGTGCCCGCACGATTCCCCTGAACTTCAACTCTTGCCGCTTCAAGAGGACCCTTACCATCACCGACGTCTCACAACCACTGCTTGGCCCGATTTCCTCCGAGCACACTCCTTGCGTGGGTGTACCAACATAATTAGTTGCCTTTGCCAACGCCTCCTTAGCGTTGTCAAACGCAGTTGTAGCTGCATCGTTCCAAATGAGCTCTTTAGGCTTGTTAGTTAGAACCCTGAACTGCGGTTACATGATCCTGGCTACTGCCGGCACAAAGCGGTGGTAGAAGGTCACCAGGCCGATAAACTCCTGGAGTCCTTTCAATATAGTGGGGTTTAGGAAACTTACGGATGGCTTCGACTTTGGAAGGAAACGGCACGGCCCCGTGCTGGTCAATGTAATGGCCGAGAAAGGTGATGGAAGTGAGACCAAACGGGCACTTGGCAAGGTTGATGGCCAGGCTATGTTCAGTGTACCTATGGAAGAGCCGACGGAGGTGAGCGTGGGGTTCCCGTCGAGAGCGGCTGGCAACGAGAATGTCATCGAGGTGGATGAAAACAAAATTGAAAACACGGCCCACTCTGTCCATAGGGCGCGGGAACGATTGAGCGGCATTCTGAAGGCCAAAAGGCATACGTAAGAACACAAACGAGTCCAAACGGAGTGATGATGGCATCTTGTGGATGTCGTCTGGTTGACTTGCTGTGTCACTTGTTTAGTAAACTGCATCGCTTCCCTACGTCATTTCATTAGAACCGCTACACATCAATGGTAATGATGAAAATAATTATCACTAATTGATTACACTGGGGAACAATTTGAAAAAAATAAATTGTTGAGTTAGATTTTTGAGCTTATTTAGACTAAAATTGGCATGCTGATTCCAAAGCTGTAGTCAGTTTTTTTCTAGCACGTAAAGTTTTTTCTCCACAGCCTACCCTCCAGATAAGCATAATTCCACTTGTGAGCTGTAGTAAAACTTCTACGCAATGGCAATTTGTTTGGCGCAGTCCCTATTGGGCATTCGGTCTGTCTTCGTGCAGAATATGGAGATGTAAAGAGAGTCATTGAGTTATTGCAATATGACAAACACAATTGGATCATCTGTGTTGACCTTAAAATGGTGTCCTTCCTTCTTGGTCAACAACGTGGATACACAAAGTATCCCTGCTTTCTCTGTATGTGGGATAGCAGAGCTCGAGAGAAGCATTGGGTTCAGACGAATTGGCCTCCGAGATCTGATCTTAAACCTGGAGATCCTAACATTGTACATGAGCCGCTTGTTGACAGGAAGAAAATAATATTCCCACCTCTGCACATAAAACTAGGTCTCATGAAACAATTTGTAAAAGCATTGTCAACTGATGGCGACTGTTTGAAGTACATCATCTTGGCATTTCCTGGACTGTCAATTGAAAAAATCGAGGCCGGTGTGTTTGATGGTCCACAAATTCGACAGCTCATCAAAGATGAACATTTCAACGGTACTATGTCAGACCTTGAAAAGAATGCTTGGCTATCATTCAAAGACGTCGTCAAGAACTTTCTTGGAAATACACGTGCAAGTAATTACACAGAAATTGTTCAGAAACTATTGGAGAGCTACAAAGCGCTTGGTTGCAACATGAGTATTAAAGTACATTTTTTGCATAGCCATCTTGCCAACTTTCCGGAAAATCTTGGTGCTGCTAGCGACGAGCAAGGTGAACGATTTCACCAAGATTTGAAGGTTATGGAAGAACGTTACCAGGGTAGATGGGATGTGCATATGATGGCTGACTATTGTTGGAGCATCAAACGCGATAGTCCTCAAGTTGAACACTCCAGACAAAGCTACAAACGTAAATTTTTACCTTAACCTGCACACAATTATAGCCTTATCCTTTCTAAAAACATGATAATGTTAAATAAACATTCTATTCATGCCTATTTCTTTCATTTTTCATTGTATGTTAACATTTGCAACTTTTTATAAAATAAGCACTGTTACTGTTATGTACAGTATTTTTCATATTTTTTAAGAAAACGAAAATCCTACAGTTCAAAAACTTGACGTGATAGAGAAAAACTGAGATCAGTTTTGGATTCAGCACCCAAAAATTACTTAATAACAAGTGTCAGACCTAACTCAACAAAAATTTGTTCCCCAGTGTTATTAACAATTATTTATAAAATTATATCAATATACCTACCAAAGGTAATAAAAACTGATAGCATTAATATTTGCATCATATTAAAATTAACATTAATCAATATCTTAATTTGCATCATATTAACATTTACATTAATATCTATCATTGTCATTATTCAATCTTTTGTTATCATTGTTATTATTATTGTTATTATTATCATACTAATGATCATCATTATCATGATTATAATTATCATATATGTAAATAGTGATAATAAAAAAAGCTAGAATTTGTTGCATTATCAATATCATTATTATAATCTTGGACTTTGGTACTGAGAGTGCTGTGAAGTGTGGGGGAGGTGTATCCATGTTTTTCCTGTAAATACAGGAGTGAGGCAAGGATGCGTCCTTGCCCCATCACTTTTCAACACTTGTATGGACTGGGTATTGGGGAAATTTGTAGATCAAAGTGATTGTGGAACACCCCTCGGCAACACCAAGATCACTGATTTTGTTTTTGCCGATGATGCAGTAATCTTTGCTGAGTCACTGGAGGTCCTGGTGATGGCTCTCGAGGCGCTGCTCGAGGAGGCAGAGCCTTTGGGACTTGAGGTCTCCTGGCTCAAGACCAATCTCCAGGTGATGCTTACTAGATGAAAAAACACAGTCTGTTCATGCGTGCGGAAATCAGCGATTGCACCATGAGACTGAATCGAGGCCTATTACCTGCATAGTCCGTCAGCGCCAACTTTGGCTATATGAGCATGTGGCACGCTACCCTGAAACCGATCCTTCCCACCGGGTTGTATCTATGAAAAACAATCCGGCGTGGAGTAGGCCAAGGGGACGACCACAAGGCTCGTTGCTGGGGCAATTTGATGTTTCCTGTCGAGTTGGTTGGTATGGGAAGGGAGCTTACATGAGGACTCGTGCGTAGTTACCCCCGGGAGTGACGTCGTAGGGTGGGCGAGGCGACGCTCCCCCCGGCGTATGTCCCCAATGATTGATTGATTATTAGAATTATCATTATTTTAATTATATGTCAAGGCAGCCAGACATAATGAATGTAGATAGACCACGATGTAGGCCGAGATCCAGTCCAGCCAGGCCAAGGACAAGGACAATGATGAGGACCAGCCGGATGTGATGATTGTGGATGAGAAAGAAAAAAGATCGACAAGACCAGCACAGAAGATAAAGCTTGTAAGGGTGGCTCCAATACGCATTATTAGAGACAGTATGGTGAGACATACACCGACACAGGAAAGTTGCTCCTTCCCAGGGATTGGGTGCACCACAATGGGAGGCGCCCGGATTCAGGATGTTAAGATAAAAGTACATGAAGATGCCAAGGACATAGAAGATGGAATGCTTGTCATCCAAGGTGGAGGAAATTACCTGGAGAGGATTGGCTGTGAGGAAACGGAAGGAAGTGGTGGATGCAGTAAAGGCTGTAAAGGGAAGGAAGATCAGTGTGGCAGTGGTGGGTGTACTGCGGCGACCCCATGAATGAATCCAGTACGAGAGACTGAGAAGGGCAATTAACAAGTAAATTTTTGAAGATGTGTTGAAGATGAAGATATAGTGGCTGAGGGAGAGGGAAGGAACCGTAAGCCTCCTGGACATGGACAGAACCCTGAGGGAGGACCGTTTCTACCCCAGGGATGGAGTCAACCGGAATGCCGCCAGGAATGAGAGGATGGACAGAAGACTGCATGAGTGGGTGTAAGCCAGGTTGACGCACAGCGTGAACTTGGCTTAAAGAGGAGGACGTAGATAAGACATAGGACGAGGAGGAGAAGACACCATACACGGCGAGAGAATGGATGAAGTTTGGTTGTCTGAATGTGAGAGGTTGGGGCATTAGACAGTTTGATGATGTATGCAAGGATTTGAATGAATGGAAATGTTATTTAGTTGGAGGGACTGAAACCCACTTAAGAGATGATGTACAAATGGATGGCAGTGAGTATGTAATGATTGGAAAGGGACGGAAAAAAGCAAGAGAGATTAGGAGGAGGGGGTACCCTGTATTCCTCGAAAAGAAGGAAACCTCAAAGTAGATGAGAAAGATAGAGCCAAGGGCGAAAAGAAGTAACAAATATCCCGCTAGTTACCAGTTACCCATAAAGACGACAGTAAGATAAAAAAGAATAGGGGTGGATCAATTTAGTTCGGGAGGTGTCTTGATACTTCTCTCATGAAAAACAACAACGTAGGTAGGTGGAAACGGAAACAGGAAGAGAGTTACAGAGTTTACCAGTGAAAGGCATGAAAGAGTGAAGATTAACTACAAGATAAGTTGACTATAAGTTAACTGGTTAACTCTTGCATAAGTAAAATGGACAAAATAGGGATGATAATGAGAAGAAAGTCTTGTGCAGCGAGGCCGCGTAGGGAGGGGGGAGGCATGCAGTTAGCAAGTTCAGAATGGCAGTTGGAATGAAAATAATGGTAGAAGATATCAAGAAAAGCAACATTGCGGGGGGATTTAAAAAATGAAGACAATCAGTCAGAGGAGGGTAGTTGATGCGACGAAAAAAGTTTGATTATACCCTGTTTAGGAGAGCTGTATGAGTGAATTTCCCCCACACGTGAGAGGCATACTCCATACATGGGCGGATAAGGCCCCTGTACAGAGCAATTAACTGTGAGAGGGAAAAAATGGACGTAAACACCACAGGATACTGAACTTCTTAGAAGCTGATTTAGTAAGAAACAAGATGTAAAATTTCCAGTTCAGATTTTTAGTAAAGGAATCCAAGAATGTTCATTGTAAAAGTGGGAGACAGTTGAGTGTCATTGAAGAAGAGGGGATATTTGTCTAGAACAGAGTTCGGCAACCCTGACTTCGAGAAGAGACAGTTTTTTCAAACTTGGCAAAAAAACTGCCACCCCCCCTCCATAACAAACCTGGGGACCCGTCGTGAACGGGTCCCCAGTAGTAGAACGGGAACGTATTAGGCGGGGAAAGTGGACAAGAGCTCTGTACTGATAGTATATTATGTGGATGACGTAAAATGTATGCGGTAAACACTCTATGGGATGACATAGAGTGTTAGATGATTGGAAGGCCAAAAATAAAAATAAAATATATAACCCATAAAATCGATGGGAATTACTAACCTATTTCTGGAAAAATCTCTAGTAAAATTTTTAACTACAACGGTAAAACTGCAGTTTGATACAATGCATGGATATTGGTTATGCAATCTGACATAGCTCTGGAGCTGCGCCCCCCATGCGCTAGTTCGCTAACCTAACATGGACGTTAGTTGAGTAGCCTAACCTAAAGTAGGGATAAAGGGGGTTAACTGCTAAATTATGCATATCCGACTATTATGAATGTGACCATCCAAAGACTAATGTATACTGGACTTCGGGAAAATTACCCGATTGATGATGTTATTTATTTAGTTAACGCTAATTTATGTATGGTGCGAATTAATTTATCAGAAAACGAAATATAACAATGGAACGCTAATAAAATTCTGCTTCTATTGATATGCTCCATGTTAAATGTTGTCTCGCAAAATATTAAATGTCGAAGAGTTTAAGTTTATATTCAGTTCATGCATATTTCTTCAGAGTCTCATAATGGCATTTCTTTAAGTGTATTTTATTGTTTTTTATTTAATGATATTATAGAGCAAACATTTACGAAGATAACATTATATGATTTATAGTGATAAACCATAGAAAGGGAAATGGGAGTGATGTTCGAAAATGTCATGAATCGCGGCATTGGCCCCACTGGAAATAACCCAAACTGTCCAGCATACAGTAGTCTTTGGACCATCATTCTCAACATACATTGGAAAAAGTACTTTAAAATTCGTACTCAATTACTGGTTGAAAGTTCCAAAATGCCCTCCATAATACCATATAGGAGTTAAATATACCCACAGACAAGATAATCAAATACACTTTAATAATAAAAAAATTAAAAATAAGTACAAAAATTCATCACAATATTTTCCTAGAGACCTACTAGACTAAGAACTAAGTGACTTTTAATTTACATGAAAGGTCCAAAAGGTTTGAACTCACATATGTTCAAAGAAACCCAAACTAGGCCCAAAAACCCAATTCTTAAGTTTCGTAGATGGTGGATGCGATAGGTTGCGCCACTCAAAATAACCTTCAAAATGGATTTAATTAACATGAAAGGTCCAAAGATACTTTCTTCGCAAGCCAATAGGGAATTGTGTACTGCATCAGAAATAACAACTTAAGAATGAAATATGCGGTGGAAACTGTATTTAAGAACATGGCCAATTAGTGTTAATTACACTTTTAATTAACATGAAACTTCCAAAGCTGAAATGACTATTAAATTGGAGCAAAGTGTCCCCTGATTCAGATTTGCTAACTTAAGAATGCATTTCCTAGTGGAAAATGTTCTTAAGAATACGTCAAAGGTCAAGAATTTGCACTAATTGACATTTTAAAGTGATTACAAATTAATTAACATAAACAGTCCAATGCTGAAACTACCTTTGAAATGGAGCCTAGTGTCAACTAATACTGAAAAACTAACTTAAGAATAAATTTTCTAGTGGAAAATGTTCTTAAGAATAGGTCAAAGGTAAAGAATACCCATTGGTTGATATCGTTGATGGATTAAAAGTTAGTAACATAAAATGCACACAGATGCTTGGACTTCTTTCGAAAATGGTGCTTACCATACCCGGTACTTCTTTCAGGAAATATTTTAAAGAGAGACAATAAGGACTTGTTTATACAGTAAATATGCACTTGTTGGCCACACTGGTTAATGAGGTATTATACATAGAAGATGAAACTGTGTCACTAGATTCAATATCATCAACTTAAAATATAATTTCTAGTAACAAAATGGACAGAGAATAGGAAAGCAATGCCAGATTCAGGCACTAGTTGATATTTTCAAAAAAGCTGGAGAACAAGCTAAGTTAAGTTAAACCAAGGTTTACGAACTTTAGGATTAGAGAGTGTGTGGAATGTATGCTTCCATGCGAGAAACAATGACCTCAGTTATGCGCTCTGCACAAAGTCTCTGTCTGACACGGAAGCAAAAATAATTCCCTAGGGAATCACAGTAATACTGCCTTATGTCCTCCCACTTCGGTAAGTTGAAATGACATTCACGATCAATCAGAGGCCGTTTCAGAGTTAGTCACTATTTTGACAACTTCAACCATTTCTTTCGCACATTTATGTGCATATATAAGAAAAAAAACTATGTTATTACACTGATATTCTGCGCATTTCCTACCGATAGAAGTATACTTTAAAAAAAATCCGACCGGAAACTCTTCCATTACGTAACTGGTGATAGGTTTGGAAAATATTTTCCTGAAACAGAACTTACATTTTCAACAAGAATCTTACTGGCAGAAATCAGAGGTTTTATTCTAAAGATGTATCGGATATCCGCATCAACGGAACATCCGCAGTTTTTAACATCCGCATGCATATCCGCGCTTGTGATAAATTAAACATCCGCAACCGCATTTGCGATGAAATAAATATCCGCATCTGGATCCGCATCCGCACCACACACAAAAAGGATGTGGGGGATATATACAATACATTGCAGAGCTTCCAATGTTGAAGAAAATGAATGCATGTTCACTTAATTATCAACTAAAATATTATAACCTTGCATTCATTTCTTTCAATTTTACATAATAATGTGTCAAGAGTTATACGGAAAAGCAGTAGGAGGGAGATTTATTTAGGTCGTGACTATGTAGGCTACTGTACTCTACTACACTCATATGCAGTCACAATGCTTTGTTTCTTTGAGTGCAATGGAAAGTTAGCAAATATTTTTTGGATAAATAATTACATATATTTACTGTTACTAAATTAATTCTTTAAAATATTTTTTATGCATTTTTTGTGCAGTTCTCAGCATTACAAGAGAACTTTTCTTAGTAACATTTTCGTTGCAAATGAAAAAAAATGTATATGTAAGAGCTACAAGGATATTTGGGTTGGGTGGTTAAACCTAGATTCTCCTAGAACCCAACCGGCAAGATCGGCAACCCAGAATTCGAGAAGAGCCAGTTTCTTCAAACTTGGCAGAAAAGCAGTGCTGATGGAGCCGCAGTGTACATTATGAATGGAAAATACGAACAAGTACAAGGTAATAAGTATCATAATTCATCCCAGTATTTGCTTAGAGAACTAGGACCTAGGTCACATACACAATTGTATTGCGGCTATCTATGCCTGAATTTTATCGCTTATTTTTTTAAACGATAATTTGGACATTTGTAAGTAGCTGGCAGGAGCCGCACAGGTCTCTTGAAAGAGTCGCAGGTTGCCGACCGCTGTCGATTTGAGACGGGGTCAAGGAGCAATGTGTGAAGTATTATGCCTTTGAATACGTTTTTGCCGAGCGCATGTGTACACCAGACACATAAGCTCATCTTAAATGCTTCAGGAAAGTTTCTCCAGTTGTGGTTCCTAAACCTACAGTTTTTCATCCATTGTGGATGTCTATTTCTATCTATTTACTTCTCAGTACTCTAAATAAAATCCCTCACAATCTGTATGTCCTAGTTACATAGTTTAAAGAACATAATAAATACATACTACATTGGCAGTACGACATTTACAATACCAAACGACAAATGAACAATAACACTACACTTTAAACCCAAACAGTGAATTTGTCTCCAAACAGTTCATAGTCTCTTTACCAAATTCCTATACCTTCGAAGGGCTCCACGGTCTACTTGCCGAATCCTGATCATATGCACGTATAATCCTATCAACATCTAATGATATTGGCTAATGACGTAGCAGGTGATATGAAATTACAGCATTTTCAAGATTGACAGAACATTGCCTCAAATGTAACAAGAGAAAGTCAGAAGATACATCAAGTCCGATCATCATACAACTATAGAGGAATAAACACCGATATTAAAATAGAGAACCACAGCCCATCAGAGTCTAACACCTTCTAGCTTGATTAAGCACATATGATGCTATAAATCCCTTCAGCTGTGGTGAACCATGAGGGCCAAAAGCCTTGCTATATGTAGAGTGGAAATACGACATCTCTTCTCGAGGAACCGGACCTGTCGAGTGACCATTTGCATTTTCATAACTTAATCGCAGAGGGGAATGGACCGAGGGCGGAACTGCGGAAAGTATGGCAGATTTTCAAGTGGACGGAATGAAGCTGTCTTTCTTCATCACGTAGTACCTGTCTGTATGTAATGAGATGCATTCTTCTGACACAGAAGAAAGAGTAAGAATGCATTGCGCCGCATTCTTATGGACGCGTTTTATCACTTGTAACATGGGTGTGTGAACTTTACAAAAATGCTAAATATATTGAATAACTGATTATTTATTACTGTTCTTGGCGCCCAAACTAGATATCATAAGGTACAAGTGTAAGGCTTTAATAGTATAACATTTAAGGCAAATAAAATTAATAAACACTGAACCTCAAAATATATTAATGCAGTGAATATATATTACATTTTAAGTAAAACTTGAGGGGCATACATGTAGATAATATTTCTTTCTTTGAGAAACAAAAAGTTACGTGGATAGTTACACATTTGCCACAATAGTCCAGTGGAATCCAATGCTTAGTATTGTTAATGTAATTATATATATATTTTTCACATTTCGACCTATAGCACCTATAGGCAGTGACCTCCAGGGTCGGATGGTAGGCCCTAGGCCTAGAGGTTCTCTTGCGGGCCTTGTAGTAACGTAGGCAGTATTTTTATAGTGGCGCCTGTGATTAGAAGCTCATGCAGCTCCCTTATGTCCTCCGATGTATACTCGCCGTCTAAGTTAAAGTTAGACGGCGAGTATACATCGGAGGACATAAGGGAGCTGCATGAGCTTCTAATCACAGGCGCCACTATAAAAATACTGCCTACGTTACTACAAGGCCCGCAAGAGAACCTCTAGGGCCTACCATCCGACCCTGGAGGTCACTGCCTATAGGCGCTATAGGTCGAAATGTGAAAAATATATATATAATTACATTAACAATACTAAGCATTGGATTCCACTGGACTATTGTGGCAAATGTGTAACTATCCACGTAACTTTTTGTTTCTCAAAGAAAGAAATATTATCTACATGTATGCCCCTCAAGTTTTGTCATTGGCAGGATTCGAACTCGGTACACCGAGCTTGCCACCTCCAGACGCTAACCACTCGGCCACAGTCTTCCCGTACTTTAAAGATTACAGTACTTTCATTTTCAATATAATTTTTAAACTGAATTGTAGTAATCGGGTAAATGGGACAAAATTATGTTTGCAATATTATACATGTAGCTTACAAACTAAGTCTTATTCACAATCATATTGAAGTATAAGGATGTGATGTCTACGTTCAAAAAATGTCTTATAATTTTCAAGGTCATTCATGTTAATTCAAAGTAAAGTGTTACTAGTTCATTCGGGAATAAAACTTCATAAAATAATTTAAACTTAAAAAAAAATCTATAGTCCGTCACATTTCCTGGTTTTCATTTTACCGGAAGAAGTCACCTTCCGATGACACGCCGCACAGTCATCACAACCCTCAGTAAGGGCGCATAATGTTGTATTTCTGTAATTGAATGTACAGAATGTCACATGTCACAATATCAATTTACAATTTATTTATATCCTCAGCTTTATAGCTTAAGGGAGTCTGTGCCTAGATCTTACATAACATTTTGATCAACCTTTTAAGCGCATTCTGACAACTACAAATTATGCAACTTGTGACATAACTATTTTTTTCATGGTATTCTATTTTGAATTATTTTGTGGCGTTCTAGCGTGTCGACAGTACAACATTGCTCATAAAAAGTCCCCATAAATATGTAAATATGTACCCTTCCGATTCAGCATAGTGTATCATCAATACATTTACTTCCGCTTTCAAGTTTGTCGATCACATAATTAACGTTGTGACGTATTGGACGACATTAGGCCAGTTCACAAAATAAAGTAGCTTATTCTCATTGAGTAGTTGTATCACCCACTTCCGCACAGTAGTAGGACTTCTGCCAGTCAGCTTCGCTATTGACCTGAAGGACAAGCCTCCTGTCCACAGGTGCATAAACCACCAGTGTTCGTTTGAACATGTCCTAAAATATCTAAGACTTGGATTCATTTTGTACCGTTCGGTAGGCGTCATTAACTTCTGCAAAAGAATTAAAAGGCGTCCGTTGGAATCGTATATATCTTTAAGATTAAAAATACATTATTACAACTAATGATGACAGCTCCTCATGTACTGGTTACATTTTTAGTTTAAACAAAAGTTTAGGCAAAATGTTATTGTATAGCATCAGAGACCTTCTTCGCATGTAATTCCCTTTACCTCTGAATCCCACTAGAAAATAATAACGTATTTATTTACACTAAATCCACAGAGGTGAACAAATGCTGATTTAATTATTTGATCAATAGTTTATGGTTGAATCTTACTATGTTAGAATGTTCATCATAGCAACTACTCACCTCGTTGTGTCGACACGGCGGAGCGGGAACAACGTAAAGGGCAATGATTTAACTATACGTTAACTGGTGGTAAGGCAGTGACAGGCTGGTGGTTCTTGGCTTCACTGATCCTACCAAGCAAAGGTTCCTTCTTTAACTCATTTTAATCAGGCAACCCAAACTATCGTACTATCATTCAAGAAATATATTCAGTCATAGTTT
This sequence comes from Chionoecetes opilio, assembly GCA_016584305.1. Taxonomy (NCBI): domain Eukaryota; kingdom Metazoa; phylum Arthropoda; class Malacostraca; order Decapoda; family Majidae; genus Chionoecetes; species Chionoecetes opilio. The sequence goes on from JACEEZ010003048.1 coordinate 266,533, forward strand.
TATTTTTCCTCTCTCTCTCTCTCTCTCTCTCTCTCTCTCTCTCTCTCTCTCTCTCTCTCTCTCTCTCTCTCTCTCTCTCTCTCTCTCTCTCTCTCTCTCTCTCTCTCTCTCTCTCTCTCTCTCTCTCTCTCTCTCTCTCTCTCTCTCTCTCTCTCTCTCTCTCTCTCTGATAAACCCTAAGTTTCCGAAGTGGTTTCATAATGGCCTAACTTTGGGGAATTCTTGTTTTTTACAAAAAACTTAAATCAAATTATAAAAATCATAAAATCATGTTGAGATCACAAATATGTCAAGTTACCTACATAATCATACATCAAGAGAAGACCCTCATGACGTCTAGTTATCTTGGAATATTAATCAATAGATAAAAAAAAATCTTGCTAACATTAGGACGCTCGTGCACACATTAAAGGCAAACACAAAATGGTTTGTCTTGGGAAAAATGAAATAATAAATAACCAAAAATTGAACCCGATCAATATTTTGTAATGTTTGTTCATGTGAATCAAGATTATAACTTATATAGGAGTGAGGAGGAGACGGAAGAGAAGCAGACAAATTTATAGTTACATCCAAATGAACAATACAAAAAATAATATATATATATATATATATATATATATATATATATATATATATATATATATATATATATATATATATATATATATATATATATATATATATAATAATATATAATATATATATATATATATATAAATTGTCCAAGATCGCTTCGCTCGCTTGGACACCTATTTCAGCCGAAATCAGGTGTCATATAGGCTTGTAAAATGTTTCCACGAATGTGGGCAAGAAAGATACAGGCGCAAAGGAAGAAAGTTGGCACAGAAAGTTATATTTCGTCTCTTAACTCATTGTCCAAGCGAGCGAAGTGAGCTTTTAGCATTTATGCAAAAATTCGTAATATACTGTGCCTAGCGACATTAGTGCAGTGGCGAAAGTAGTGCATTAGTGCAGTGGAAATAAAATGTGTTCGTAGCCTTCACAACAACAGTGTCTGAGCGTCGCCGAGGAGGCAGGCCGCTTGTGTTAGGCCTCATATAACCACTATAACTCGTGTTTATAATGCCGTTATAGGTGTTATTTAGGGTTAGCCTGGTGTTATATACGTGGTAGGGTGTGTGTGAGGTGTTAAATATGCCATTTCAGCCGTGGGTACAGAGAGGAGGAAGAAAATGTAAGTATAAACCCGTGTTATTGTCCACGCGAGCGAAGCGAGCTTCAACATTCGCATAAAACAATTATGAAATACCACTACCACCACCACCACCACCACCACCACACCACCACCACCACCGCCACCACACCACCACCACCACCACACCACCACCACCACCACCACCATTACCATCACCATCACCATCACACCACCACCATCACCATCACCACCACCACCACCATCACCATCACCACCACCACCACCATCACCACAACCACCACAACCACCACCATCACCACCGCCATCACCACACCATTTTTTTTAGAACTTTTTTCAAGAACAATTTAGCACTTTTCTTTTCTTTGTAAAAAGTAAAGAAAATCAAAGAAGAGAATGATGAAGGTTAGGTTGGGTTAGGTCAGGTTGTGATAGAAGTATTTTAAGGTGAGGGTATTTAAAAAGATGACTTTAGCCTGTGCGAGCTTGGACACGTTCCACATAATTAGTGTGGACGTCTATTTCCTAGTATATCAAGTATAGACGTCCAGCCTCTGGCCCCTTTGCTTTTGGCTCAGTTCTTGCGGCTGGAACGTGACAGCGAGCCACGTTCCAGCCAATTAACTCATTACGTGAATTACTCATTAAGGGCTTGTTCTATGCAAAAAGTTTGTTATACAGACCCCCGTTGATTTTGTCAGCACTACTTGCATGTCGAATTTCAGCTCAATCCGACAATAATTAGGAGTAGTTTACGCGTATTACTCATTAAGGGCTTGTTTTACGCAAACAGTTTCTTCTGACGACCCCCATTGATTTTGACAGCACTACTTACATGTCAAATTTCAGCTCAATCCGATAATATTTAGGAGTAGTTATACACTTTTTGGCGGAAACTTGGTTCAACGGGTCTTATGGTAAGCGACAGCGAGCTTCGCTCTCTGTCAATAATATTTATTTTTATTGTATATTTGGATGTAATTATAAATTCGTCTGCTTCTCTTCCGTGTCCTCCTCACTCCTATAGAAGTTATAATCTTGATTCACATGAACAAACATTTCAAAATTTAGAACGGATTCAATTTTTGGTTAGTTATTATTTGATTTTTCCCAAGACAAACTATATATATATATATATATATATATATATATATATATATATATATATATATATATATATATATATATATATATATATATATATATATACATTCCTACTCCCCCCGTATGGTGAGGGAACAACAACTCCCTCATTACCTAGTATAGGGGAGAGGGGGACAAAACTACCACTCTACTGATTGAAAGGGTGGTTGGTGGATAATTTCCACAAAAGCTATTACAATTACACTCACTCAAGAAGCGTAGAGTAAAGGCGATCTGATTGAAGTTTTTAGGTTGTTAAAGGGAAATCATAAAGGAGATATAGGAACAGTTCTTACGGCTAGTAATCAGGGTAGAACAATAAGTAACGGATTCAAACTGGATAAGCGTTGATTTAAAAAAGAAATAGGTAAAAACTGGTTCACAAATAGGGTGGTATATGATTGGAAAGGACTCCGTCGTCAGGTTGTTAGTGCGGAGTCAATAGAGAGCATTAAATGGAAGATAGATAATTTAATCAATCAATCAATCATTAATACGCCATACGCCAGGGAGCGTGTCGCCTCCCCAACCCGACGACACCACTCCCCGTGGTCACCACGCGCGAGTCCCCATGTAGGCTCTTCTCCCATACCAAGCAACTCTCGACAGGAAACAGCAACTTGCCCCAGCCAAGAGCCTTGTAGTCGCCCCCTTGGCCTCCACCACGCCGGATTGTCTTTCATAGATACAACCCATCCCCCCCCAAGGGATGCCCCCATCCCTAGATTCCCCAAGATTGGTTTCAGGGTAGCGTGCTACATGCCCATATAGTCGAAGTTGACGCTGACGGACTATGCAGGTATTAGTAATAGGCCTCGATTCAGTATTATGGTGCTAACGCTGATTTGACACGTAATCATCCCAGCGATACCTCATGATTCTGCGAAGACACTTATTACCAAATGCATCGATTCGCCTCTTCAAGTCGCTATTTAGGGTCCATGTCTCACATCCATAGAGTAAGACAGGGATCACAAGCGACTTGAAGATCCCGATCTTTGTTCTTCTACACAGGTACCGACAACGCCAAATAGTCGTGCTGAGCGAGTCCATAATACCTTGGGCTATGCCATTCAGCCGTAAGACTTCTTGACGTGAAACGCTGTCATTATTGACTGCGCTGCCAAGGTATGTAAAACTTTCCAAGATCTCAATGTCCTCGCCGCACGCATAGACAGACTATACTGTTTCATATAGTAAGCCTCCAAACACCTGGACAGCCAGCGGTCTTGAGCCAGGAGAGCTCAAGTCTCAATGGCTTTGCCTCCTCGTGCAGCGCCTCGAGAGCCATCACCAGGACATCCAGCGACTCAGCAAAGATTACTGTACCATCGGCAAAAACAAGATCAGTGATCTTGGTGTTGCCGAGGGATGCTCCACAATCACTTTGATTTACAACTTTCCCAATACCATATTTTTTATATCATCCCATAGTACCATACATACTTACCATACATTACATACGCACCCCTTGCCGCACTCCTGTATTCTTAGGAAAAAAGATACACCTCATCTACACTTCACAGTACTCTCAGTCCCAGAGTACAGACCAGTTATCAAACCAATAGTCCTTGCCGGAATCCCGTGAAGTAGCAGATCCCAGTGACTTACGATGCACTGAGATCAACGCCTTCTTGAGATCAACATAAGCTGCAAGCATTCCCTGTCGAAACTCACGTCGGCGTTCCAACAGGCGTGAACATAAGGCGTTTTCTGCGGGTAGACTAGGAATATAATCTCAAAATTTTACATGAGGGGTATCGGTTTGTTACAAGCTGTCACCCATGCTAGGATTGAACCATGACACCTCCTGAGCAATATTAATCTGGATGACATTTGATATTTTGATTTGGGACCTCACAGTGGGTTATTTTGTGAAAGAGGTTAATCGCGAAATATCAGATTTTCTTGAAAATAATTTTGTTTTAATAAAATTACCAATAATGTTGTTACAAACTTTATTTTGGTGTCAAAATGAGCAGAATAACGAGCCATATTGTAAAAATATTGCTTTATGCTATAATAATGAGTATAGACTATGAATATTATATGAAAAGGGGCCAATCGCGAAATATCGGATTTTCTCGTAAATACAAAAATGTCAATAGAATGACCAATAATGCAGGTACAAACTTACATTTGGTTTGAAAATGAGCAGAATAACAAGCCATATTGTAAACATATTGGTTTATGCTATAATAATGAGTAGATTTAATTATTTATTACAAACATAACATACATCTAGTGAAAATTTAAGTAACGCAACGGTGAACGATGGACGAAAAAGGCGCATCATTGCATATATGCAAGTTTACATGTACATGAAATGAAATGAAAGAATGTCGTGTTTAAGTCACTCAGAGTCCGTTTCAATTGCCACACTGTATGGGTTGTGACATACTCCGTTATTACAGGTACATGCAGCTATGCACTTCAAGTTCTTGGCCCTACAAGAGCATCTGGAAGTTGCACAATTTTTGCACTTGCAGCAGACTATGTTTGTGAACTCGTTTGGCAGAGGATCGTCCACACTGACGTGTGGGTGTAGTCCCCTCGTAGCATCCTCGTACCATCCACTTCCAATGGGCGACTCGATTTCAGGGATTGGTACATCTGCCTGGAACCACACCTGAGCCTAGTGGTGTGCACGTTTGATGTGTTGTTCAAGACATTTTCGACTTGGCGGAAGCTTTTCTTGGTCTTTGGTGCCCTTTTGAAACATGCGGTATCGCACATCGTTGATGTTAGTTTCGTCCGAAGCTTGTGAGTAAATGCGGCAGAAGAACTCTTCCACACTCCGTATGGTGGATTCTGACAGCGTGCCACGAGGTCATCAAGCAATGCTCCGTGTTGCTGGAATACCTTCCATGTCGTCTTTTTCCCGTGTCCACTTGGTTGACTGACTGTGTCACATCCTGTAACCGCATGGTACACCAGGATGTTACGCTGCATCGTCGGTGTCAACTGTATGTCGTGCACAGCCACATAACGCCGTTCCTGCCTTCTGCCAGTTCTCATCCAGAGCTCTCCACTTGCAGTGGAGAGCTCTGCTTAAATTTGTGTGAGCAGTACCAATACGTCGGTGTCCCTGCACGAGACAATGATCCGTTCGTATCCATCCATATAGGCCGCCTTGGCATGCAATATTATACGTGTATCGGCCTTCTCGTGAGATGATTGCAGCTGTTCAAAATCAGACCCCTGTGACGATGCTACTTTGGTTTCTTCCTCAAACACAATCAAACATTCATACACGTATGTATATACACGAGAGAAATTAACAAAAAAATAAAGCAACTGACGCAGTTTAGTACAGAGGAACACTGCAGTGTCTAATTAAAGATATTTTATAATCACCATAGCACCGTTATAACAATATTATATAATCATCATCGTAGCAGCGAAACAATAACAAACACAGTAATGGCGGCGGCTTCAGTGTCACATTGCATGAGCCTCAGCCTCTCTCATATAAAAGCCGTAAGTAACGAATTATACCATAACACATGTATCACGAGCCACACAAGATTGTTATATGATTAATTAATGAACATAAGAGCTTAAATAGCCTCTGAAGCAGGCATATAAATGTTAAACTCACTAAATTGGCCTCGATGAAAATTACTGATGCACGTGATATCGAATCATAGATGCAACAATAAACAACAGATCTAGTCGATACGTCTATCGTTTATAAAGGATTCAAAGGATTAGGAATCCATTACAGTAGTTTTTGTCATTCTTTTTAACATTTCCCATTTCTATAGCATAATCCAACATTTTTACAATATGGCTTGTTATTCTGCTCATTTTGACACCAAAAATAAGTTTGTAACTGCAGTATTGGTCAGTTTATTGACATTTTTGTATTTTCGAGAAAATCGCATATTTCGCGATTGACCTCTTGCACAAAATAACCCACTGTGAGGTCCCAAATCAAAATATCAAGTCTCATCCAGGCTAATATTGCTCAGGAGGTGTCATGGTTCAATCCTAGTATGGGTGATAGCTTGTAACAAACCGTTAACCCTCATGTGATTTCTGGGCCCCTTTTCACCTAATATTCCTAGTCTAGGGGGAGCAAGAGATTTTCACTTGCAAGCAGTCACTTTCCTCTTGCTGTACCCCTGCAGAAAACGCTCACCCCCTTCGCTGGCTTCATGAGAAGGCGACGCGGCGGCTGAGATGTAAGCAAAACCAAGATCAAATGACTATTTTGACCCTCTAGATATTTTCACACTGGGACGTGTCCTATACCGACATCGCCAGAAAAGTGTGCAGATTCAGGAAGCGTGCTTAGACATTTAATGTGATTATAACTAGCCGAGCAATGAGGAGTTGAAGCCAAATAAGTGGGATAAAATGTTTATGCACTGTTTTACATAACCTGTGTTTTCGTATAACATTACAGTTATAAATTTATACCATGCGATGCAAAATTTCCTCAGGAAGACGATAGTGGTCTCAGTTGTTGTTAATATTCAATGGTATTGTCAGCAAATCGGGTAAGAATGAGGTGTGTGAAGTTGTTGATTTTGGATCAAGTCACACATTCCAATCTTTAATTCCAGCTGTTCTGCTGTAAGCAATGTTCGAATGCATATAAAGCAATATATATATATATATATATATAGCTGTGACGATTATATTATCCTTAATTACACGCCGCAACCTCCCTTATTTGATTCAAACTTTTATGATAAGATACTAAAATAAGAAAGTGATTGATTTTGTCGAAAGTACACTGTTGTCATTCTTTTATTGAAGCAGAAAACATCGCCACGTCAGCCGAACGCTGACGTACTTAACTGACGTACTTCACTTGCTCAGCAAGAAATTTCTTGCCAGTCACAAGCATTTTCTCAGGATGATTGAACAGCAAGCGAAATTTGAGCAAGTGAAATTTATTCACTGAGTTGGACCAGCTCTCCAACCCAGACCAACCCCGTTACCCCGCACTCCCTGTATTCGTGTCACTCGAATAACGTATTTTCACTTATTACTGCATATGAAATACATATTAATTTTATAATCATATTTCAATACTTTTTGGAAAATATCTTGTTTACATATCTATTAATCCTTCCAGATTAGGAATATAACACATTTTCATCGAAGGTCGGCGCGAAGACGGGGCTAACCGTGTCCTTCGCTGGCGACCTACAGCCTTCGCTCAGGTTGTTCGTTCCAATAAATACCCCTCTTATGATACGACCCTGACCTAACCGCGACCGTTTACAGTCATGATTCTTGGTACGGGCCTTACTATTTCTACTGCAGGGATGCTCATCCACCAAATGACTGTGTGCCAACAATGATAGGAACAAGATATATTTATGATATGGTGCTCAAGTAACGCAAGAAGAGGACTTTCCTTTAGATAGGAGAGATGGGAAGTAGTTAAGACACGCCTCTTCGCTGCCATATTTTGCTAGTTATTATTTGTTTCGCCCTTCATCGGATGCTGTAGACACTGTCCAGGTTAGAAACATATTATGCATACTGTCTCATATTTTGTAGATCAGTCCGCTAGTTATATTCACGTACAAACATACGCACGTCGTCGCTGAATTCCATGCGACAGTTGACTCTTCAACTTAGTATTCTTTCCTTTGTATATATCCGCTTTGTATTCCTCGACTTTCATCTTTCCTTTCCTCACATTCTCTTCCCTTTTAGGTGGGCTTTGTTTTCGTAATCTTTATTTTCATGTTACTTTTCCTTTATCTAACTTAACCTCGCACGATATAGTCAATTGAAGAACAGTTTCTTGCTTGACTCAGCTGTCTAGATAATTTGGCGCTAAAATTTGAAATACCTCAAATATGCTCATTTACACACACTGGGCAGTTAACGTCTCGCCAGTCACAGTTGAACTATTTTTTTTTTTCTAGCGTTAGAACATCCCTTTCTCTGTTGCTCATCTTTGATTATTTAAAAACTGAAAATCTCATCCATGAGTTTCCCTGTCTGTCTCTCTAATGCCTTGGAGATAGGGATGGCGGGGATTTTCTTTGGTAGGGCTCAACTAGGAATCTTCGAGGTGACTCTTGTAACATTAATCGAAGAGAATACCGTTGCTATACTCAATATTGGTGAACCTATGCATTTCCACTCCCATATAGGAACACTGACTGCTATCAATAATCACTATATAATAAATATCCCGGGTCCAACTATGAGGTTATGGGTCCATGTCAACCCACGTTAGAGGAAATTGCCCTGACACTTGTTGTTGCGGGATTTTTTTCTTAATATTCTGTTTCTCTATCTTCATCTTAAGTTTCCTTTCAAATCGTTCTATTGCAGCTACTGTAGACGGACATTGTTCTTCTCCTAAATCCATCAATAGTGGTGTTCCCCAGGGTTCTGTCCTATCACCCACTATCTTTCTATTATTCATTAATGACCTTCTAAGTCTAACTTGTTCAACGTCGTTTATTAGACGTCCAACTCAACAGGAACTAAGTGATTCACGGAGAGATGCCACCGAGCGCCTAACTTCTGATCTTTCTATAATTTCTGATTGGGGCAAAGCAAACCTTGTTTTGTTCAATGCCTCAAAAACCCAATTTCTTCTACTCCACAAAACCTACCAGATAAACTATCCCCTCTTATTCAATGACACTCAACTATCTCCTTCTACATTGAACATTCTATGTTCGATAATGGACTATCCTTTACTAATAATCTGAACTGGAAATCTCACATTTCATCTCTTGCTAAAACAGCTTCTAAGAAGTTAGGTGTCCTGTGGCGTCTGCGTTCTTTTTTTCTCCCTCCCAGTTGCTTGTTCTGTACAAGGGCCTTATCCGCCCATGTATGGAGTATATCTCACATGTTTGGGGAGGATCCACTCATACAGCTCTCCTAAACAGGGTTGAGTCAAAAGCTTTTCGTCTCATCAACTCCTCTCCTCTGACTGACTGTCTTCAATCTTTAAATCACCGCCGCAATGCTGCTTCTCTTGCTCTCTTCTACCGTTATTTTCATGCTCACTGTTCTTCTGAACTTGCTAACTGCATGCCTCCCCCCCTCCCGCACACAAGACTTTCTACTCATTATCATCCCTATTCTGTCCATCTTTCTAATGCAAGAATTAATCAGTATCTTTAATCTTTCATCCCTTTCACTGGTAAACTCTGGACCTCTCTTCCTGTTTCTATTTTTCCACCTTCCTATGACTTAAATATTTTCAAGAGAAGAGTAACAAGACCGAACCAAAGTGGCCCATCCCTATTTTGTATTTTTTATTATATATATTTTTTAATTCCCTTACTGTCTTCTTTATAGGGACTGGCAACTAAGCGGGCTTTGTGTTACCTCTTCTTGTTGCGCCCTTGGCCAGTCCTTTGTGCTGAAAAAAAGAAAAAAAAATCACCGCCGCAATGTTGCTTCTCTTGCTGTCTTATACCGTTAGTTTTCATGCTCACTGCTCTTCTGAACTTGCTAACTGCATGCCTCACCCCCTCCCGCGGCCTCGCTGCACAAGACTTTCTACTCATTTTCATCCCTATTCTGTCCATCTTCCTAATGCAAGAGTTAATCAGTATCTTTACTCTTTCATCCCTTTCACTGGGACTCACATGGAACTCTCTTCCTGTTTCTATTTCTCCACCTTTCTACGACCTTAATCTTTTCAAGAGAAAAGTAACAAGACACCTCCCGAACTAAATTGGCCCACCCCCTTTTTTTTCTTTCTTTTTATTCTCTTTATGTCTTCTTTATAGGGACTGACATCTAGGCGGGCGTTGTGTTACCTCTTTTTGTTGTGCTCTTGGCCAGTCCTTTGTGATGTAAAAAAAAAAAAAAAAAAAAAAAATTGAAGCAGACAAAATTAGAGTCTTTCTTGAAGCCAACTACCCCATCTTCTTCCCCTCTAACAACTAACAACTCATCACGTGCGGACTCATCTCAACCAGGCCCTTCAATACGGCCGTACTCAATTCAACTTGGCCCCGTCTTCACGTCTTAAGGCCGGTTCCCACTAGCCCGCTTCTCCGGCCGCCGTTGCCGTACACCGCCCAACAATGACGTCACCATCATCACCGTTTGAGTGGTATTTATGGTAACTGGGCACAGTTTGCACCTTCACTCGAGCGGACACCACCGAGCGGGAGAGATGACTTGATTTTAACTTTGTACGGCAGCCGTACAGCGGTACGGCGGTGCGGTCGACTTTTTGGTGACGTCATTATGACGTCATTGTTGTTTATTGTTGTTGTACGGCGGCCGTACAAGCGGGCTAGTGGGAACCGGCTTTTACTTAATCCACTACTCCGTCCGAGCCCCTACTATCACCTGATGACGTGCCACTGCCTGCCCTAGCCTTTTTTTTCCATCACCACATTCCTCAGAAAAGCCTCAGCCACTCCAAGTGAGTACACTAATTGCTGTGTACGATAATGAATATATATGATGATGAATACCTTTGTTACAAACATGTGCATATGCATGACCACAAGTAGGTGTATGTTTTTATTAGTGTACATTTATACGTAATGCACAACAAAACATTAGCTTGGTGTTGGAGTCAGATTCTGAGGAGTCTGAGATATACATAGTGCAACATGCCGCCACTAGACCACATGGTATTTAGGAATGGGAGCAGCTGGTTGCTTCACAGGGTGAGTAATACGCTTATGTTTGGTTCTACAATGCATATTTTATTCTACTTTGTATTATATATTACATTATATATATGTATTTTATAGCTCTTTTGTTCCTTAAAAATCAAAATTTGGGCTAGTGGTGGTTGAGGAAGGGGGGGGCCAATTGGAATTACCTCGCGTATCCGGAAACTTCGGATATCTGGACCCCTTTGCTTCAATTAGTACGGATACGAGATAAATTACTTTTCCAGTGCATGTAGTGCATGTGCATGTAAGTTTTGATCTTGTGGCCAAAAATTACGATGCACAATTTGTTCCATGATGAATATTACAGCTGCTGCAGAATGACCCAGAAACAAGGTGTAGAAGGTTGCCTGCAGGTGAAGCAGTCCTAGTGCAACGTCGTTACGATTAGCCTGTTTGATCATACAAAAATACATGTGTTATAAATAAATAAGATACAAAAGTGTATCAAAATTATATAATTTTGCCTTTATAATAATTATTGTGATAGACTTGCAGTTTACCATTGTAACCATTACGTACTGAAACCATACATAACTTTACCGTAGTAGACGTCGACAATGTCATTTCTTCCTGGCGTTTCTCCAAAATATGTTTACTGATGACATCATCCATCCAGTGTGTTATCAGCCCACTTTCAATAAACCTTTGCAGAGCATTGTCAAAACAACCAATAAATGACGTTCCACGTCTGAAAAGAATGTAATCGCAAATAATGATGAGTGTATATTGATGGTGTACGTATATTCGAGAAATGTTCCGTATTTGTATAAATATTACTACAAAATTGAAGATTTGTATTCGTTTTGTATTGATGATTGTAACATAATTAAAGATAAACTAACAATAATATCGAAAATGATTTATTAATCAGATATTGTATTTAAGAGAAGAAAACACTTTTTTATTCGCAAATTTACCTGTAATGTGCAGTAAACCCTGCCTTGTTTCATTGTCTTCGTCTTTTGTATGCATAGATATAGGGTCAATGGTGAAACAGCCGATGGATATAATTATATATTATTTCTATTACGAGAGAAGAGTGAACTTTTTGCGCCGGGATTTCACTTGATGATAATATTGTTCTACTTATTTGAAATTATATGTTTGAAAAGTTAATTTTTTGTTGCTCTCAGAGTCTGCATCTTAATGTATATAACGTCTATGTCGTAATATTCCCACAAAAAATATACTGAGTATGTGATGTACCCGATTAATGGGGACTGAAATAAATCGAATTAAGGGGATCGTCCGGGGATATTTTATTTATAAGCGGATTTTGATTGTTACTATATGTTATGCATATCTATAGTGTAATACAGTAGTGGACGTAATATTGGCCGCGTCGGTCCTATGCCTAAAGCCCCATCCACACTGTGCCTCATGCAGATATGCACGAAACAGGTGCATGTGTTGAATGCAGACCTGAGTGTCCACACTGTGTGCCTCACCGCCATGGCGGGGGAAGGGACACTCCTTCACAAGTTTTATGTTCATTGGAATTTTTGACCACTGTAAATATTTGGGTAATTTAGGTAACACTGTTTTTATATTTGAGTGTTGGGGTTCTACCCATTTGTTATGTAACTAAGAATAATTGGGTAATTACATATTTTCTAAGGTACTTGAGTATTTGTTCGAGCAGGTACTCATATTGGATTCGGGAGTCGCGAAGCTTCGGTTGGGAGTACCGTGAGTTTACTTCGGTTCGGACTCGCCAAGGTATGTCAGTTCATTCTCGTCTCTCAACTGAGGTGGACTCGACTCCCCTACAACTACTGCCATAAGGTATTGTACCAGTGTTTTCTACTATGTTGTGACATGTTGTATTAGTATTGTTTCTTAGGATTATATTATTTGTATTATAACACTTGCTTTACTGCTTGTGGTGGGTAAATTGCTAAAGGTTATCATTTCTGGTGATATTATTTAGGCTTATTGTGTGTGTATATACAAACAAGACCCGACTCCTGTCAAGGGCCGGACGGAGCGGCGTTCTGTGTGGTTTATTGGTGAGATTCTCCAGACTGCCGTGCTGACTGGTATTCCGTGTGGCTGTGATGTGTTGTCATCCCTGGTCAGTTACGGTACGCTCTATATCCTTGGTGGAGGTGGCTAGAGGCGTGTGTCCTCTTCCCTACCATTACGACCAGGACGAGTGCGATTAAGGGCTTGTGTTGGGCCTGTGTTTCCAATAGGCTGAGTCGTGTGATACTCTACCTACCTTGACAGACCGGTCTGGGGATCTGTAGTAGTTTACGTGTGGAGTGGTGTTTAGTAGAGTTGGTGTTATTTGTATTAAATTCATGTTTTAATTTATGAAGAGTTTATGTAATCCTGGAGTGTCATGCCAATTGTAGGATTCAATCATCGGGCCTTTACAACCACCTACATATTTCTGAATTGGGACATGTCATATACCAGCAGAATCGAAAAAGTGTGCTGATTTTAAGACAGTGAAACAGAAAACACAGAAACAAAAATTAAATGCAAGCAAAATTACAGGAATAACATGGAGTTGAATAACAAAAGGTGAAAGAAAAAAATGTTTATGCACTATTTCGCTTTGCTTCATTATCTTATTCTAGGTATAGTTTACTGTAATTTATTTATATTCATGACACGCAGTAATGTTTCGTGAAGATGGTGGTATGTTCAGTTTTCCTAAATATCATCTGGTAGTTTCATAATACCGTGTAAGAGTACAACATGTTAGTGCGGCCCAGAGCACCCTCTGTGACATCTTGCCTCAGCACATCCATGCAATTGGTACGGCTGGAACAGCTCAGCAGTGCGAATGGATGTGTTGAAAACCTTTAATTTTCAACACCGTGCACCAATAACATAACGCGTCATGAAGCAATGTGGACTGGGCTTACCGCGTCAGAACACATTCGATTACAATTATGAAGGGTGGCTGTTTACTTTGAATTTTATACTTTGACGGCATCCCAATACGTCTAACGTCTATTAGGCATAACTAAACAATTTATATCACCTTTTGTAGTAGTGTGGATACAGGGATTTCTGCCAACATCATGACTAGCGCTGCATTTTCACGTTATAAACAAAGGCAAACCGGTGTCGTGTGACCAGCAGTCTGTGTGTGAGGTGCAGTCACTGATCTATATAACATGGATTGCGGAAGCCTGGCTCAGCACTGGTTCCAACTGTCCGCCATCTTGCCGAAACCAAAACAAAGCCTTGTTTCTGCGGCTCGCGTTGCTGTCTGGTTGTGTTATCGCCTCGTCATGCCAATATATTATATACCTGGAAGATCCTGGAGAACCTTGTGCCCAACCCTACTGCCATCAGTGACCCAGTCAGCCCAGCATATCAACGCAAGAACTGGTAAGAACAACGCAAGGCAAGGAGGAGAACACTACCATCAGACGCACCAGCCAGGATCAAGACCCTCCTATCAACTAGTCTGCCTCATATTGGGCCAAAACTATTTAACAACCTGCCAGGAAAATTAAGGAACCTCACGGAATGCTCAGTGGAAAAATTCAAACATCATTTGGACAACCACCTACAAACAATCCCGGATGAACCTCCCGTGCCTGAATATACGTCTGTGAGCAGGGCAGACACTAACTCAATATCGGACCAGGTGAACCCGCAACACAGGGACGCTGGGTTCAGATGCAGCGGTGGAACACCACGACTGTGAGGGAGTACCCTCAAGACGGAAACAAGTAACAAGTAAGTAACAAGTAACACCACACACACACACACACGCACCCACCACACACACACACACACACACACGCACGCACCCACCACACACACACACACACGCACCCACCACACACACACACACGCACCCACCACACACACACACACACACCCACCACACACCCACACCCACACCACCCACAACACACCCACACACCAACCACACACACCCACCCACACCCACACACACACCCACACCCACACCCACACACACCCAGACACCCACACACACACACACATCACACACACACACCCGCACCCACTCCCCACCCAGCCCATCCACTCTTAATCCATCTACCCACTCCAGTCATCCACCTATTAGTTACAAAAAAAAATATAGGTGGATATGGTATACTTTTTTTTTATATAAGTAGATATAGATATAAGTATATTTTTTTATACTTGTTAACAATTAGTGGGGAACGGAAGCAGACCTGAGTGCGGTTATGATACAAATGATCATAGCGCTTCCTAATAAGCGGTGCTTGTTCTAATGGAGATAGCTTTATTTTGCGAAGAAAAAAGAAAGAAAAAAAAAGTATACCTTGGGGTTAAAGCTAGGTTAGGTTTCATTACAACCTATAAGGTTAGGTTAGGTTTCATTAAAACCTATAAGGTTAGGTTAGGTTTCATTAAAACCTTTAAGGTTAGCTAGGTTAGGTTTCATTAAAACCTATAAGGTTAGGTTAGGTTTCATGTACGAAAGAGTTTCATGTTTCATGTAGGTTTTATGTACGAAAATACTCAAAATCAGTGTACGAAACTAACTACTTTCAATTCAATATACCTAATTAAGAAAGGTTTTTTGATTAGGCCAAAGGTTTTTGATTCATTTAAACTTCCTGTAATCCCCGAGAGTAGTTTCTATGGACCACTGTGGCTCGCGCCGTACCCGTGGCCGCGGCGGTACGGGACTGACGCCGTTATAGTGGACGAGAACTACGCGTTCGCTCTTTAGGTCAGACACACACACACTCGGGGGCTAACACTGCACTCTTAGCCTCTCTCGCTTTACCACATTCACCACACCTGTCACTACACACCTGTACGGCCTCGCAACACACCTGTACGACCTCGCAACACACCTGTCACTACACACCTGTACGGCCTCGCAAGACACCTGTCACTACACACCTGTACGGCCTCGCAACACACCTGTCACTACACACCTGTACGGCCTCGCAACACACCTGTCACTATACACCTGTACGGCCTCGCAAGACACCTGTCACTACACACCTGTACGGCCTCGCAACACACCTGTCACTACACATCTGTACGGCCTCGCAACACACCTGTCACTACACACCTGTACGGCCTCGCAACACACCTGTTGTTTATGTATCACCGTAAATAAATGACTTGGAAGGTTCGACGATGCACTAGGTTGGAAGTTTAGTAGTAGCAGTAGGTGTTAATAGTAGTTGTAGGTGGTAATAGTAGTAGTAGGTGGTAATAGTAGTAGTAGTAGTAGGTGGTAATATAGGCTATCACATGCCAGCAGCCAACACCCAGCCACTGCCTGGGCCGGCCCATGTATTTGTTTTGGTTATGACAAGATGGCGGCTGGTGACTTCAGTATCTCGGCCACAGCTAGCCCAGATCCGCGATCCATGTTATATAGATCAGTGGGTGCAGTCCGCCTTTGTTTACTAATAAACGAAAACGAACTGCACATGCGCGTAGGCGTATATATTTTTAGTAACTGTGTTAAAGGACCTATTTAATCTCTATACATATTTGGGTAATCTTTTCTGTAAATCTCCAGCCATGTTGTCGGAGGACGCCTGCGAATGCTTTTGCTGATAACAAGTCTTTGTTAGTAAACTTTTGCCTCCGGGCATGTGCAGCTCGCGCCCCCCTCCCCCTTTTGTTGATAAACAAAGACGGATTTGTTGTCGTAGGACGCCTGGGTATGCATTTGTTGATCAACAAGTCATGGAAAGCCCTTTACATCAATTTACTAGAAAATATTCGCCTCCGCGCTTGCGCAGTTTGCGTTTTCTTTTGTTCGTAAACAAAGGTGGACTGCACCTCATAAACAGACTGCTGGTCACACGACACCGGTTCTCAGAGCAAACCACAGAAAAACTAAGCATAGCCCACACATTCGTGCTGGATAACACAGTGTGCACCCTGCCACAGAGCAAAATCTGTGACAACCTGGTTTCATGACTGCTGTGTTGACTTCATTGAAGACTGGTCAGCCTATTCTCCTGACCTTAATCCCATTGAAAACTTGTGGTCCATTATCAAACGCAAGTTATGCGCCCATGATACCTCTACGCTTCCCCGACTAGAAGCGGCACTCCTCAAATTGTGAACAGAAATCCCTCTTGTCCACGTTACAAAACTTAAGGACGTCCCTCCGCTTTAGAGGCGGAAAAAAAAGGTGAAAATTTGCGAAAAATTGTGAAAAATTAGCCTCATGTTTTGGCATTATCGTCCAAAAAGTTTGCTGTCATTTGACATTTTTTTTCTATTTTTAATGAATATTTTAATTACTATAGGTAGGCTGGCAATGATTTGTTTACATATGACGTAATAGCACGTGGGCAGCTCATTCATACTATTTTTTCTATTGGGGGGGGGGCTATAGTTTTTTGTCTCCGAAGAAGATTGGATTGATTTTAGTTTTAAGGCGCCGCAACTGCGGGGTTATTGACGCCTGCCTACAGAAGGTACATGTAAAGTAAAACTAAAAAACAAATTTTAGGATAGAATAAAAATATTTAAAATAACGAAATACATAAAAGAACAAGAGTACATTAAAAACAATAATAAGTTAATATTAAAAACATCATAACTTTTTGAGAAGGCCAGCCTTCTCAATAAATGTATGGACTTCGTGTCCCGGAGAGAAACACCTCTCTCCCAATGCCAGGGAGAGACGGTAAGCACCGTCCGACCCGCGACACCGGGACAAAAATTGCACACGTAGGTCCCCAAGACTGGGACACTCGACCAGCAAGTGCCGCACAGTTAAGGGGACCAAACAATCATCACAGTAAGGAGGGTGGCCCCCCTCCATGAGGAACCCATGAGTATATAGAGTGTGACCAATACGCAATCGTGCCAAGGCAGTCTCCCATCTCCGGGAGAACCGCAGTAGCTCCAGTCCTCGATACTTTGGCGGATGGTGCGCAGTTTATTTTGCCCTATAGTAATCCAACGTTCCTGCCAACTGTTGTGAACTGATCTATGGATTGCCGAGCGCAGGTCCGTAGCCGGCACTGCAAAATGTGATAGAGCTGGTCTTCTAGCTGCAGCTTTTGCCAAGGCATCAGCTTCCTCATTACCGGCAACACCTACATGTGCGGTACCCAACAAAAGCTGACCGTCCGGCCTCGCCTCTTGAGCAGATAAAGCCATTCCAGGATGGCATTGACCAGCGGATGGGGAGAGTTAAAATTACATAGTGATTGAAGAGCACTACAAGAATCACTAAAAATTGTAAAAGAAACATCCGGAAGGGTAAAAAATAATCATGAGAGCATATAAAATAGCACTTATTTCAGCCGTAAAAACAGATGAAACACTTGAAGGCTGACGCCTTTGTTAAACATGGAATACGACCCGTAAAACTCTTCGGATTT